>JAGKQL010000020.1:2106186-2157842 GCA_018398635.1 Cyprinodon brontotheroides
GGGGGCGCTGTGGCGTAATTTGGGGGCGGCCATTTTGGATTCCATTACAGACCGGCTATTTCACGCGGGGGACAATTTACTGCCACATTTTCCTGAGTTTTTGAATATGCGTGAAGTTTTCCCCTGTGAAATGCTCAAAATGCCAAAAAGAACCGCACACACAAGAAACTTCGAATAATAGGCCTTCGCAGCGCTTTGCTGCTCGCCTAATAATAACAAGAAATAGTGTATTGAAGATACACAGGCCTTGCAGCCCGCTGCTCGCCTAATAAAGAAACTTCGAATATAATAGGCCTCGCAGCCAAGGTTGCTCGGCCTAATAAGAAACTTCGAATATACAATAGGCTCTCGCAGCTTTTGCTGCTCGGGCCTAAAAATAATTTATAGTTATGAATCGAAAATGTGTGACATTGAAGTAAAGTTATTATTCATGGTGGTAAATCTGGATGAGCTTGAGGCATAAACAGGAGAACCATTTATTATGGAGACTTTGAGACTCTACTGTATATTTTATTAAAAAATAAAGCTAAAACTGCACATCCTGGCCACCCAGTTTTCTACAGTTTATTCTGGAGGTGGCAGACGCGTGCTGAGAGGAAGGCTTCTCTTCTGTATGGACAGAGAAGCTGATCATTTTTATGTGAATGAAAAAAAGATACTGGTTTTCAAACATTAAAATACCCAAAAAATAAATTAAAAAAATAATCCAATCATAACAAAGAATAAAAAACAGAGGAGCTTCCCTCAGTAGTCGACATGATGACATCAACTATCAACAAAGCAAGAAGAAAAAGAGAGACATATGTAAAAATGTTTCTGCTTCTTACTTTTAAAGTGTAAATTCAGAGGCTTTCAGACTGGTTCTGCTCCCCATTGCGGTTCTCATTGTGCGCGTCTCGTCAGCAAGCAGTCGAGCATGGTGTGAATGAAAACGTTTTCCACTTGCTTCACAATCTCTCTCCTTCATTTTCGCGCTTGGCTTCTATCTTCCTCCATCTGAGCCACCTTCCAACAGAGCCTTGATCAACAACGTCCATTTCATTTTACAATCGCCAACCGATGCCAAATCATAATTAAAATCTCCACAGAGAGAGCTGACTGAAAAAGAAGCTAATTAGCCGTTAAAATAAAAACAGTTTTTCTGCTACAGATTTTCTTTTCTTCCGGAGGGGAGGGGGGTAAGTGAGGCGTTTACAGACAAGAATTCAACTTCCTTTAACTTTTAGGATTTGAATTCGAGGCCTGTGTGTGTGCATGTTAAGCCTACCTCTCTTTTTGTCTTTGATCACTGACAAACTCATGAATATTTTTGTGATGTTTGATTCATCTGCTCCAACTGCAGCCCCTATTACATAGAGAGACCAAAGGAATACAGGGAAGTAGAGACATAAGCTGAAAGGGAATAAAAAGTTAGAGAAAGAGTGCATGCAGAGAGGACGTTGGCAATCAGAGAGTCAGAAGAAAAAAGAGAACCCAATGATGTGATGGTTTTGCTGCAGGAGCTCCAAAGATGACCCAATCTTCTTTGCTCCGGCTTTTTTTCCACCCCTTGATCTCCATCTCAAGCGCGTTGCACACCCACGCTCACAGCACAGGTGTAACCACACACACTGGGAGAAAAAGGCCACGCTTCTTTTGCGCTTCCTCCTTTTGTCTATCTGGAGGCGTCTGTAACTACAGCCAGGCCAGTGATGAGCAGCAGGGGAAGCAGCTGATGATGCAGCTAACTGGGAAATATCAACCTTTGAAACTGAACGTGTGCGCCAGCAACAAACGCAGATAAATAGAAGCCAAAGGGAGATCCAGGGGACTCTTTGATTTAGCTTGTTTCAAATAATTACACAAAATGGGAGCGAGTATGATGTTACTGATAATCTGCAGCATCAAAGCATCTGGGTTTTTTTCCTGATCAATTTTCTCTCTACATATGACCTCAGAAATAACTCTACAGCTAGTTTTGCATCCATGTGTTAAATCCTACTTTATTGATCTGTGCAACACAGCTCTCAGTTGGTATCCTGACTGCAGGGGGCTTTCTTGTATTTAACCCTAACCTTCATGTAAACATATCGTTGTTTGTCAAACATTTGTAGCAACATTTTTCCCCTAAGAAATTTAAGATTCAGCCAACTTAGCAGTCATCACTTTAAGACTGTGCCAGGGGAACATTATGGGAAACAAACTTAGTGGTTGTTTTACTTATAAACAGAAGGGCTGCAAGGGTCTCTGGAGGCCCAAAGAAAAAAATTCCAAGGGGGCCCTCAGACCGGGTAGTATGACTCAAATTGAATCCAGCTTGTCAGAATTTTAACCAAACAAACATTTAAGATGTGCAATGTAAAATTCCAATTCTTTAGATCAGAGGTCTTCAACAGCGGGTCCGCGACCCCTAGGGGATCCTCTGAGGTACTGCGTGGGGGTCGCTAAAGTTTTGGTTGATTAGACTTTTTTTTTTTACAGTCCCTGTTGCCATTTTTTCCATTAATTGAAATGTCTTTAAATCCACATTAACACGAATTCAACACTGTGGTAAACAGATACATGGAGGCAGAAGATGTCTTTCAGTCAACACATTCAGTGACACGCAGAAGCTCTTTCAAACTGGGCTTTCATTCACAAAATCAACGAGGAATCAGAATAAGAAATACTTTAATAATCCCAGGGCGAAATTACTTTCGTTACATGGCACCATCTGTAATAGAGTGACGAGGACCAGTTTGATATAACACAATACTTCCTAATTAGCGGGTCCCTCGCGTCATGATTTTACAAGGTTCAGACCCAAATGTAGAAGACCAAACAGGGATACCAGGAAAAGGTTTAACAGGTTTTATTGAAGAGATTCAGAGAGAAGTGTTGCTCTGAACACTGCTCAACCGAACTGAAAAGTGAGGGGAAGACACAGCAGTTAGGCTCAGTGGGAAATTCTGACTGCGTGAACTTGGAGAGGAGGAATTTGGTTGCCGACTCACGCTTCCAGAGAAGTTGTTGAATCCTTGACTCCAGCCCGTGTGCCGTGGTTCCAGTGTTTGTCTGATCTCGTGGAGGGCGCAAACAGGTTTACCCAGAATGCCGTTGTTAGTAGGTGAACGGAGAAACTGACTGCCTCAAATTTCCTGTGGTACTTTGAACGGGTCGTCGCAGTGGAGAATAACTCTTCTCAGTGCTAAGCTCAAACGATCTCTTGTGGGAAAAGGGATCCGGAGCCTCCTCTGTTTGAACCCTCGCAGCTCAGTTTGAAGCTCAGTTGATCCCTTCCAGGGAGAGAAGCTGTCCTAAAAATCCAGTTTTGCAGGATTACTTCCCTGCCGAGAGGCAAAATACAAAACACAGTTAAAACTCAGGTTGACTAGAACTCAGTTTGACTCCAGCAAAACTCAGCTTGACTTGGAGTACCCCAAACCTGGCAAACACTCTGGCGTGCCGGTAGTGGCAGTCAACAGCTTAAGAGCACTGTCTAACGAGGAAATCACACATGAGTAGTGTGTGTGAGGAGGCGGATCAGAACCAGCGCCTCCTGGATGGATAAAGGGAGACAAACACAGAAACACAAACACACAGACAGGGATCCCGACACCCTCCATCTTAAGTGCCATCAGCATGTGGGGTCCTTAAATGGAAAATGTTGGATGACCCCCTGCTTTAGATTTGACGCAAAACAATCAATAAAAATGAAATGTCAAAAGTTATAAAATACAATAATTACAGTAACGAAAAATGTAAACACTCTAGCAAAAAAGCAGTGGAAATTTGACAGAATACATCACAGAAACTCATCGAGAGGGGTCAAAATCATTAACATTCTTCACTTAAGAAAAACTGCAGATACCTGTTTTAAAAAAGTTCTACATTGCATTTAAGTACAGAAGGTAAACCAAAGCTCTTCTAATTAATTGATACTAAATAACTTTTAATTACTTTTCTTACAAGAAAAAAAATATATGAAAACAAAATTGGTTCATTTTACTCTTTTATAATATGTTGATAGAAATACAATAGAATAGAAACATAGAAAAAATGAACTGAACAGAGGTTCTTCATGAACGGCTGAATACTTTTAGAGCTCTGGTACCCACAGCATTCAGCTTGAGATGGAACATAAGCAACCTGTAGGTTTAAAATCTAATGAAGGGGGAGTGGATGGGGAATTTCTGGCATGTTTTCTCTGCAACGTTTTCCAGCACCCCTTTGTTTAATGATGTCACTATCTATAAACAAACACTTGGACAGATTTTCTTTGTGGGCTTGGGTTTTCCTGATTTGTGGTTGTTAAGTCATGTTGTTATCCATATCTACAAAAGTAACAAGAAATTCTCGAGAAAGCAAGGAGTAGAAAATACCGATATTTCTGTTCAAATGTAAGGATTAAAAGCAGAGATGGGAAGTAACGAAGTACAAATACTTCATTACTGTACTCAATATTTTACTTACTACTTATTTTATGGCAACTTTTTACTTACTCCTTACATTTTACACAAATATCTGTACTTTCTACCCCTTACATTTTTAAATTGGCTCGTTACTTTAGTTTGAATCATTTCAATGGAGTTACCGTTATTATTTTTCACGCCATCAATACCAAATCTCAATCTAATTGGATGGGAATCTACGTTGCATTTTGACGCATCACTCACAAGATGAATCGAAGAGACTGGCGGCATTCCGGCCCAGCATACCTAACGTTTCTAGTGGCTAAAGCATAGTAGTATGGACGACGCGATGATTGAAATGAAATAATAAACGGAGATCTAGTCCCATTGCAGACATCCATTTAAAATGTAGGCAAACGGCTTTGTGCTGGTTTCTACTTTTACTTTATAATTTTAAGTAAAATTTATAAGCCTGTACTTTGTTACTTTTTACTTGAGTAAAGAAGTTTAATCAGTACTTCCACTTTTACCAGAGTTTATTTAAACACAAGTATCTGTACTTTTACTCAAGTACGGAAAGTGAGTAAATTTTGTCATCTCTGATTAAAAGCAATAACTGCTCAAAAAGATAAATACTAGAGTAAAAGAAAAGATACAGAATAAGTGTAAGTGCAGTAAGACAGTATAAGCTTACATTCTGACATGACACCTCTGACTATATAACATTAGTATGCACACCTGAATACGATGCTTTTAGTGGAGTTCTCTGGTGTTGATTAAGGAAGCTGCTGCTGAAAGTACTAAAAATGGTAGTAATAGTTGTTCCGCTTGTAGAGGTGCTTGTAAAGGTAGAGGTTCTGGATGCACCACTGGAGGTGGGAGTACTGCTTGGAGTACCAGGTAAGAAGAGGGGTGCAGAATGTACTTAGATAAAGGCAAACAGCAAGAATAAATAACAGCATATCGTGTGACATGGAATGAAAGCAGAAAGTGTGACAATTGTGTCCTTACAGTTTTCATTATCACACTCGAGGGGACGCAGAGTGTCTCTAGTTGTTTAATAAATCTACAATGGAAATAATATATAAGCATTGGAACTGTGTTGTCTTAAATGACTTTACAACAAAGACAACACTGTTTAAACAAACAATTGAATATTATATAACAGGCTGTTTTTAAGGATTAAAGCTACAGTGTGTAATTTTCAGCGAACATCTAACGTCCAGACTGCAGACTGCAGCAACATGAACGTCTCCCCACCTCCCCCCAACAGTACGGCGAGCGCTACGGGACAAAATGTCTTCCACGACGTCCGAATCACCTACCTTCTCAAGTGATGAGGTTTGTATACATAGATAATTTTACAGATAGTATTTCATTAGTCTGTGTAGGGTATAGATTTCATGTAGACTTAAGATAATAAACCAGCATCATCACGCAGCATGTTATTGTTTTAGACAGGTCTGAGCATCCTGTACTCCAAAAACTGCAGTGATATTAGACAATTGTGTGTGTAGGATTAATTACCACCCGTCCAAGAGAAAACTGGCAACTTGAGCGTCACTTTGAAAACCTTTTTCCTCCATCAGTGACTTCCATCGTGTAAATGCCGCGCCAATGTTGATCCGCGGTTTTTGTCGCTTCTTGTCACGCTTGGCGCTTATTCTCGCCGTTTCCTTCTTAGATGACGGGGGTTCGGTGTCCGCTTTTCGTTGTGATACAGAGTAGGCATGATCCTCCATTCTTGCGTCTGATGTTTGGCCACACAGTGCCAAACAGTTTGCAAAGTCACTCAATGCTTGTTACGCCTTGTTCACCTTTCTTATTACTGAGGCGCAGTATACCCTGCTTCTTCTTCTTTGGTTTCAGGCAGACTAAACGCTTCTCAGGCATAATACTGCCATCTTACTGTTCAGTACCGTCTCCGTTCATCTCTCTCTCAACTTGCCGTAGAAAGGTTACTTCGAAATGTAATGGGAGATCTCGCAATCGGCTAGTTTGTTGCCTCTGCACTTGCCGTAGAGCAAAGATGTCTGCCTCCATGGCTGCTAGACCCATCTCCTATGTAATTATAAATAACGTAATTCTAAGGCAACGAAATATTATGGTTAAAAAGGCTGAGCTCATAGGTGATGATAAATAAATATATATGTATAATATATTAAATTTCTGACTTTATATCCCTGTAATTATTACACACTGTAGCTTTTAAAGTTTACCTTTTGCAATAAATATATAAAAATGTATTTATTACAAAACTACGTCACCAAATAAAACAACAAATACCTACTACATTCTCTAATTTAGCTGCACTAGCAACCATTCTTGCATATTAAGATAATGTTTTAGCAAAGTTGTTGGAATATAACTTTTATTTGAATAAAACAAGCAAGGCCACATTTCAGAGAGTTTTTATGTACGTTAAGCTTGCTAAGCAAACATGTCATGAGTCTGGCTATATTAAAATTGCATAACAATATATTACAGTAAATAAGCAACAATAAGCTATCACACTCGGCACCTTCTTGTTTTCTTTTCTCTTCTTTCTCCATTTTCCTTTTTGTTTTTTTTGCTTCCAGAAGGATAATTTATTGTCATTTTGAAGCCAGTTGGTACTGAAATAACATTTTTATAACAGAACTTACTTGCAAACAAAGTTAAACCTGCATGTTGAGACACTGCTTTGAGCTAAATAACCCTCACAGCCAGACTCACCACTCTTTCAAAGGTATAAACTTCTACAGACGTACTATCATGTCCGCTGGAACATAATGAGATGGTGTCCGCTAGATCTATGCTGCCGCCTCTACTTACGGTAACTAAAGGATACTTTTCTTTTGTAGGTGATGTCTGTGGATGAGGGAAGTCATATTAGAGCTGGCTAGGGTAGAAGTACTCTGCCAGGAAAGGATGAAGCAGTTCTTACCTCATCTATGAATTGTGGATATCCAGGTGAGAAATAGGATATTGGTGAGGAAGATTCCAGAGGGAAACAGAGGAAGGTAATGTTTGAGACTGAACGGCATCAGAGGAGCTGTAAAGGACAGACAGATCAGGGAAGTATCTTGGTAGATTTTCACAAAACAAGAAAGCACCGTGAGGTTGGGGGATCTGATCTTTATAGTAATGCTTCTTGAGATGTATCTTGGAAGACAGAGACGAAGTATAAGTTGAGTAGTTTTAAGGGTTTACAGTACATGCCGCTCAGCAAGAAAGAAAGGTTTATTCTCCCCTATAGGTGGATCATGTGCAGGCCTTAAATCCCCCACAGCCTAATAACAAAAATGAAACCAGGTTTGCAGTCAGCTCAGTCCAGCCCACCAGCAGATCAACATCCAAACACTCACCAAATTCATGAGAAAATCATAAAGATGGTCAGACTGAAATAATTAAATAGAAATTCTGAGAGTGTTTGTAGCGCCATTCTGCAGGAAATTAAATCTTCAACCAAGTCTACAGCCTGTGTGAAGCCTCTAACATGTTTTCTGCAAGGATCACTGTTTATCTAATTTAATCAATCTTTCATCAACTCAGATGCATAGTGTGTGAAAATTCTCATAGATTGTCCTCATGTCTATATTTTAGCCAGTTTTTTGCCAGAAATGTGGATCACTGCTGCTCCTCTAAGGTGACATATAAAAGCAATTGTTTGAGCAGGATTTTACTTAAGATCAAAATTTTACTTATTTTACTTAAGGCTAAACCTGCCAATGACACCACTGCTGCTTTAGCCACGTCAGCCTCTTCAACCCAGGGCGCAACCAACCTCCTTATCCTCCTTCTCCCCTGAACCAGGAGAAGCGAGTGCTTTAGGAGCTGGAGGTAGTAGTAGCAGCTCAACAACAAGTAATGGGTGAAGCCCAGGCAACAGGCCCCTAATGCTCCACCATCAGATCCTCTTCCACCAAGTTCAAAATCCCATTTGGATGCTAAGATCCTATCAAGATCCGTCTGACATCACTGCTGCCAAGCAAACATGAATGAGGCGCATTCCATAACTATTGTTTTTTGTTTGTTTGTTTTTTTTTTATCAAGGCTGCATCTTCAAAAATGACATTGTCTAGAGAGCTTTTTGTGTACACTTGTGTATGCAAAATGACAAAATAAATCTGTCTAAGTTTCCAAGTCTAAGTCTTAAGTTCACATCAAAACAATATAAAACAGTAAAAACGATGATAGATGACTGATAACAAGTATAGAACTAGACTGTTGTGCTATTTGCTGATGCTGGTGTTTGGCATATAAGCATAGATAGATATATGAGATGTAGTTTAATACCCCCAAAGCTTATTGCCCACGCCATAATAAATCGTGCGGAGATGCACTGACACTATAGAAACTGTATTGCCAAAAGTATTCCCATTCCCATCCAAATAATTGGGATAGTTTTCTATGATAATTTGCTTGACCAAAGGTTTATAAAGTCAGGTATCCAGCCAATTAGAGTGTTAAAAAAACACGAGTACCCCTAAGAAACTTGATAAAATTGTGTGCAACAAGTTCGGAGAAATGTTCTCCTAAATATTCCATTGTCAACTGTCAGTGTTAATGTAACTTTAAGTGGAATATACTGTGAACCCAGTGGTAAACTGATGGATTGAGATTAGTGAATTAGTGAATGAAATAATGAAAAAGTTACAACAGGATAGTCATAAATTTCCCCAAGCATGCTCCTAAAGATTTTTCACAGCCTTCCCACATGAACAAAAGATGTTAGAGCTGCAATCTGTGGACCAATTTCATATTGAACCTTATGGATTATGGTTCTGATATTACTTAAGATTTTATTTAAGACGAATCAGGTGAGCAAATATGTTGGCAATATAATGTTAACATAATGTCTAACCTAAATTTTGGAACTGTCAAACAAAAGCAGATGTGGAGCTTCTGTTTAGGACTCCGGAAGATTTCATAGTTGACTGAAAATGTTCTTAAAAAAAAAGCCACATAGTTTTTTCTGATTTCCTTAATGCCAAAACTAATTAGCTCCCAGCAAGCTGAAAAAGCAGCAGAGAGCCAGATGACCAATACATGTACATTGATGTGAACCTTTTCTAATGTCACAAACAGCAAATCTACCTGACAATATACATCTTGTTTGCTCATTTTGATTGGCTGTTTAGTTTAAATGGTTATATATTTTCCTGCACTTCTTACAAGTTGTTGTGAGCTTCTTTCTTTTTCTCTTTCTATTAATGTACACAAAAGATTCAAAAATAGGTTGATCCGGTCCCCACCAGCCTTTCCAGCATCAGTATTATGGTGTGCCATATGCCATGATCATGGTTTTTTGACATTGGGAACCAGTGTCCATATTTGATCTTGACATGATGACCAGAGAAGAGGATGCATCTTTGGTGGATAACAGCTGGGAGACCTCTGCCAAAACCGCAGAGCACACAGGATTCTTCGTCTTTGCCTCCTTTTCCTTGCCCATGAAGCCGGGGTCTGCTTTGCCTGGTTCTCCACCACAGTAGAGCGGCGGGCCCAAGGGGACCCACATCTCCAGTATCATCAAGAATGGGTCATGAGTAACCTTTCAGAATCAAACTACTGCAAAACAGACCTTTTGCAATACATTTTTCTTGAGTTTCAGGACTTATAGAGCCAGACAGGATAAGAAGTCTGCCTTGATGAGACAAAGAGGACCCCTGCTGTGAGCCACTGGGACAGAGAAACCCTCTGGTTGTTGCTGCCCCTACTGCTGAGCTGCAGCTGGATGAAACTCAAGCTCTTCCATATGGAAATGGATAAAAAGGTTTGCAGGTCTGGCCACAGATTAGGGACAGAACAAACAATATGTCTTTTTGATAATGAGTAGAGAAAAGCTAACAGGATGGACCGCATGCTATGCTATAGTAACATGTTTTGAGCTTTTGTAAGTTTGGACAAGCCTTTGTTTAACTAAGGGTTAAATACTGATATAACATTAGTGTCTCAGTGTGTTCCCTCATATGCTCATTACTTTTCACTACCAAGTATGACCTCAAGAGTCATTTTACCAAGTACTTTAATCAAGAGTCAATTTAGTGAACACTGATTTCTATTCACAAGCGAAGCATTATTTTGGCCAATTAATGTGTTTTGTATTCACCCTCATGGATTTGCACTGTGAATTGGTCTGAAAACATTCCAATGTACTTAATGCAAATTAGTGAAAAGCTAATTGATCATATTCCAAATTCTTCCAGATAAACCCTGGTTTCAAACACAAGGCATGCTTGATTACATATTTTGGGGCCATGCTTCCTTTAAACAACCAGTCTGTTTTTATGGCTTTAGTTTGAAGGAGTTTCACTAGTCCTTTCGGGAAGGAGTTTCAATCGGAAAATATTTGACTTTGGGGTTGAATGATTTTTTAAGCACAAACTCTATTTGAAATCAGAAGTTGTGGTGAATTTATTCCGCATGTATGTGCAGAATTAACTGTTTAACCATGATTAGAGCTCAAATCACTTTTTCATTTATTGTTTTAACACACAGCTAGTAGGGCTTATGTTCATAAACAATATACAACAGCTGAAATAATATCTGATTAAATAAGATATTTACCATCCCTACAGTGGAGGGCAATAAACATCTTAAAGTATCAGAAAAATAAATTTCCCACTGGCTGGGAAAATAATTGAACATAAAATAACAACAATGATATGGCATCCTAGCTGGATGGGAGTTGAACTTAATATCTCAACAATTAGATCAAAATCATACAGTACCTTTATTATTAAGAGTTTTACCCGAATAATAATTGATCAACCGACAGAACTTCAGAACAAATCTAAATTTGAGACCAGTCAAAAGAGAAGCTCAGTGATGGTATGTCTTTAAGAAGCGTTGCTGGATGGGTATCAGGAAAACGCTCTTGTCAAAAACTTCACATAATATGATGTTTGTATATATCTAGGTCATGACTGAAGACACAATTGGGAAATTGTCTACAGGAAGGCAGAGAGCAGTCTTGTGCTTTTGAGAGAACTTGAGTCATTAAGTGTTAGCAGCAAGAAGCACATATTTTCTAGAACTCTGTTGTGTTATCTCTTACTTCATTATCTGTTTAGGTTGTAGCTTTAGGTCAAATGATTTCAAGCTACAGTGTGTGATTATTACAGGGGTTTACTGACAGAAATGTGATATACTGTATTATACAAAAGTAAATATTTTTTAAATCAGCAAATTGAAAGTCTAGATCGGAGGTCTTCAACAGGGGGTCCGTGACCCGTAGGGGGTCCTCAGAGGTACTGCATGGGGTTCGCAAAAGTTTTGGTTGATTAGACTTTTTTTTTTTTTATATTCCCCCCCTGGAATTTTTTTCCATTAATTGAAATGTCTCTTTAAATCCAAATTAACATGAATTCAACACACTGTAATAAACAGATAAATGGAGGCAGAAGATATCTTTTCAGTCATCAATGCACACAGAAGCTCTTTCAAGCTGGGCACTGTTTCATTCACAACACCTGTCCCATCAACAATGAATCAGAATCAGACTTTAATAATCCCAGGGGGAAATTACTATCGTTACATGACACTATATGAAATAGACTGACTATAGGACCAGTTTGATATTACACAATTTCATGCAATGTACATAAATAGGGGGTCCCCGCTCGATCTGGCCATCAGTTTGGGGGTCCTTGGCCTGAGAAAACTTTAAGGACCCCTGGTCTAGATGTTTTGCTTGTTATGCCTTAGAAATAAATTTTTATAATTACAAACTGTAGGAGCATGTGTGGTGTTTGCGGAGGGGTGGGGGGTGGTATAGCATTTCTACAGCTAAAAATAGTACAAGTAACCTCGAGAAACACCTAGAGGGAGCTAGCTAAATGACGATGATGTGGGCAAATAGAATTTCTCTAGACCAGAGGTGAAGATGTTTGACTCAGGAGACGTGAGAAGGCTGGTGACTGAGTATTTCATGGAGGATGAGGTTCGAATTTCTACAGCTGATTCGCCTGCCGTTTCAGGAGCTTATCAACAAAACCGCTGTTCGTCCAAGTAACAAGGTAAAAAAAATTAAAAATCCATAATGATGTAGTCCTGTTGCTAAGTTTCCACAAATAGTTAATTTAAGAATAACAGTATAAACTATTGTCATGTTTTATTTCACGGATTTTTTACTTTTTTTTTTCTTAAACCATTTTTTCTTTTATTGTTTTACAAGAAACATGATCACATCGACATAATTATATTTCAACCTCATATTCCACCATATAATCTCTAGGTCTATTTAATATTTTCAAGAACAAGAACATTTTCCAAATTCTTCATCATCGTAAAACATAAAAATTAACCACTACTATCCTGGCTAGTAATGAGTTACTTTTGCTGGGCAGTAACCGAGTTACTAACTCTGTTCATTTTTGGAGAAGTAACTAGTAGCTATAAGTAATTACTTTACAATTACTTACTAGTACACTAGCAACTATGATAAGTATAGAGCAAAATCGTTCTCTTTTCTTTCCTTTAGAGAGCTTTAAAGTTTGCCTCCTCCACTTCAGTCATCCTGCTTCCACCCCTCCCTCGCCTGTCCTGGCTGCACCCCCACCCAGCCTCTTCCTCATCTAATTACCTCTGTGCCACAGTGAAGACTTGGACTCTGTTAAAAAGGGAATATATCTGCTTCCAACCAACACTATCTCACTACCAATCTAAATAAATACAATTACTTAGCCTGTTTATATCACTATGCTAAGCAGTTTACTAAAACCAGACGACATTGTGGAACAAATAACATGTGTATTCACTACCTTTTGCCTATATTAAATCAATATCCTACACAGACTAATAAAATACTACTTATAAAATTGACTATATAAACAAAACTTGTCATCACGTGACAAGATTGAAGGTGATGTGGATGTTGCTGGAGCCATGCTGTACCATGACAGCCTCTGTATTGTATGAGGGAGTAGGGAGCATGGAGGGAGCGGTTCATGTCATTGCAGTCTCCAGTCAGACCATGAGATGCCATTGAAAGGTACACCCTGTAGCTTTAAACTGTTGATTTGACCAATGTAATATTTTCAAGGTTGCCTGACTCTTTTTTAAATCATTCTGCTTCATTCTATCTATATTCTCCCAATCTGCAGTATTTCTTAGTTCAACCTTCTAGCTGTTATTCTTCTCTCTCTGCCTTTTCTCAGCTTCGCCTCGTCTGTTCCTGTGCTGCTGTCTTCAGAAACCTTAGTTCATAGATATTGAACCTTGGCCTGTTTTTCAGCGTATTCCTTTTTCTGTGACTAACTGCATGTGCAACTTTCATCCTCTGGCATGGAAGCTGGCTTGGAGCTTGTCTGCCTAGCTGTGTGTTTGCTGGACAGGGCAGCCTGTGGAGCTGGTTGAGAGTTGCCGTTTGTATCTCACCTTCTTTTACTATCTCTGCTACTGTCTCCTTGAACCCAGTCGGATTCAGCAGATAGCCGCTAACACTGAGCCTGGTTTCTTCCAGTTAAAAGAGAGTTTTTCCTCTCCACTGTCCCTACATGCATGCTTGATGTGAGTGATAGCTGTTGAGTCAATGAGTCAATGCAATCAACTGGTTTTCTTTAAAGAGAAAACTTTGAATCAATTTGACTGACTAATGATCAATTGACTGTATGACTGTCTTTGTAAAGTACCTTGAGATGTTTTGAATTGGTGCTATATAGAAATACTGAATTGAATGGAATTTAAATGTGGTTTTGTTATGGAGAGCTGCAAAGTTTTGGAAGGTTTCTCCAGATTAGCTGCAAGACATACCATACAAAAGCTCCTTCCTGCCTACATTCATCAACATCTACAGCAACTTATTAAAGAAAACCCTATATCAGTTGCAACAACATTAGATTTCCCTTAAGGATCAAAATAGTATATTGGAATTGAAATATAATCTTTCTTTTCTGTTCTGTTGCCAGGGCTATTGTATATATTAAGGAATAAATGTCAGGTTCAGAGAAACAGAAAATATGAGCTGGTCATGGTGAAAAATCTTTTTAAATGAAATTTTCCTCATGTTTTGTTTCGTGTGGCCAACAACGTGCAATTATTTCTTCTGGAAGGATTCAGCGAGAAGTTCAATATCATCTACCCCCTCTTCCTCGTGTAATAAGTCTCCTCCCTCTCCCCCCTTCCCTGTCTCTTTATCCCCCTCCTCCTGCTTTGGACCAATTTGGGGTGGCGAGGCGATGGTTATCTAAATGCAAAGTGATGCTGTAATAGCACTCAGCGAAGAGGCATAAACGACTGGTGAGACCCAGAGATAGAGGGATGGGGGGAAGAGGAAGAAAAATGTTGAGGGAAATCTGTGCTTCAGTGGGGAGGGAGATAAGAAAGCTATGTAGAAAAACAAAATGAGAGAAAGAGGGGGGAGCTAAGATTTGAAGGATCTAAGACATAAAATTTGAAAGATGCATGATGGAAAAAGGGTAGAATAGAGAAAAAAGTAGGAGGCTTGAAACGTCTTCAAACTTGAAACTGTTGGGTGATATTTTTTTAATTTTACGGAATGACTATGACCTGATGACTGAGAACCTTCACTCAGCAAATATAAAAGTGTAACATCATGAATTATTTCCAAGAATGACAACAAAGATGTAGAAAAAGAGCAGAAAAAGAATGAGCAAAACAAAAAGATCAAGGAGGCGAAAAGATAAAACTCAAGCAAGACGGAAATGGACCCTGTGCTCAAATTGTGTTGGTTACAGTAGTAGCTATTCAAAATGTCCTTACTTTCCTTTGATAGGCCCCTTGCTGGTCCCCTGGGAAAAGATTCCACGCAAAACATCGAAAATATTCTTTTCATGATTTGTGGACATTACAATCTAAAGAGAAGTTTACTCTCCTCATCATGCTTTTCATTAGTGGCGTTTCGCCCATAGGGTGGCGCTCGGGCACTGCCCTCCCTACTAGTTGAGGGGAAAAGTCATGTAAATGATATATATAGATTTTAAAAGTGTTACCTTATAAATGTCAGTTTTACTTAATAGTATGTGGCTACATGACCAAATATGAATTATTTAAAACAAGACTTCTACCAATTGACTCTCATTCAACAGCGCATTTCAACACAATCGAGTAGGGGCGTATCGCTTTATCTTCGCAACACCAAAGCCCCCGGCGTACGCAGCAAATCGCCGCAACAAGTGATGGGATTCGAACGGGCGTTGGCGTAACGGCGCTATTAACGCCAGCGTAGTAACTGCTAATCTTTGCTTCAGTATAATCTAACTAATTACTTTGACTGTAACTATAATGCAGTTTCCATTGCAGACACCCGCTACTAAGCGCATGCTACTCAGGTCGCACAATGAACATTTTTTCATGATAGGACTTCCGCCTTGAATCAGCTGTGGAAGCTGACACCCCACCCACGCCAAAAAACTCTGCAAATAGACTGAATGGTTAGTTGCAACGCTAGTGCAGATTTGTGCAGAAAAAAAATATTGTTTGTGCTACTTTTGTTTAAGAGAGATATTAAAGATTATTTTAGGTCATCCAGAGGTGCGCGCTTTGTCATGAGAGAGGGAGGATGAGAATGGCTGATGTATAGTGAGATTCCGTCTGTCCAGTTGGGGTAGGTGGGTGTTTCAGCTGGAAGCGTGTGTTAACGCACAGCACACACACATGAGAGATGGAGCGTGAGGATGACTCCAGCAGCAAAGCAGCGGCTGCCACATGGCAAATACCGGTGTTACGCCGAGCTGCGCGCCTCCATCACATCTCACGGCTTTCCTCTGCATTTCCTGGCACAGCGCAAGCGTAAGAGTCACCCGCTAGAAGTGACAGGAACGCCGCGATGCTCGCTAAAGGCGGCGCCACTAGGAGAACTTATGGAGAGTGTGAACCGATCAAAATGATAGCCTATATGGAGAAAAGCAGAGAAATCTGGATGGATGGATGGATGGATGGATGGATGGATGGATGGATGGATGGATGGATGGATGGATGGATACTCATGCCTTCTCAACCTACTGTATATTTTATTTTAAACATTATTTGATGGCCTTTGTGGCAGGGATGGAGATCCATATTTTGTGTCACACAGACCACAGAGTATAGATCTAGATAGATAGATGTTGCAGTATCTATAACAACCCAAAACACACAGGATTTGTGAATTAGACATCCCCAGTTACAGTATTAATCTCATTACCTCACCAGATCTGAACCCCAAAAAGACTTGCCATGCTCCCCGACCCCCGATGTCATTTACGCTGAGTTGCAATAAATGCAAAACTCTCTGCAGGTTCTTGTCTTTGTCGTCCTTCTCTATTCAGCTGGCTTTGGAAACACATGGCGCAGAAGGTGGGGCTGGGTGGTGAGGTTTACTTGAGGCTTTAGAAATCCGAAAATAACCCAATAAAGTTGCTTTTACTAGTAACTAGTTACTTTTATTGTGGAGTAACTCAGTTAGTAACTCAGTTACATTTTGGGAGAAGTAACTAGGTAACTATGCAACCACTAACTATAACGTGCCCAACACTGATAATAATGCTAAGGAAAATTTTATAAATATTTTGCCAATCAGTATCACCAAAATTAATGGCTTTGGGGCTCCTGGAATTTTGGTGCTCCATAGAGACTGACACGTGGATTGGATTTTCACTCCAGTCCTGTCCCACTCCCACAGAAAAAAATTGTGTCCCGTCCCGATCCCAGGCCAGAGTAGAAATCTAAATCCTGTCCCGGCCCCACTCTTGTGAAATTACTCCCCACTCTCATCCCGCCCCATTCAGAATGACTCCCCGCCCTGCACCACCCCATTCTTGTTGTCTTCATTAAGATTTCTGCCAATACATTGAATCTGAATTTCTATGAAGGGTCAGTTAAGTTCCTGTTTCTAACTTTAGTAACTGTTGGTCCCTCCATTGTTGTTTTTGAGCGTGGGTGAAAAACTCAGAGTGGGAAGCATTGTTGGTTTTTCAGTCGTATAGTTTTTTTTTGACTCCGATTATAGTGTAGGCTTCAAGAAAAACTACAAAATGATCTGCACCAGTACTCGGATTTTCTGTCTTTCTACTTTATTTTTATTTTTGGCATCGATCCTAGTTTTTTGTAGCTGGCTATTGGAGCCTGTTCTCGGCTTCCCGCGCTCTGCTTCCTGCTAATGTTTAATCCTTGTACCGCCCCCAATCACGTGGATCGTTACTAATATTTTCCCCGGACTTATCCCATCGGGAATTCCACGCGGAATCCTGTGACATTAATGGGATTCCTCGAAAAAATGTCGCCCCTACTGCTCCAGTGATATAGGTGATGTTAGCTAGTAGTCAGTCAGGTAGTGAGGTAGAGATTATGGCGACTACAGTTGAACTTGAAGAGCAGCTTTCACACAATTCAGTGAGATCTTTACCGAGAAAGAGGAGGATGGGAAAAATCCATCTAAAGGATCTGGGACCTGACAAGCCCGAAAAAAAATTTGCGCAGCGAACCGAGGAAAAAGCTAAATCCTACAACCAGACTTTTAGCAGGAGTTGGTTCGAGTGTAAGTCGTGGCTGACAGCCTGTGGGACAGCTAATGCACTTTTCTGTTTTCCCTGCATCCTTTATAAAAATGACCGCAGTGATTTAAGGTGGACACAGTCTGGACAGGCAGACTTAGAACACAGGTAGGACTGATTTAAAACACTTTTTAGAAAAGGCAAAGAAGAAAAACAAATCTAGGATTCACATGGAAAATAATAAAATATAGTGGACTTTTTCTGGATGTTTGTTAATTTGCAACCAAAGGTAAACTCTTAAACAAACACATTCTTAGAAAAAAAATAGTTTTTATAAATTAAAAAAATATAAAGCTGACTAATAGCTTATCTGTTATTAAACTGGCACATATTTTTTTTTTAGGTCTGTGACAACATTTATGTACAAAAATTAAACCTGTACATAAAATTACTTTTTGTTTTTATAGAGTGTTTTATAATGTTTTTTGTTGTTGGCATTCATATAAGTATACTTGTGTGATAACTTAGTATATGAATACGTTTATTTTGAATGTATAACCCCCATGGAGGAAACTCCACCAGCCTCCACTGGGTCAGACCCTGTAATTCAGTGAAAGTCAGAGTAAAAAAATATGCATGCAAAGGAGAAGGAGGGGGTCACTCCAGTGGCTGGAAGTTCAGTTGACATTTGACTGGAGAGGGCCATATGGAATGGCTGCTACTATAGTTCAGGATTGTGAAATAGAATAGAATAGAATAGAATAGAATAGAATAATAGAATAGAATAGAATAGAATAGAATAGAATAGAATAGAAGAAGTAATCGCAGTAACAAGTTCAAGACTAGCGACGATCGACACCAGCTTAAGGGGGTTAAACATTTGATTAGCAACCACAGAGGTAGACATTCAGACAGACGTCACAGTAGATTTTACATGTGGTTTAAGTCATAAAGATTCATGAATACCAATAAAAACTAACGGCCAAACATAAGGGGCATATATGGAAAAAATATCTCTAATCTACCAGGGAAACAGTGTGAGTGAGGCTGTAAAGGGGTTACAGCTCACTGAGGCTAGCTATAGAGGCTAACTGTGGCTGATTGAGGTAGTATAGAGGAAGAAGCATGCCCTGGATAGACAGAGCAAGGACATCAGAAGAGAGAAGGCAGCACCTGTGCGGTGTCTCCACTGGAGGTAGGACCATAAAAAAGTCCTAGTGCTGAATTAAACCATTTTTCTAAATGCCAGCCACTAACCTCTTAAGAGCATTCCCCATTTTGTCAACATTACTTTCGCCATCTGTAATTTCGATTAAAAAAGCTTGTCTCCACTGCCTCATTCAATAAAACTGTGTTCAAACCTTGATAGTTTCTCTTCTCAACATTTTTTAGGCTTAATAATACAATGTCAATGCCTACTACAACAAGTAGGACCACTTTGACTTTGGCCTCCAAATTTTGTCATTTTCACCAATCCTTGGTAAAGCTTGAACCCAAGTGCATGTACCGTCTTTTTGGTCCTTTCTCTGTGGGAAAACAATAGGGAAAAAAATGATTTATCTACGTATCTCCCGGGCATGAATACTGCATCCATTAGCAACACATAACTTTGGCATCATGACAAATTTTACACTGCACATATCTATGTACAATCAGAACTAGATCTTACTACATACCCCTCCTGTAAGGGTAGTATGCCATTGTCGAGTGCGACAATACACAATGACATTTTGCACCTGACAGTATGCCGTCAATGGCATACTGTCAGGTGCAGTATGCCATTGTCCCAAATGTATGACCTCACTCGATGCTGCCTATAAAATATCATAGAAGATGGGTCTTTAAGGAGAGATACAGATACATCAAGTAAAGAAACAAGTTTTCAACAGAAAAAAAGACTACAGTGTTCAGAAATTACGTATTCAAAAAATTCATTTTCAGAGGAATAATCAGCTATTACTTTAAAACTAAAATCTTAAACCTCAGTTTGTGGGTAAAAACCTATACTACAGGTAAGTACACAGTTTTTCAAATGTCTTTTTTTCTTTTTACACTGAAAGCATTACAACATGTGATTAAGAAAAAAGTGGTCTTAAAATACAGTACAATTTAGCAGAAACAAACAAAGGATGGGGATAAAATCTATGCTGGTATATTTAGATTTTGTGTACAGAGAGATGTAAACATCTATGTACTGATTTTCCAGTTTAGCACACAAATGTTCAGTAATGAAGGAACAAGTTGTGAAACAAAAATACAAAGTTGCCTATTTGAGATTCCTTTTTCTTTAAACCAAATAAGAGTTATTAACCACAGGATGTGATAAAAGCTTTGTGCTGCCTGTGCAGATGCTTGGAGCCAGTAATGCTGCGTTCACACCGGGGGCAGCTGGCGCGACAGAAGCAGCGAGTTTACATGCAAAGTCAATGGTTGACGCGCGTCAAGGCGCAGCATGTATTCATTGTGCCATTCGCTGAGATTAGTCTGCTACTGTTTTTCCCAGTTTGGCAGTCTGAGCAGGGTCAGGCTGCAAACGCGTTGCTGCTCGAGATGGAAAAATTTTACAGGTGGTGCTCGACGATTTTCCTCAAGCAATCAGAGTGGCTGCTTTTTGTTGCATTCTTTGAGAGAGACACAGCAATAAAGACAAAGACTGCTCTGATCACTTGACTTAAACAGTTCATTAACGCATAATTAACTTCCACTATATGCATAAGACGGCATAAGCTATTACTTTAAAACTAAAATCTTAAACCTCAGTTTGTGGGTAAAAACCTATACTACAGGTAAGTGCACAGTTTTTCAAATGTCTTTTTTTCTTTTTACACTGAAAGCATTACAACATGTGATTAAGAAAAAAGTGGTCTTAAAATACAGTACAATTTAGCAGAAACAAACAAAGGATGGGGATAAAATCTATGCTGGTATATTTAGATTTTGTGTACAGAGAGATGTAAACATCTATGTACTGATTTTCCAGTTTAGCACACAAATGTTCAGTAATGAAGGAACAAGTTGTGAAACAAAAATACAAAGTTGCCTATTTGAGATTCCTTTTTCTTTAAACCAAATAAGAGTTATTAACCACAGGATGTGATAAAAGCTTTGTGCTGCTTGTGCAGATGCTTGGAGCCAGTAAGGGACTCAAACAGCATAAACATACAGAGGATAGTGCTAGGCTAAATCCAGGTGCAGAAACTTCATCAGCAAGTCCTTGAAAAGCTTTTTACCAGCAGTGCATTCACCAAAACAAGTAAAAGCATAGAGATCAATGTGAGACGGACACAATGTATCCAGGCTGTATCTGAATATCTCTAGAAAGAAAATATGTTGTTTTTATCCAGGGAAATGGGGTCTTTTGCTGACTTGCCGGAAATCTTTGAAAAGCAATATGTATCTTTCTGGAGGAAAATTTTATTTATTTATTTATTTTTTTTAAACGGCAATACAGGATCAGAGTCAGAGGGATGTTAGCAAGGAGTTCTAAGCAGCTAGTTTTGATTCACTCAGAACAGCTTTCATATCAATAAATTTTACAGTACCTGTATAGCACCAATTCACGACACGTCATCTCAAGGCACTTAATAGAGACAATTCCATCAGATTATACATGGTTAAAAGTTTTCTAACAACATGACAATAAAAGTTGTCTAAGTCATTGCCTTTGAATGATTCACTCCTTTTAGGTGGATGACGTGGTCAACATCTAACATTGTAGATAATATGATCGCCACGCTCGGTTTATCAGTGAAAACTGGGAGTTACATCAAAAAATCTTCGTGAAACCAGCTTTGCCTTCGAAGAAGCACTTAACTAGAAGAGAAGTTTCTAAGAACTCATCTGCTTACCTTGTTTTTTCTCCCAGCAGGCGACACTAAAAACTAGTACTGCCATCAACTTTTAGTTTATAATTTATTTGAGATCACACAAAGAAAAATTCCTACATTTGATGGAGCCCTGCATTGATTGTTTTCATAAAAAAAAAAAACTTTCAGAATACCACGAAAAGCCTTGATGACCATCAGAGGATAACAGAAAGGAAAACCTTGTTCCTCAAGTACTTTTCTGGTAGAGTCTGTTATACTCTATTATCTATTATCTATACTCTGTTATGCTATACATGCCATGTTGTACAGATAGATCTTGTGTGTTTCCGGCTGCTATAAAACCAAATTTATGAATATTTGACTTGTTTGTACAAATGTTGACTTGTTTTAGAAATACTTGACAGAGGCCTCATGTCAACAAACTGCACATTTTATTCATGTAAATGTAATTTGATTTTGGTGTCAGAAAGTTGCATCATGACTGTAACTTGCTCCTAAATCAAAATGTTGGTAAATTTTAAATAGGAGGGATAGTAGGAGGGTTACTACACTGAAAGACAGAAGTTTAAATACATCCACAAGGGAAATACAATGTCTCTTGATCTATAACCACCAACAGAGGATTTATTCGAACAGCTTCATTCTAACACCTGTATTTTAAAAGCTTATAGGATGAGTTATAGTTCTATATTACACTATACAATATAGAATTTATTCATCAGACTTTGTTACCTGATTTTTATCCCTATTCAAATCTGTTGTATTTGTTAATTTCTCAGTGTTAGTGAAAATACAACTATCTTGTGTGGATGCATATCCACCATTGTTAAATTTAGTTGAGTTTGTGTTTGTTTGTATGTCTGTCTGTCCATCTACAGTATGTACAGGATAACTTAAACAGTTATAAACAAATTTAGATGAAATGTTTACCAAATATGCACCTCATTTCAAGGAATCCATATGCAGGATTTCTTTTACAATAGTGAGATAGGGATATTTGGTGGAACAAGCAGTTACCCCCTAAACCAGAAATTAGCAGCAGTGACTAATGACAGCTTCGGCATCGGACTGAAGTATTACTCTGAAGACAAAAATGCACGAAAGGTTAACCATGCCTCACTCATTGTCTCAATCTGCTGATAAAACAGGAAAGCACTGTGAAAGAAGAAGGTGAGAGCAGAACAAACACTAGAGGCTGCAGTAACATCAATCCATTTTCCGTCAAGCTTATCCCAAACAGGGTCGTGAGGGGTGCTGGTGCCTACAGTACAGTAGCTGTGTACGGGCGAGAGGCGGGGTACACCCTGGACAAGTCACCAGACAACTTCATCGCACGGACCTATGAAAGGATTTTAAGAGAATTGTTACCAAAGGTGCATCTCTTCCCAAGAAACTGCTCCCTGGACACCAACAGTGGCAGCCCACTGTTCCCCAAGGGCATGGGTTAAATGCAGAGAGTGAATTTCTCCCTTGTGGGACAATAAAGGGATTTACATGTACAAAATTTGCTGCTTGGCCAAGGTCTGCACCTGGGATTTTTTCAGTTAGTTTGTTCTTTTTTTCCCAAGATTTTAATTTCTCCTCTTATTATCATTAATGCTGAGCAGTAATGGTGGAACTAAGGACAAACAAACTGACAGCTACTGTATTTTTGTTCATTTTACAGATTTTACAGATCACAGAAGAGCACATTTAATATAAAATCTGAACCCACCTGTATCAGACCACATTCCAAAATGTTTCACAAAAAAGGTCTACTTAGCAGGACACATCTTCTTCAACAAATTAAATTTATTTTACTGGAAACTTGTCAACACCCATCTCAAACCAAGAAAAGATTCCAGAAGCTTAGAAAAACCACTGGAACACAAACACTGACTAGGGAGACAGAGAAGTGAGTGGAGAATTAATCAGACAGACAACTCTCCCAGTCGGTGACAGAAATACTTGCAAAGGGGCCTGGACTTTGCAGTTGTACCAAGAAGAATTCCTCTGGATGACATGATCACAGCTACTGATACTGCTAGTCTCAACAGCAAAATCCTAGAGTTTGAAGAAAAACAACCCAGGAACAAAGCCTCAGCCTTCCTCTGCAATGCCATACCTAACATCAGCAGAGAGGGGAGAGATGCTCACTTACCTTAGCAAGGAACAACAGCATCGTCCTCCCTGCAGACAAAGGAAGCTGCACAGTGATTTGAACCAGAAATACTATCATGAGAAGGTTATGACTTTATTTAGTTACCTCACCACATACACACATGTTTGTACACCTCTTTTAAAGAGAGAAAAGACCACAAAGGACACAGAAGATCAAAAAAGGTAAAAAAAAAAAATCTTTGTTTCCAAGTTTGAAGACGTTTCGCTTCAAATACGATGGCAGAAACAATGAGATTTCTATGGATGGGAAGCGCAAACGCTCTTCAAACTTGGAAACAAAGTCCAGTTGATTTTTTGTACTTTTGTACTTGAGCCCATGACTATGACCTGGGTGACTTCGAGAATCTTCCCAGCATATATAACATTACTGGTGAAGTTACTTGGAACCCTGACAAAACCAATCATAAATAAAACTTCTATGAAAATAAAGAAACAAAAGACACAAATTGCTTTTCAAACATGCTCCACCAAACAAAACAAAAAAAACTAAAAAAATAAACTTTTGAAACAGGCCTGAGCAAAAATGATGGTACCGCTAGAAAAGACTGAAAAATGTTAAATCAATCAGATGTCTACAATCTTGTAACATGCTGTATATATGTATAGGGCTACGGGTAGTCACTGCAATGTTTGGTCACATGGTGTTAGTAAAAACATTATAAATAAGCATGTTTAAAGGTAAAGGCTGTAAGTCACAGCAGCTTAATGTTTTTGTGTGCTACATATTACTCAGAAATCTGAGATCCATGGGGCTGAAGCCAACCTCCCTGGTCATTGGCACAGGAGGAAAGTTGATGACAAATCAGTGACACAGACTATACAAATTGCAACAAAAGGGCCCAGAAACACTTCTAAACAAGATAAAGGTCTACTTCAAGCTCAAGGGACATCAGTGTCAGATCGCACCATGTGTTGCTGTTTGAGACTAAGTAGATTTAATGAGAGACGACCAAGGAGGACAACATTGTTCAAAACAAATCATAAAAAAAGCCAGACTTGAATTTGCCAAACTTTGACAAGGCACAAAGCTTCAGAGAATGTTCTATAGACCCATAAAAGTAAAAGGAACCTTTTTGCCAAGGCATTCACAGACGGAAAAATGAAGCATCTGATCCTACTGTGCAACATGAAGGAGACTGTTTGTTCTGGGAGTGCTTTGCTTCATCTGGGAGGGTATGCCTTGAATCTGTGTAGGGCAAAATGAAATGTCAAGACTATCAAGGACTTATAGAGACTATTGCTTCCCAGTGTCAGAGAGCTTGGACTCAATTGCAGGACATGCGTATTAAAAGAGGTTAATGACCAAAACACACAGCTAAAAAACACCCAAGAATGGCTAAGAGGAAAATACTTAACTATTCTGAAGTGGCCTTCAATGGAAGAAGCTGAAAAATGCTCTGTGGAAAAGGTACCTTTTAAACCTGAGACAATTTGAGCAGTTTGCTCATGAGGAGTGGGCAAACTTACCTGTCGTGAGGTACCGAAATCTCATTAGCCATGTTTCCATTCAACTGAAATTTGAATTTTAAGCAGACAAACGAAAATGTAGGTTGTTTTCATTTACCGTAGTTTAAATCAAATTTAATAACCACGCCAAAGTGTCCTAACTCATTGTCCACATTATGTCGTCATGCATAGTTGTAGTAAACGGGAAGCAGAGGCTGCGATCTAGCACTGACGGCAGATCAGTGAAGGAGGAAAGTTTTAATAAAAGCGTTGCTATTGGAGAAGTTCTTATGTTAATATGTCAGCTAATAATGGCGATGTTGCTTCCAACCATGGGTACGCGCATAATAGGAACATCCATGAAGACAGAGAAATCAGAAACAGGTGATCAGTCATGTGATTAAAAATTTACTACATAAGAGCTGTTTCGAAAAGCGGTTTTCCATCTACCACTTTGCACCTCAACCCTTTTATGCAAAAGCCAAAAAACACCTTAGGGAGCATATAAACTTTTTTGCAGATTCAAGATAAGTTTATTCGACTTTTACTGTTTAATCAAACTTTTCTGATGCAATAATTAAAAATGCACATAGGAAAAATCTGATGGAAATGCACCCATTGACAATTAAAGGAGTTGTTTAATTGCAGTGATTGTCTCAAAGGGTTTTGCAACAAAATATTAAGTTAAGGGTACCATCTCTTTAGTCGTGGACTGTTTCGTGAGTTTAACTTATAATAAATGCTTTGGTTGAAACAAGCAATTTGGATTGATCATTTTCATAAAACTTGTATTTATTACTGTAAGTCAGATTCAAGTTATTTCTGGGAACCTTTTGGGTTTTTCTTTTATGAAACAAAAGTTGCCCAAAAATGGTGTACATATGAATTAACTGCTGAAAAGACATCCAGGAGGTGGTTGGTAGATTGCCTGAAGTACTTGGAGCAGCACAATGCTGCTGATTGAAATCTAAATCACAGATTGTACCAAAGTAAACCCACTCCCAGTCTATATGGTTTAACCAAAATCCACAGATAAAAGCTGTCATTAAGAACCATTGTCAACACGACTACTGTAACTCTCTCACTTATTTACAAATATCTCGCTTACAAAACTGTCATTGCAAGAATGAATTAGTTCTCTGTAAACATCAAGCGGTCCTCAGAGCACTAACGATTGGTCCAGTTGGTTTCAATCTCACAATTAACTAGATGGACCACTATGCAAAAGACTTTGCTTATAAGACTAAGACTTAGACATAGACAGACTTTATTGTCATTTTGTACACACAGAGTGATACAAAACGAAATTTCGTTCAGTGCAGCTCTCAAGACATTTCCATTTTTACATTGCAACAGTGATAAAATGTAAGCAGCAGTGATAAAATGTAAACATAAGACTGGTATATGATTTACAGGTTCCGACATTCTAGCGCTGTTAAAAAAAAGCATTTTATACAACATTTAGGCTGTCTCATCGGTGGTGGGGGAAGAAGCTGTTCTGGGAATCTGCTGGACCTGCATCGGATGCTTCGAATCGTCTTCCCAGAGGACAGCATGGAGAACAGTCCATGGTGGGGGTGTGAGGAGTCATTTATGAAGTTATGGTGCTGGGACATTCAGCGCTGGGATGAAATGTCTTTAATTGAGGGAAGAGGAGCCCCGATAATCCTCTCTCTGCTGTTCTCAACACTCTTCCTCAAGTTTTTCCTGTCTGAGGCGCTGCAGCCTCCACACAACACACAGGGAGACAGCTTGGTTTATGGTGCTTCCGTAGAAGGTGAGGGATGGGTGGGGGCAGGTGTGCTCTCCTCATCCTCCTCAGGGAAGTACAAGGGCTTTTGAGCCCTTTTGAACAGTGAGGTGGGTGTTTACAGTCAAGGTGAGCGCGGTCTGTGATGTGCAACCCCAGGAATTTGCTGCCACTAAGCTTGACCACCTCTACAGCTGAGCTGTTGATGACCAGTGGAGCGTGGTTAGGCCGGTTCTTCCTGAAGTTGATGATGATGTCCTTCGTCTTCTTCACGTTCCGGATCAGGCTGTTATCTTTGCACATCGTTGTCGTCTCTGATGAGGCCCACCACCATGGTGTCGTCTGCAAACCTCACGATGTGATTGGTGGTGAACCTGGGGACACAGTCGTGTGTCATCAGGGTGAACAGCAAGGGGCTCAGGACGCCCTGAGGGGAGCCTGTGCTTAGAGTGATGACATCAGAGGTGTTCTGTCCAACCTGGACCCACTGAGGTCTGTTGGTGAGGAAATCTAGCAGCCAAGGGGTGTATTGAAGCCCAGCTGTTCCAGTTTTCCTACAGAAATGAGGCTGAGTTTACCTTATTCCTCAGACTAAAGAAGTTCCTTGGAGAAGAACCTGTTTAAAAGGCTTACTTAACTTTTGGAAATTCTTGTACGCAGATGGTTTAGATGCATAAGAACATTTAAGCTTCCTTCTTTCAAAGGATGTAAAGAAAAAAACTAATAAGCATCACTCTCTCTGCCTTGTATTGGGTTTAATGTGATCGAGTGTCAAAGGCGAGTTTATTTTTTTACCTTTGCTACATAAATGTTCAGCTTGAAGGGATTGCTGAGAAGTCAAAGACACAATGCAACAGACTGTCAACAGTTGCTGTATTCAGAGATGGGAAGTAACTAAGTACAAATACTTCGTTACTGTACCTCAAGTAGATTTTTCTGATATTTTTACTTTACTTTACTACTTATTTTTTATGAGCTTAATTACTTCTTACTCCTTCCACAATTTTACACAAATATCTATACTTTCTGCTCAAGCTACATTTTTAAAAAAAATTGGCTCGTTACTTTAGTTTTGAATCATTTCAATGGAGTTACCGTTATTATTTTTCACGTCATCAATACCCCAAATTCAATCTAATTGGATGAGAATCTACACTGCGCATCTTGACCGCACCACTACAAGATGAATCGACAGATTCGGCCGGTATTCATTTGCTGCAAATCATTTGCAGCACAGGTGGCGGCTCGCGATAGTATTGGGGAGGGGTGTGGATTCTGTGATGATTGAAAATGAACACAGCGGAGATCTAGTCCTATTAGCAGACACATCCATTTAAAATGTAGAGCAACGCATGAAAAAAAGTGGTTTCTACTTTTACTTTTATATACTTTTTCATAGTACTTTACAAGTCTTTTGTACTTTGTTACTTTTACTTGAGTAAAAGAAGTTCAATCGAGTACTTCCACTTTTACCAGAGTATTTTTTAACACAGAGTATCTGTACTTCCTTACTCAGGAATGCACGGAAAGTGAGTACTTTTGCCATCTCTGGCTGTATTCTTATCCAGAAGGGGTGATTGCTGCAAAGTCATGACTGGACAAAATCTGCTGGCTTTCCTGGCATAGAACATCACTTCACTGACCTTTCTATGTATTCCCTTGAACTTTACCGCACTTTCAACTGACTTTAATCAGTTAACAATGTTCCACTGACTTTTTTAGAGTTCCTTAAGGATGTGTTTGGCAGAATTTGGCACTTAAAAAAACTCTTTTTTATTTATGCACGTAATTGAATTGAAGGTAACAGGTTTGTGCTAAAACTATAAACTTATTTTTTTTGGACAGCAGTGAACATTGCTTATTTAATTTGAACCAGGCTGTTCTATATTCAAGGCTAATTCTGGCTTTTTCGACATGTCCTGTCTGGCAGTGTAGCAATGAGATATTTTGGAGGGTTTTTTTGTACCAAGGAGAAACAACACAGATTTACCTCACAAGTAAAGTATTAAGGCTTTCCCTATAATGCACAGCTACAGACAATAACGACATAAAAAGGTTGTATTTTTGTTAATAAAGGATATCTTAGCTGTAAAACCTCAGTAAGAGGCTATCCTAAACCTAATGAAAACTTTCAAAATCCAGAACGAACAGTTGGACTAACATCTCACTTACCTGGAGAATAGACTGTATAAAAAGCAATACAGTAGGATATTACAGAGCTTTTAAACCAGCTGCTCTATGAAGTTACATACTGGACATTAAAACAGCTGCACTGGAAAACCTTTTAAAGAAAGAATGTATTTCTTTCAAGTGTTTTATGTTTTTTTTTTTATAATAATGGCTGTTGTAAAATATGGATGATAATATGTGGAAGTATTGTGCTACCAATTCTTTTTAGGCTTCTGACTTTTCACTTTTATATTTTTAGAATAAATTAATAAAGCAATAGTCTCAGTTGATTAGTTAATTATGCAAACTGGACATTATTTTTTAACTCAAAGTTAAAAGGCTGACTTGCAAATGTTTTCCCATGTTTTACATTTGACAAAAGACTGATGGTAAAAAAAAAAAAAAAGTCAAGCAGAGTGGAAGGAAAAGAGATTTTCCTAATACTAAGAATGAGTTTATATTTCTCATTTCTTTGCAAGCATCTTTACTCATACACCAGCTATGTAGAATGTAATCAGAATAACATAAAAATGTGACTACTAAAGAGGTAACTGACAAAGGTGCAAAAACAAAATGCTTTACAGTTCCAGACTTACACAGACCAAATAATGAAAAAATCTAACCAGAATATTTTAAGCTGCATTACATTTCTGTTTCCTCTAGAAGCTATATGAATGTAAATATACTTGGATATAAATAAAAAAGTCTGGAATTCTGATGTAATGTGTCTAAAAGATGAAGTCAGGGAAGATGTAAGATATGAGAAAATCTAGGTGTTTGTGAGTGTGGGGGTGTTGGAGAGTGGGGGTTATGAATGGGGAGAAACCTACCAATATTCTTCCGTCAGTCAACAACCAGAAATGGACAAGATGAAAATTGAAAACGGGAACACGATTATTAAAGTCTTCTGCGCGGTATTTAGCTCTCCCCTAAATCACACTCTAAGGCATCTCTGATAGCTGTTGAAAAAAAACAATTTCAACAGGGAGAAAAAACAAACAGCATTAAAAAAAAAGAAACGCATTCTTCTTTTTGTGGTCTGCTAAAGCAAAGCCATCACCTCTTAGCCTTTCTAACAGGCTACTTTGTCAGTGATTGCAGCCAATATGCCAACATTAAGGCCATTGATTTTTCTTCAAACATTCTTTGGGATTAACCCAAAACATTCCCTCTGCTCTGCATTCTTAATTTCACGCCTGCCTATTATAGGCATCAGGAAGTCTCCGCCTATCGACAGATTCTCCTCGGGCAGACGCACAGCCGCTGCTGTTCTCCAAAGTGACAGGGGATGATTTGACAGCAAGGTCGTACTTGCAAATAAGCGCTTGCGCTTTTCATTTTATTTTTGGCATTCCAGGGCATATTTACGAGCTGCGCAATGTCCTGACGTAAAAAAGATGGTATTGATTTCCATCAAAGCAGAAAGAGAACAGCTGAGTGGGAAACTGACTGCACTCTCTATGGGAGCGGTGCAACACGATATATGATTATCTCCAGGTTTAATGAGGTTTATCAGCATATGAGTGGATATAAATTTTCAACGAGGTCTATGAGAGAAGAAACTGTTTTAGGAGACTATGCTGTTCATTTTTCTAGAGTATGTGTCACATTTTTCAAATAGTCTCTCAGTGTGTGACATGAACTCTGCTGGTGACTTCTCAGCTGTAAAAGGAAGGGTAAAACACCCCAGATTTACAGTCATTCATCTCCTGCTTCTGTTGCTTCATGTTTCAAATCCTCTTTAAGAGTTTAAAAAAATTGCATTTTTTTTAAAAAGCTTTGGACAACTTATTTTTGACACTATTTTAGTCACTACTAATTTGATGTCCCTAGAGCCCAAATCCGTATAAAAGTGAGGAAACAATGTCTGTTTTGTTAACCACCATACATTAAAACTTTTAGTGATGCTGCTTGCCTGTCTACCTTTCCTCATTTACAACTTAATGTCAATATTTTTGGATTTTTGATTTTTTGGGGAAGAGGATGGGGTTATCATAATTTAATACACCTGTGTAAGGTAGCGCACAACATACTGCCAAATCTAGAATAGATTTAAAAACAAATCCATCAGTAGAAGTAAAAAGCTGTTATAGATGTACTTCTATTGACTTGCTGCTACAACAGCAGACTTACTTTTTTTATTTGCTTCCAAACAATACACGAAAGTTTGTTATTGTGAAGGCAAGATGAGTTTATTCATATGGCACAATTCACTTGCAAGAAAATTCAAAGTGCTTTACCTGAGAATAAAGAGAAAAACAAAAGTACATTGCAATAGCATAGAGACAAAACAAAGGAATAAAAAAGAATAAAGTGCATCATTAAAATAAGACAATTGCATAAAAAAGACATAACATTTAAAAACAAAGTGGAAGGAAAGTTGGCCTGGAAGCATAACTAATAAAGTTAAGATAGCACAGTCAAGGTCTCCCTTAAGAATTTTTTTAATCACAAATTAAAATGAGATGAAAAAGATGAAAATTGGCCAAATAAGATAAATTTAGTGTTGGAGTTGTGGTGTGAGAGCAATCAGTTAGTGCAGGATAGTTTAATTCAGCAGCATCCTGTTATTTTTCTTAAACACAGACATAATTCATAGAGACTTTTTGTGGTGATCTGCTTTTATAACCTTGAAAATAAATCCCATGTGGTAAGCAGTGAAAAACACCAGCTGCGGATGGGGCATTGTCCGCTGTTATTTGTGAGCATTTATGCGTCATGACCAGAAACAATAGATCCAGTTTTCTATCCTTTATTCAAAGTTTCTCCAACCTTCATATTGATCCCAGCAACAGTTCCCAATCAGCCGTCCTCTAGAGCGTATTTGCAGGATCTCCTATTAGCTGTTCCTTTAAGATTAGGCATCAGGACCGGAACACCGGTGATATCTCAGTCCCTTTGAGGGAACAAGTTTCAGACATTTCAGTATCACTGAGCAAAGTTTGTGGAAAAACCAAAAACGCAACATTTGACCATGTTTACGATCAATAAACAGTCTCAAACTTCTAACAATCTGAATTACACATAAGCTCTACCTGATCACTCCTTGATTCACCCACATGACATCAAAGGGTGCAACTTATAAAAAAAAAAAAAAAATCACTTTTATTGGCATATTTAATAAGTTTGTGTGGCCAGATCACTTTAAGCCTTAAATACATTTTTCTTATTTGATCCATTGATCCACATAGCCTGCAATTTGCTGTTTAAGTTGTTCACATTACAGGCAAGGAAGCTGTTTAGGGGCAGCTCTGGTCAACCGAAGCCCAGGGTCCCTGAGATGGCTAGGGAAGAATTTTGTTGAAGTGAATTTTGCCACACTTTATGCCATCCGTTGACCCACAGATGGATTTTTTTTCTTATTGAAACTGTATGCTATGTCGTCATCCTGTCTTGAAAAACCTGTAAGCCATTAAAATGGCAGACTAATTGTCATGCATGTCCATGATGAGCAGGTAAGATTCTCACAGGATCTGTATCAGTCATCTATGTCAATCTCCTCTGACTTCAGCACTGCATATCAAACACCTCATAGACTCTCTAACATAAACGAGTTTATCCAAAACAGCGGTGCAGCAGAAGTTGGTGAACCTAAAAACAAATTCATAGTTTTGATACATAAAGAGGAAAATCTGATCCTGTTTAGTGACCTGAAACTGACTCTTCCTCTAAAACTGCTTATTTTAAACCTTAGAAGGAGAAGAGGAAAGAAACCAAAGCCTTCCTCTCTCTGTACTTCCTTCCTGTCCTTGCCTCAGTTTTCCTGCGGATATTTAAGGAATGATTGGGAGCTGTGAGTGTTTAGTGGCTAAAATCTATTCAGGAATCAGAGAGAGAAAAAATTAATATCCCCCTAAGGGCAACCCTGTGAATTGTTGCAGAAATTAATCCTAGTTTTCTCCCAGTTCCACCACTTGCCCTCAGCTTGCCTTTTGGAATTATTCCCTTTCAATTATTTCTCCTTCCTTTTCTAATTTTTAGTCCACCATTGGAAGTATCAACGACGGCGCGAGAGGAGGGGAGTGAGTGCTTCATTAATTGCTCTGATGTGGATTAGATGTGAGCATCCTCCACCCCCTATCCCCCAATCACATTTCAATTAATAACAGTCAGCCAGGCATTGCCTCGAGATGTGCGAGCAAGATGATTGGCCTGTCACTCAGAGCTGCTCGGGAGCATTTGCAATTTGTCACTAGTTTCCTCTTTCTTCCTTTGCTTTTCACAATCACTCACTCTTGTTTGTGTCTCAAAACATTTTTCACGTGCCTTCTTTCTGTCCTCTCCTCCCTTTTGGACATTTTGACTTCATAAATTATAACACATGAAATGACAGCTATTAATTTTTCCAGCACAAACCTTGATTAGGATGTCAGAATCTGTGAATGCTGTGTACCGCAAGCCAACTTAAATTGAGGAGTTTTTTGCTCATCCTCTCAATCACAGGCATGCTTAAGAGGAAGAAACAACAATTTAGTGGATTTTTGGGAAGAATATCTTGAATATCAAACCCTAACCCTTAAAGGGGAACGCAGTTTTTTTACATAGGCCCTTTCATTTTAAGTTATTACATCATGTTCTACTCGCCGTATGAGTTTTATGTCATTTGGAGCTGTTCTGAAGATATTCCGTTAGGTTATATCCAAGTAACATCTTCCTATGGGCAATAAGTTGAAGGCATAAACTAAACTGTTCATAATGTATTCTTTATGGTACGCCCAGCATTCATAACATGTAGAAGCGAATCACTGTCCCCAAGACAGGGTAACGTCATACACACTTAGCTTTGTTTTTAAAAGATATAAATATAAAAAATATAACCGCAGATGTCTGGGGGACAGTGATTCGCCTACATGTTATCAATGCTGGCGTACCATAAATGATACATTATGAACAGTTCAGTTTGTGCCTTCAAGTCATTGCCCATAGGAAGATGTTACTTGGACATAACCTAACGAAATATCTGCAGAGTAGCTCCAAATAACACAAAACTCATATGGGTGAGTAGAACATGATGAAATAACAAAAAAAATGGCATTCCCTTTAAGCTTTTGTAGCTTATCAAACTACAGTTTTAAGGAACTAGAAAATGCTAATATTGATGTTTCTGCCCATAAAGATATGAAAATGTGTGTGCATATGTGTGGATCTGATTAGAGCAGAGGTCACAAATTAGAGTACCAGGGTCCGGATCCGGACCCACTATCTGACCCAACATGATTTAAAACATTTATAAATTATCTAGCGCATGTTGCTCTACAGCAGTGTCTAACTTCTATTGCGTCACTTCTCCTGTTTGTAAATTGAAGCCATCGGATCGTCCGGCACCAGGCTACATGTGATACTAATTAGCCAATGAGCTGCTGCCAGTCTGGGTTGCTGCTGCTGCTACTTTTAGACACAGCAGGCAAACCTGTGGCAAGAAGGGTGATGGGAAAGAAGGAGAAGATGATGAGAAAAAGAGAGCAGAGAAAATCTGGACTGCTGGAAGAACTGTGGTGAACTGGTGAAAGAAAAGTGAAATGGCGTGCTCCAAGATGACCCTGAACATTTAGAGTATGTTTGGCTCAACCTGCTGCTGTGAGAAGCGGATTCTCCACCATGAACAGAATCAAAAATAAATATAAATCCAGGCTCAAAATGAGCACCTTGATATGTGCTTTGGAATGGCTTCATCGCTAATTAAACCCAGGTTTAAAGCCTTGCAGGGCAGCATTAAGCCCACTGCTCTCATTAAGCCAGAAAAAAGAAAGAAAAAAAAAACAGTCAGTTCAGGTTTTTTATAAAAAAAAAGTAAACCAGAACATTGTCTATATACCACAAACTGAAAGATTGCTGAGATTTTAAAATGTAAAAAGGCTGTATTTTTTTATATTTTTTATTTAAAAAGTCAATGTATAACATGGATGCATAAACACATGCATTTTATTTCAGTGTTAAATGCTGTTTAAAGTAACAGATTATGATAAAAAATTTCTCCTGACCTTTACTGGTTGTTGATTTCCTTTATTTGGAATTGGTTACCCCTGGCATAGAGGGTCTCAACTAAATGTGATGCAAACAACAGAGGAATTTAAGATTGCTATCCAGGTATATCTTTAACTATAATATGCAGACTAGTTTTAATTTAAATAGAAATTTGTCGAACGTGCAATTTATTAGTCAGATGTGTGACATCTCATCTTTTTTCTTCTTTCTAAATCTTTCATGTCATAGAATTTCTTTATACTTCAGTCTTTATTAAACCCACAAAATGTTTGTTTTCTTAATATCCCAATAAGACCCCATAAAACAAAAGCTAGTGTATGTTTACATTTGCAATAGAAAATATGTTTTCTTCTTGTATTTGTAATTGAGCACCATCTCTTTTAATATACAGATGTGTTTCCAAAAGCTTCAACAGCAATTTCTTTCAATTCTGTACCTGTTCTTTGTTGTGCTGTGTTTACATTTACTTTGTATTGTGGTCAAGGACTAGTGCTGAATACTAGAAAACTGACTGTTCCTAGCCTGATGTGTCTGAGGCCAAACAACAGTCCTGCAAAAAGCTTTAAGCCAAATAGATTAGAAAGATTAACGCTCCATGTGTCAAAGGGGTCTGAGGTTCATGTCGTGTTTACTTTGACTTCTACTGGTTTCAATAAGTGGTTGAAAAAAGAAATTTGTCAAATTTAATTTGTTGTAACTGTGGGTTTTACAATTCTGCTGACATTGCACCCGCAGCAGTAACAACCTTTCTGCTCTCCATTTTCACTCTGCAGAATTGCAACAACAGCCAGCGGCAACATCGGCAGAGGTAAGGAACTTTTTGACAGACACTCTGGTGAACATGTCTCGGAAATAGATTTTCACACAGAACTCAAAATGGAAATGACACAGAGACAAATCAAGTTTTGTTTCGGTTTATTAAAACAACTACCCTATTGTGACCGAAGCTGCATGTTTTCTCACTGCAGACAGAGAAAGAACAGCTCCATTATCTTACTGGAAAAACTGAAGAAAAAAAAAATAAGTTGAGAAAGAGTTTAGGGTTAATAAAGATGATTCTGTAAACAACCTGAAAAAGATGAAATTTAACAATAACCTGACAAAAAAATAATTTAAGCTTTCTGAGATATTTGAGGTTGTTTAGAGTATAACAGAAATTGATAAATCAGGTGTTTGTTCCACATTATTTCCTGGGGGTCCATAACAGCCTGTCCAGAAGCGGTGTTAGGGGGTGGCTCGGGGTGACCATGGCCACTCCTGAGCATTTATTCACTGATAGTGTGGCAATCTACCAGGTGAATTTGCCGCTCTCATCACTTTCAGAAAAAAAAAAAACCTTCTTCTCTTAAACAGCAATTATACTCTGGAGGGGAATATTCTAACTAATCTGACATTCCAAGTTTTAGTAAATTAACTTTAATCTGACAAAGAAATACAGTATTTATGATTCACATTAGTTTACTAACAGTAAATACAACAAAGACTACAACAACAACAGAACTAATTTGCGTTTATAATGGGGAGAAGGTAGGGTTGTGTCTGTCTGCAGTCAACTTCTATATAATAAGAGATGAAAAACTACTGGTCAATCCATTTAATATGCATATCATGCAATTAATGACTCATGCATTAACCTGAGCTACAGTCTAACAACGAGCACTGTTAAAAATGGATGCCAGTCTAACAGAATCCTGGCTTAAATGGCCTTGGTTCAGTCAAACCAAAATGAACTTGTTTATCAGCTGACCTCCTGCACATACTGTTTAGATCAAAGCAACAACCAGAAACTGCTCCTGGAGCAACTATTGAACTTAATTTATTTTTTTTTTTTACCAATATGTAGCTTCTGGGTTGTTGCAAAGCATAGTAATCAGTGAGAAGAACGTGATATTTGAACGTGACGTTCTTTTTTGGGCTCCATCCTAAATCAGGATAAATAAAAAACCGAACCAGAAGAATTTACAAAATTCAACAACACCAGGTGTCATCATCTGCTCAATCAACTATATGTTTACGGTTAATTAACCATCACCAGTCCAGTGATAAGGCTGGATCTAGCTACAGTTTAAAGTTACTGATAGAGATTTAGAGAACATTTTATCAAAACACTTTCAGGTATTTACTAGCACAATGCCAAATGTGGCCATGGCTGTATAAGTATAAATAAATATTTTTAAATAATAAAAGGGCTCTGACTGTAACTGCAGGGAGTTGGAATCCTATAAAGATAATTACCGTCCATTATCCACTAGGCTACTTTAGCATAACATTACATTAAGTGGTTCGGCTACACTGCTAATCAATACACAAAAAGAACCTTTATTCCAAACATAGTAATTATTGATTTTTTTAGGGAACCTACAGGTGGAATAAAAAAATAAAAATAACAATTCCAACATCGGTATTAAGTTATTGCTAATGGTTTAAATCCCAGCTCCCCTTGATAAACAAATTCCTTCTAAGTAATAAAAGAAACAAAAGAACAAATCTATTTGAGAACATTAACATTACAATAACATCAGATCTATAAAAAATAAAGATAGTTGGAAATATTAAAACATGTAAAGTTTTGACTTGAATCATAATAAAAAATAGAAAAGATGATACCCTTGTTGGGGTAAAACTTTTATTAGAACTAAAAGGAGGATTTGTAAATACATGTTAAAATAACAGGAATCTTGGGATGTTGGACAATGAAAATAGAAAAAAGCAGAAGGGTATAATCAATCAGTGAAAGCTGATTTCTGTCTGAATGTTCTATAGCCAAGAAAAAGAAAGCTGAGGTTTGGATTAACTTCCGAGTTAGAATACTAATTTCTTTTAATTTACAATTCTATTTTCCAAATAAGGCACAAACAGCACTTAGATATAAAGTTCAGGTACAGGTTAATACTAAAGCTTTAGAAAACCGTTTCATACTCAACTCCTCCATAAGTCAATGTTATCCTTCTTTAAAATGTCATTCCACTTTCAGTAGTCAGGTACAAGTGGTGGATTGAAAATAGGCAGAAGAAACTGAATTCTAAAGAATAAAACATTTAAAAAACCTTGAGAAACATGAAAAGATCTTTTCATTTTAGACTCTTTTTAAAATAAAAGAAGACCTATCCCCTTGGAAACAAATTCCTAAGAATCTTTCACAAATTTTTAGATGATTGATTTCTATAGCATGCTTTGGTTTAAACAAACCTTGTCAAATGGATGCTTGCTTCTTTTGGATTCTTTGATAAAGTTTAGAGGACAAGTCAGCATCTGTCGGCTATCAGTTTTCCTAAGTAGTTTTGAGTTCTATAAAATGGATGGTTTAACATTATTACTCCAATCATGTTCTTCTATTTATAAGATTATATGACTGCATCAGATTAGATAATAAATTAAGCGTCCTACCAATCAGACATCAATGGTCTTACAGTGGTATTAACTTTGGTATGGATGTAAGTCAGTGTCTAACCATGCATCCATTGTTTATATCTGCCTATACCTGTTCAGGGGCAGCAAACTAATCTTCAGCAGTGAATCAGTATGAGAACAGATGGCCAGTCATTCAGTGTCTGACTGATGGCAGATATAAAAAAAGACACCAGACAATTAAACAAAAGACATTTTAAATGAGAATGTGTTAAAAATATTTGATATCATCACATGGACAGGTGAAGCTTATTAGCTTCAAACCAGTTTAAGTCTGAATACAGACAACATGGTTTATGTAGAGCACACATTTTGTTTTAGATATACGCTTTTGGTATTAAGGATACCATTAGATGTGCATTGATATAATTTATTGTTATGAGTGTGAAGTCAAAACATAAAGCAGAGCTGCACTGGTAGATGCATAAATTCTGGCTACTGAGTAAATTGTCTAAATCTGAATTATGTTGGGCAAGAAAATAAATAGATAAATACAGACTTATTGCTGTGTTTTGCAGTTGATGTAAAAATGGACAATGTCTGACCAAAATACGGAAACTTATTTCCTAATTTGTGGTTTTAAGCTTTTTAAAGTCCGCTGGCAATTAAAAAATGAAAATAAAGAAATTATTTTAAATTTGTAAGAGGTGTTATTTTGATTGAATTTAAATATTGAAATATATATACACTAGTATATATATAAATGATTATGAATAATTTAATGTTAGAAGTAAATTAAATTAAATTAGGAAAAAAACAAGACAAAAGATCAAAAACAGAATTTAAAATGATCATTTCTGACTCTGACTTGTTTTTGTAAACAATACATTGCAGCAGCTCATTGAAAAGTGCAGCAAAAAAAAAATAAAAAATTATAAAAGAAACAGTTTTGAAAAGTTTGGTTTTCATTCTTTTCCTGCTTTGTGTGTGAACTCTTTGCTAGGCGACAGAGCGTATGGGCGGTGAAAGCTGCAGAAGGCTGGACCTGTTTGAATCCACAGCAAAAACCCTTCTGGTCTACTTATTTATACAGACCTCGAAGGATCCAGTCCAGGTAGACTGAGTCCTTGGAGGATGCACCCTTTAAAATTGAAGATACCCATTGTCTTTATTTCACTGAATTTGAAACACTATCAAATTAAACACTAACTAAACAAAAACTGTTTCTTATTGCAAGAAAAGAGAAATCGGCTGCTGGAAGAAACAATCAACGAACTACTGTAGCTGCATTTGAAATGCTAAGATTACAAAAAGTTTTGCTAATTAAAAATATTTGTTTTATCAGTTTATAAGGCTTGTTTAAGTAAAATCAGCATCATTAAAATGATATATCGAGTAACTAATTAGCTTCATGTACACTAAGTATTGGTGCAATGTTTAAATATATAAACTGTCATATTTAAAATCTGATTGAAAGCAAAAACAGAAATAAAACATTTTCACAAACTAATTAGAAATTCGGGTATTGAGGTTATTAAAATTATTAAAACACTTTGTTTCAAAGATTACAGATGTGGGAAACATGACTGCATTTCAACTTAGACATTTGGTAAAGAGCGAAGTTTCCATTCAACTCACCAAAAAAACAGTCTTGTTCAAGGCGCTTTTTGTCCTAGGCTAATAAATTAAAAACAACATGGGAGCAAATAAGATTATTCACACCACCTCTTCTAAATGTTACTCCTGCAGGTTTATCCAGGTAAATTAGCTTGTGTCGCTCAAGAATTTGATTGTAGTATGTCTGTTCCTCCTACTTATAATTAAAATTAAAAGGTTTGCCTTTATCTTAGGTCTAAACTCTTTATATCTTTTGCTTTATTGCTATTTTTTTGTTGCGATTTTCAATAAGAAAACTGGTAGAAGCAGAAGTTCATTTTCATTGCTGTAACTACATAAATTTTGCACTGGAAACACTGCAGCTCACATGCTACCAGATCACTGGAGCATGTGAGCTGCTGTCTGGCTCACTGTTATGAAGTAAGCTTATAATGGTGACACACAGGTTGGAGGAATGTGCTGGTGCAACATCAGACTAACAGAGTAGATCAGAACTGGAGCAGAAATTATGTTTTGTGATCTTGCTGATCGGAGAATTGCTGTATTGCTGTTTATTTTTAAACCAGGATTGCTATTGTGTTTCATTATAGGCAAACAGTCCTTTAATCAGAGTGCTTTTAAATCCCTTTGAAGGGTGCCAGTTTGTTAGCACTACAAGCTTCTGCTTTCAGGCATTTCTTATGGATACGACTTCAAATATATCAACCAAAAACTTTTGCTTAATTGTCACATATTTGGAATTGGGATTTTGCCATTACACCTTTGGATTTGGGTACATATTGTGTTATTCACTAAAGAAAGATTTTTAGCAATCCTAATGTAACATTACTCTCTGGCAATGTTTTTTTTAAGTACTGGTCTAGGTTTTTTCTCATAGGCGCTTCTGTATTTCTGGATTATAAAAATGGGGATCACTGACGCATGGACAATAAACTGCGTAAACGCAAACCAGTCCTGGCAAATGGTATACAAATTACATTTCATCCTGTGGGTTTGCTGAAAACAGCTTGCAGGTGTCGTTCCCTAACTGATTTCTTATTTTGTTCCTTTCAGAGTTCAGTAATAGTGTAATAGAAAAGAACCGAAGCTGGACTGTCATAGCTTCGAAATGCCAGTTTGATTGACTGACAAGCCAGATCTTCCCTCTGGCTCCCCCCCGTAAAACAGCTGCCACTTGAGGTCAGCTGAGGGAAGCAAGACCGTGAGCAGAAATGGGTAAAGCCTCAGCCTATCTCCTGTTGGCCGAGTGAGTTCTCAAAATGTTCTCTCTCACCCACTTTCTCCTTTCTTCTATTTAAAAGAAACACATGTAGTGCCGACTCGTCCAAGTATGAAATTCAATCTCTCATCCCCGAAACTGTGTTTTTATTAAAGCCCTTACTATCAAGGCAAGCAGACGGGCCTCGCCCTCTGAGCACAGTATTTGGCTCTCCCCACTTGTGGAAGCGCCATGTCTGTACAAGCAGGGAGGATGCGATGGAGAGCATTAGGGGGGAAATAAGCGCACGGAGGGGGAGGATGAGGGATATAGAGAGATCTGTGAGAAAAATACAAAGAGATACAGTGTGCAACAAGGCAGCAGAAATGATTGGGGCAGTCAGCAGTACGACGACAGAGAGGCTTAATTTCCCCAAAAGCGCAGCTCAGCCTCTTATGCAATTTAACCAGGATGTGCTTGACTTGAGCTTGAGTTAGCGCCCTGGTACGCCCTGGTGCACTGAGTCAATTGCACACTGGACAGAGAATTGTGTCGTTTTTGCACCATGTGCATTACTTTTCATCACAGCAATAACATTACCCACAAGTATCAGAAGGTAGCAATAAAACAGATGTAATGTTGGAGAATTGTTTTTAATAATCTAAGAGTTAACATTTATGTTAAACTGTTCAATTTGTTATATGTAGTTTATATGTGGAGTGGCGGCCTAGTGGGGGAGTGGCGGCCTAGTGGTTAGGGCATAGGGCTTTGAATCCTGTAGTTGTGAGTTGTGAGTTCGATCCCCCACTCTGGGTACCCTGGCGCGCATCCCGGACCCAACACTGTTCTTGGCGCCGCATGGCGCCCACCACTCCTTATGTGGGACAAGCAATGCAGAGAGTTCACGGCTGCTCAGCCGTGACAGTGAAATTTGACAACAAAGTTAGCCCCGGCCAGGCAACAACTACGGCCCTTCTTAAACAGGAAGATTTTTAGCAGTCGGCGGGATATTCTCAAAGTTAGTACCAGAACGCGAACGCCCGGCTGCCTCTACCGCATCCGCATAACGCATCATAGTGATAATTACTACCTTCACCTACCAGCTTCAGCTCAGCGGTTTACGCGTTCGAGTGAAGTGCGCCGGTACGGCATGGAAAATATTAGCTTTGCCATAAACGCAACAGGAGATGAGAAAAATCCCAACAGAAAGAAAGCAGTAATTAGTAAAACCACCCGTGCCGTAATACCACAAACAGACTCCAGCCCTAGACCGCGTATTTTTCTGGTGAAGTCTTCTTTATCCTTTATTCGAACCTGCGGCTAGAAAGGCACCGTTTTGCGATCGAGGAAGTGATTTAAAGAAGCCCCGTGCCTCTGGAACCTTCGGAGAGGATTTCGCCAAAGAACACCTTTGCGGCAGAAAACCAGGTGTCAACAGTAAGCATTAAGTTTACGCAAGACCAGCCAAGTGTCTTCGGTAAAGAGGTTTCTCCTATCCGGTGTAAGACAGACAGATGCAGAGCTATCGCGCATGTGCTGGCCAACACGGTCTATAACAACTGGTTAAAGAAACCCTATGAGCGCACTGCACATATTTCATTTCTCTATGAGATTAGTAACATTATTTTGAATGCGATATTTGCAAACATTTCTGAACATTTTCCTGTTTGAAGATAAAAGAACAGATGAAAGGAGATGAACAGCAAGTAAAATGCTGTATTTAGGAATTCATCCCGCTATTATTTATGTTCTGCAGAGTTTTTTAAAGAAGTAAATATCAGATGTAATATCAGCATGGCGTGAATGCAGCACGAAATGATCTGGCGCAGTTCTCCCTCTCCCTTGTGTGTGTTTGCAGGTGTCGAGGAGCAGGCAAAAAAGCAGAGGGAGGCAGCCTAGGGCTTTACATCACCAGAAATGCCATTTGTTACAATGCAGGCTCCGCTGAGCTGCATGCATCTCCACACTGAAGTGGGAGCTGTGCTCCACTTGCACTTCGCTCATTCTCAGAGGAGCTGGTGCCGCATTAATGGTGAAAATCCTGGGGTATGTCATCAAATGTTAATGTAACAGGTAAGGAACAACCTGAGTTTTTGAAAGTAGTGTAAACTTTACTTTGATTGCTAACCCAGAAAAACAAGATTTAAAATCCAAAACCAGAGAATACATGTACATGTGTAGCAGAAGAGGGAAGAAAAACAATTTAAAAACAATTTTTGGTTAACATTTTGAGGTGCATTACTGAAAGATAAGTATTCCATAGGTATTTCTAAAGTATAATTTACACAAAAATGCTGTATCTGCAAAAGATGAGACAGTAGGGAAGGTTGAACACTTCTGAGTATGGAGCAAAATAAAGGAAGATCTGCTCTGTAAAACATAAAAATATTGAACAATTCTCCAGACGGTTGCATGATGTAGATAAGTATGAATTGTTAAGAGTTGTTTTCTCTTTATTTTTTATATTTTGTTTTTTTTACGAGAGTATAAAAAAAGTAAATTATTATTACAAAACCCCCTCATTTAAGGGGATTTTTAAGAAATGTATAAGTTTAGCGATCTATAAATGAATAAAACACTAGTTCCTGTTAGACATACAGACAATTTTTAACAACTTCTCAGAAAAATCTCATTAAGGGTAAACTTCTGAAGCACATATAGTGATAAAAAGTATGTTGTCATATGCTTCAAAGATGAAAAAACAATCATTTTAATCTGTTCTGACTGAATTAAACATAAGTTACTGCGAAGGTGCTATTTGATTGTGATTTTGACATAGCTTTGCAAATGAATAAAAAAAATATATATATACTGTTGATTGTTTTTGAGACAGTGATGAGATTCCCTGTCATTTTAGCGCAAAAAACATAAAAATACCTTTAAAGTCCTGTTCAATTTTTTTAAATTTTGTTTCTTTCATACCTGTCATTGTCTTGTGGCGAATGAACACATAAGAGATGAAGAAATGTTCAATTTTAGATCATCCTCCCAACATAAGTTGCCTCCCACTTTTTACTAACATTAAATACACAGCTAGGGTCAGCTCACCCTGTCTGTGCCTCGGAGGAAACAACGCTTTGTGGCTAAACTATTCTGACAGGCCTGCCCTTTTTACACAATGCAGATGAAGAGGAGAAGGGAGGGCAGAAGCTCTGACTGGCTTCGTGGCTTGAGGTTGGCGTTGGTGGGTCATGAGGGGGAATAATGCAAACAAGTCAAGAGGAATAAAAGCAGCAACGGATACAGGAGAATTGAATGACGACAGAGACTGACATTGAGACATTTTCATGACTTCTCAAGACATGGCTTGCAAATTGCACCATAGTGTCATCAGTGGACGGATTTCCACTCTCACATGGTGCATTGAATTTCTGATCAACTGGATTAGTTGTTGTTATGATGGGGAGCTACATGGTGGTCTGGAAAGGCTGACAGGACTGACAGGTGCAAAGGTTGGTCGGCCGTCTCTGTGGATGGCTTCCTAGCTGTCTGTGCATTCATTATTCATCTTCTGTTTATGATGATGTGGGTCAAGCTTACCTCCAGCCAACAGGGGTTGCAGACAGACAACAAGCAAAGCCTTCAAGCTACAGCCTGCAGCAATACAGCACAGGCTGCAACATCAACTGAATCCTAATTTATTTGAATTTACTATCTTATATTCTTTGTGTGTTTGAGGCCACTGTATTGAAGTGGATTCCACCCCAGATGAACACTGAATATAAAGAGGAGTAGTGTAACCTTTTGGGAAATTGAGGCTTGGGTTTTGAAATTGCAGTTTTATGAGACAGACTATGATTATGTCTCAACAAGAGTTTACTAGTGTGAGAAGGTGGTGTATCCAAACCAACATGAACACTGTATAAGGAGATTTATTTCATGGTTTTTCCTTTCAAGCTTCAAAATATGTGTTCTTTATGCTGTCACACTCCTAGTTATGGGACTACAGATTACTCATGTTGGATTGTTTTTACCTTTTTAATGGCTATAGCTTTAAAGAAATGTGCCAGAGGAGTACGAAATCTCTGCTATACCAAAGCAATGATTGAGCTGAGGAAGAGAGATAGTTGGTAAGGAGGAACAGTTAATGAAGCTTTAGAAAATAAGGACTTTCCATTAATAATCAGCTCTGTATTACATAAAGCTGATATTGAAGATATTTTGATTTGTGGGCATTAAAGAAATTAAATGCATTAAAAAAAACAAAAGTTAACATATTACTCATTTAACAAACACTGAAATTACCTTCTCATTACTGTCTCAAAAAAGGTAAGGAAAGTCTACTCTATTGATTGTGTACCTCCCATTAAGAGCCTTCTTGTTCACATGTACAAATCTCCAGGTTTGGATTTTGTGTGTGTACAAAGACTACATCTTTCTTGTTATGTTCCCTAAGGCTTGCTTGTTTGTTACTTCCTTAAGTGTATCATTTGTTTAATACTTTTTCCTTATTTCTTTTGCTTTATCTTTTAGTTTTTTTTCTGTGTATTTCAGTTTATTTAGCCTTCTAATGTGTTTGTTTCTCTTAATTCAGTTTTCTGTATACCTTTATTAGCAGTGTTGTGCATGAGCACATTTGATGAATATGATAATATTTTAAGTGAATGGTGAACTGATAGGATCAACACACAACCCTCATGCTTGCACTCAATTGACATAATGATGGTCAGTGTTGTTTATGAATGCGTTTAATGAACGTTGTTCTTTAGATATCTGTTTACCGTTACATTGTACTGAAGACTTCAATTTGCACTTAAAAATTATGATTTAATAAATTTAAAATCAAAACCATAAAATTTCTTGTGTGTCTAAGTAAGCATCTTTATTAATGACTGTCATTCATCTTATTTGCATAAAATCCAGTGGATGAAGCATTATTTTGTAAGTGTTACCTCAGATTACAGTACAGTAGCCGTGGCTCTAGGGTTTTCTGTTCATGTTCTTTAGACACTATAGCATTATTTTTTTAAGTGATTTCTCAGAAAAGCCATCATGGGAAATGAGCGTGGTAAAGTTCTAAACTTAGTATTGACCCAAATGACCCAAATAACTTTGAAGTATAAAAGTAATAAAATTAGCCAATGCTAAAATTTGTATATCATTTCAAATGCTCTGACTTTCAAAAAAATAATGCCATTCAAGATAAATGATTTATACTTACTGTGAGAATACCTAGCCTGGCTAACTGTTTGCTGCTAAGAGCCTGAAGTTAGTATTTTCCTGAAGCCTTTCTACCAGTGTTAAACTAAAGGGCTTACTCAGAGGTTGTTTAACAGTCTGTGCAGCAATTGATCCCTAATATATTTAAGATCCTAGATTGACCAAAAGTGGGAAGTTGAACATAGATTTGTTATAAACTGGAGGATTCTTTTATGCTCCTTCAGGTCATCTCAAAACAAGACAAACATGAAAAGTTAGTTGATTATAATGCTCCTATATATATACATCTATATATATACATAGACATATATATATATGGATATATATATATATATATATATATATATATATACCTATATATATATATATATATATATATATATATATATATATATATATATATATATATATATATATATATATATATATATATATATATATACATATACATATACATATATATATATATATATATATATATATATATATATATATATATATATATATTATTATACATATATATATTATTATGAGCTTCCATTCCCTTGAGCCGGCCTCTTAAGATAAAAAAGATACAATTTCCAAGAATTCACAACTATGTAAATAAAAGCTTATGTGGTCTGTTTAAAACCTACTGCAGCACCTTTTTAATAACTCACTTCTGATGAAGTCATGTATTATTATCTTATCTATAGCCTACCTTATGTAACCAGTTTGCACACCTTGCAGTTTCCTTTTTTGTTCTTTTTAATCTCTGTCAGATGTACTGCCTGCTGGAGGAATTGCCATATATCCCTCCAGAACAGGCCATGGAGCTGCTGTGTATAATTTTATCATAGATCCCCATATACTAACGGAGAATACTGTGTAAATTCTTAATGTGCGAATTGATCTTCGTGTCTCTTTCCTCTGAATCCTTTATTCCGTGACTTGAATATCCATTCTTGGTAGTTCAATTTCATCCTCCTCTGGACATCCTGCATTAATTCAAGAGATGAAGTGAAGAGCTGTGATTACATTTCCTGTGGCAAGATGAGATAAGCTCTTGATTAATACCCAGAGAGACCATGGGCTGAAATGGAGGAGGATGCAGAGGAACATGGACGAGGGGCGCAAGAAAAAGCTCAAGAAGAAGTTGGGGAAGGCTAAAAGACAAAGTAGAACATAGGAAAAAGATGATGGGGTTGAGGTGAGGATGGCCTAACTTTGCCGTTATACAGGCTGAAACATTTTTATAATGAGGATGGCGGAGAGGCAGCCTTTACAGCATTTGTAATAAAACTCTTGCTATAAGTAATGCTTCTAGTTATAAACTGTCTTTTTTACTTCTATCACTTGCTGCAAATAACTGTGCTAGTCTCTGATTAACCCTAATCTGCACTCAGCGTTATAACATTAAACTCTTGATGTTGGAAAAGAAAATTGTTGTAATACGTTTAGTTATGCTGGAACTTTTTTTTTTTTTTGATATCTCTGCATCATCTGGGAGGCTTCGGCTGTCGCAACAATCGGAAAGACAGAAAAGTCTCATCAGCCGTCCAATGTATTGCACTCCTATATACAGAATTTACTGCATTATTTTAGAGCTTGCCTGATGCCTGGACGAAACCGCGTGGCAGAAAACCAGATGAAAGTGCGTATCCAGCTCCGGCAAAGAAGAAACCTGGCTTTCTGCCTCAACATTGAAGTCCTGACATTTTTCTTTCTGTTGTTTTCTTTGCACAGGTAAACAGCATTATTTCTTCTACGCTTTGCGACATCGGCAGAGCAGATGCTGAATGCATCTTCAGCAACATGGAAGCAAAGTAATGACTCTGCTCTGGCGAATTCTGGATGCTACCCACTCCAGACACTTGGAATACATGGGATGTGCTATGGAGAAAACATTGACATCTGTGCAGAGTCCTTCCGGACCCTTCTATTTCGCACCATAGACCTACATTATTTGAATGCCAGTAGACAGCAAGAAGCCCCAGATTCCAGATGCATTTGAGATATCAAAAAGTACTCCCAGGGTGTTGTTCATATGGGGGAGTAGGAAAATGAAGGCTAACTGCGTTTTGGGGTGTATCATTCCTTTTAAGCAATTTGATCTTTCCACACTAAATTTGAAAAGATGTAAACTTAATATTTACTTTTTAAAATTGTTATTCAGATGACTTTGTTGGAGCTGATTTTCAATAGTTTGACATGTTATAATCTGATTTAAAAAGAAAATCTTGTTTTACGTTTAAACCAATGCAATGGCAATACTTTGTCATCTTAATTTTATAGTTAAAGTTCAGAACTGCTCTGTTTGACACACAGAACATCAGACAGTGGAAATGCTATACGAGGCGTTCTGTCAACAGTCTAATTCTGCTGAAGACCCCGTAAAATCCCAGGCCATATACTGAATAATACACATCAACCTCTTAGAATGATAACAATAAGCATGTCAACATGCAGATTCATGCTTGAAATGTGGTGTTATAAAGACTCCTTTTGTGTTTCTGGATTTATTGTGTTACAAAAACAATTAACTAGTGGATTATACAAGACTAAGCTGCATTGTGTATGAATGATGCACCACAAAAAGCTATTAGAGTCTTTCTTGCTTTGTTGCATGGATAATGTGCCCATGAATACAACAATAACTACACTCAATGTGAGAGTTTTCATTTATCATGATGCAAAGTAGAGATTACATGGAACAATGGGTTTGGTAATGACTTTGCCAAATGTGGAAGTATGAGTCAAAGTAATTAGATTTTCTGTAAACTGTTGACTTACTTTTGACAGAAAAACATTTAATATTCTAAAACATCAAAAAATTATTTTCTATTTGCCTTCCAATAAATCTGATCAAAGGAGTTCTGTAGTCATGTAATATATATATATATATATTTAGATAGATAGATAGATAGATAGATAGATAGATATGAGATAGAGGATAGATAGAGATAGATAGATAAAGATAGAGATATGATGATGAGTAGATGATAGATAGACAGATAGATAGATAGATGTATAAAGTGTTGAAAGATTTGCCATTAATTAATGTTCTTTACCCATGCTCGCTATCTGGAACTGCAAAATTAATCACCACGCCATCCCTGCTGCCCTAGAAATGATCACGGCGTCCGGTTGGTCAGTCACAACCATTTTGTCTGTATCTAGAAGTCCCTCCAAATCTTAGATCTGTCATTCTGCACCACCTTTGGAGGAGGATTTTATTTTTACCTGGGTCTCAAGTTTGAATTCTGCACAGATATGTCTGTAAACTTTACCAACCACTTGGTTATGGTATTCCATGTATTCCAGTATCTGACTCCCTGTGGTGAATTGTTTCTGGGGCAACTTTGAATAGCCTGGACCTGGCATGGTTGATCTGGTTTTGTATTGCTATGTTGCCAAGGTCTGCTCCTGTGCTGTTGTGAATGGTGCTTCTGTGCTGTTCTTCAGTCCTATTCTCTCTAACCATCAGTAGGATTTTGCCATATCAGCCACTTCATTTATCTGTTGGTGGTACATCTCATGCGGAAGGAACCATGGTGGTTATTTAAGTTTCTTCATTTCCATCTTCCAATGTCTAAGACATTCAGTGAGAGCTTCATCCCTTGGGGGCATCTCCCTGATGTGGTCTTGGAGTGTGGATGTTTCATCTTCAATGGTGGCTCTGATGTTCTGTGCTCTTCTTTATGCTTAGTGTATAGCCTGTGGATACTGGATTTGGGGTTGAATCACAATGTATGGTGAGTAGCCTTCATGTTTTAACATCAGTGTCCTGAAGTTCCTCCTTAGGCCAGCTTATTATTCCAGCATTGTATCTGATTACTAGCAAGGCATAGCTGTTGATTGCCTGGACCTTTTTCTCACCACTGGTGAGAGGCACTGCAGGTATTTGGCTGTTGCTCTCCTCATGCTTTCCAAGGTCCAATATATATATATATATATATATATATATATTTTTTTTCCCCTCAAAACACCATGCTATATATTTCAGCACATAATTTTTTCGAATGGGAAATACAACAAATATTACTGGAACAACGGATTAACGGAGTAAAGGATTTGTCATGATGGGTCTCTGAGTTAAGCCCAAAATGCAGAACACACACGGAAAACGGGGTAAAAGTTCAACAGAGTTTATTATGGTTCACAAGCACACGATAAAGAACTTAATCTGGAACAAGTTCAGGGCTGGTTCACTAGAGTCTTGACTGGGACCGGAGACTGTTGGTTAGCAGAGTTTATAAGAAGCTAAACATCTAGCTTCAGGCTTAGCATGGCAGTCCTTGATCTGAGCTTCCAGCTCACTGCAGAGAACAACAGGGAATATCCACATATGATTCTTCAGGGTGAGCTTCCAGCTCAATGCAGAGAACAGGGAATATCCACATAGGATTCTTCTGGGTGAACCTTCAGGTTGGCTCACCAGGGCAGATTAGCAGGTTAAGCTCTCCTAGAGCTTCAGGCTTGAGACAGGGTTCCAGTGAGGCAGCTCTCCCTGAGCTTCAGACCAGAGACAGGTTTCCAGTGAGGCAGCTCTTCCTGAGCTTCACACCAGAGACAGGTTTCCAGTGAGGCAGCTCTTCCTGGCGCTCCAGACCAGAGACAGGTTTCCAGTGAGGCATCTCTTCCAGAGCTTCAGACCAGAGACAGGTTTCCTGTGAGGCACAGAGAAAGGAGAGATTAGAATCAGATCTCAGCCTCTGGGAGACTACCAAGATTTGACCCTGTAACAGAGGCTCAGGAAGCTAACCAACTAAGATTCAGGAGGACCTGCGGCCTTGAGACAAGGCCTGGCAGGAGCTTATAAAGGGGAGATCTCCTGATGGGTGGATTAACAACAGGTGTGCAGGAAGAGTTCCAGCTCTAGGAGACCCACAGCGCACTCTGCTGGAGACAGAGGGTAATCTCCAGGTCCCAACAGTAACTTCAGTCCTAAGGGAAAATAATAAAGAGCAGAAGGGGAAGAAGATGGGGAGGCATGTAGCAAAAAATAACAAATATGTAGCCAAAAAAAAGGCCCTAAAAAACAGGCTGATGTAAAAGACAGTCTTTACAGTTAACACAGTCTTTTGAACAAAGACAGCATTTTACCCTACTGCTATATAAATGCAGTAGAGTTAACATTAGATGTTAATTAACCAAGATAATAATGAACAATTTTCAATCAATACATCAAAATCAGTAGACCGACATCACTAGATGGAGGTAGTCTAT
>JAGKQL010000020.1:2162842-2207151 GCA_018398635.1 Cyprinodon brontotheroides
TTTTCATTTTTCATTTGCTCAATTTATCCCAACTTATAAAAAGAATAAAAAGAATTTTCATGTGTTTGATAGAGTATTTTTTTCTTTTCTTAGATTTAGCAATGTTTCCTAGCAACAAATCTTACACCATTGGAGAGCCTGTTTATTCCACTTTAAATGGTGCCACATTTGTAAAGAGATGTGTATTTGAAGGCTGAGCAACAGAAATGAGTATGAAAGACTTGTGAAATCCTCTTTTTACCAAGGTTACACTGAAAAACAATTAAAAGCATTCATATGTTCTGCAGCCTTTCATCAAGAATAACATAAAATGTAAGCATTAAGACTAATTTAAAGTGTTTTGTTTTTCTCATGGGCGTCCTCTATTTCTGGGTAGAATGATGGGTGATGGAGAACCTTCTTTGTCTTATCAGTGTCTGTTTGATGTCTTTGACATAGGATCATTCACCTGGTATCAATAGAAATCATAAGAGGTTCCAATTAGTTTGAAATCCTGGCCAGCTCCTAATTACACAGCACCAACATGTCCCTTATGATCCTTAAGCTACGTTGTTAGTATATTGCCACAATGCACCATCATGCTGGAAAAACACACAAATTATTGTCAAATTATGCTTGGATTGTTGGCAGCACTTGTCTTGGAAAGGGTTTTGATCCCACTCTGTATTGATGGCATTGTTCTTGTTCAGATTTGTGAAAAAGCCCACTGCCTTGGATTAAAAACAATCCCACACTTGTGTTGAGTCTGGATGCTATACTGTTAGCACACATGGCAGTTGTTTTTTCTTCCCTAGACAAATCGTTTTTCAGACTTCATCACAGAAAAAATTGCTTTCTTCTGCTGTATATCCTGAGTGGCTGTCCTTGTCAAAATGGTGCAAAAAACAAAAACTGGAACATCACTGTATTTACAAATGATCCACGCCCTTCTGCTGCAAGTTTTAAGCAAGCTCACCAATGGTGGCATCATGATTCAGTGGCAAATGTCTCAGCAGATGGTCTTGGTGTTTGCAAAATACTCGTTTTGAATCTCTCTGTTTTACAGCAAACTTAACCATTCTCTTAAGTTTTTCCTGTTCTAGAAAACTGCTCTCGCAGCTGCAGTAATATTACAAACCAATACGAAGTGGTCTTAAAGCAAAGCACATTTTTCTTTGTAGACAATCATTGCTAACGAAGGTAGATAGTTGAAATCTTTTGAAATTCTTTTTTGCAATTGTTTCATAATCTGATTGATCTGCTTCACAGCTTAAAGGGATAGTTCGGGATTTTTGACATGAATCTGTATGGCATCCCCATCACCAGTGTCAATGCAATCACACTGAAGCTTACCCCTGGCAGCATCCTGTGAGCAGAGTTCTCGTCCAGCTTTGGTCAAGCCGAAAGTAGTCCGGCAGGTTTGCTAGACCAGCAATGAAATAAAAACGTTTCTCTTCCCAAAACATTATGTGTTCAAAAGAGTGATATTTTTGCATCCCAAAAACATTGTAGTGGAAAAAGTCACACGTTATCGTTATCACTTGGTCCCTATTTTCTCTCATTGCAGTATCGGTGTAGCGCAGCGTCATTCTGACAGCGAGCTCAACTTTGAGGAGGGCAGGGAAGTGGCTGTTGTTTGTGATGCAGACAGCAGCACACTGCAACTTCGACATCCTCATCAATGGAAAGATTCTGTATCTATCGGGCATTACTACGGAATCCCACTCGTGGCAACAGTAAGCATCCACCTCTGTCTGCATTAATTAGCACTTGAACAGAGTGCACCATGATTTGTCGGCCACCCTGGATATAGCAGCTCCAGCTGAAGGCTCCTGCGGCTCCGGCTTCAGCTTCCCATCACTTCTCTATTCCACCCTCTCTCTCTTTCTGCCCGATCTAACTCCATTTTGTCGAAGTTCATGCGTCAGTGTACTCGAGGTTCATAAAGATATCCCTTTGGCTCTAAGTGGAAGTCGATGTTTTTCCTCGTCGCTCTCGTAGTCAGACATCTTCCCCAGTAGTAAACAATCCTTGAATCAAACAGGTAGGCCCATAGCAGCAGCAACAGGCAGATGCATCCGCTTTTCGCTCGAAGCTAGGAGCGAGGCAGACAGTGGGAACATGCATCTGGCTGTTGTCGGGTCAATGTAACCCCTAGCTGTCAGGTCATAAATGTCGTGTCGCGCGCACTGATCTGAGAGAAAATAGCAGCCCAAGTGATAACGCAGCGTGACTGACTTTCCACTACAATGTTTTTGGGATGCAAAAATATCACTCTTTTTGAACACATAATGTTTTGGGAAGAAGCGTTTTATTTAAGCTGGAGTCAAGCTAAGACCTGCTGCGGACTACTTTGAGCATTGACCAAAGCTGGGCCGAGGAACTCTGCTCACAGGATGCTGCCCAGGGGTAAGTCAGTGTGATTGCATGACACTGGTGATGGGGATGCCATACAGATTCATGTCAAAAATCCCGAACTATTCCTTTAACAGGAATTAAGATAGCTTATCATCTTGTTTTCTGGAAAAAGTGTGCAATTATTTTCAATAAATCTTTTTTAAATACTATTTAAATACTAAATTTTATGTTGCTAAATATTATTTAGCAACATAAAATTACTTTCACTACTAAAACTATGAACTATGAGATTTGTTAACAACCTTTACTGTCAACCTTTGTTTTAAATTATTTACATTTAATCACACTGAAGTCATACTGAGTCTTTTCAACTACAGTAGTCAGGATTGAAAAAATTATTTCTACTTGGCAAAAAAAAAAAATCCTTTTTTTTATGCAGTAGGTGTCACGATCTCCTGATCTGGATTATTGGTTCTGTTCAAGTTTTCACTTTGGGTTTTCAGTTAGTGTAAACTTCGATTTGTTACTCAGTGTTTTCTAAGTCTTTGTTTAATTTCCATTTAGAGTAATTTAAGTCCTTTTCAATTTAAGCCCCGTAACATTTCTTGGTTACTCTCTGTTGCCCCCTTTTGCCATTCTCCTTTCAGTTAGCTTCCTTCTAGTTACCTCTGCTCCCACCCGCTCCCAATCAGTTGATTACACTATTCATTGTTTTTTTGTGCATATATACTCCTCTGCAACCACAAACAGTCTTAAATTGGAGGGCAACCAGACCTTCGCTCAGGTTTTTGAAGACATTTCGACACCTATCCAGTAGTCTGTCAATACTGCACCACAGAAAACACTAGTTGTAGCGTTGATGTTTTCGAGCAGCATGGAGGACCAACCTCCTGCAAACATTCCAAGTCAGATGCTAATCATATAGCACTCTTTGTTCCTCTTCAATGTCGGAGTCCATTGTTGTGAAAGGGTTATGTCATTGGTCTTTTGAATTAAAATGGATGTCATGTCCTCTGTACGTTATTATAGATTGTTCTCCTTTTGATATGTTTAGTATTGCATAGGAAGCATTCTTTTGGTTTTTGTAAGAATTTAATTTTTAATACCCTATAAAATGCTAATTCTGTATTTTTCATTGTCCCAGTTGTATCCTGATGAACATTTGCAGTCATCCAGGTCATACAGTAGTCGTTCCGTAAAAGTTTAAAAGTGGATGTTTGTTAAACTTTTACGGAATTGTCCCAGTTGTGTTCTAATTTAAAATAAAATATAACGTCTGCCTTCAACACTGTTACTTTGTACAACCCTGCTACCACATCAATACCCAATAAAGTAACATTAAATGACAATGTTTTAGCATGTTGTTCTACCGCTAAATTACAGAAACATATGCATGCTGTAATTGGACATTGGACAAAAACTCATCTCTAAAAGCACAAGATTTCAGATGTTCAATCATTTCTTTTTTATGTGTTAAATACTAGCTTTGTTAAACACACAAGCTGTATTAACAGTTGTGATGGGATCTATTGGATACGGTCCCAATAATTTGACTCATTTGTCAGACCCCCATCCCATCTACAGAACCACCAACAGATAGGGTGTAAATAACAGATGAGACACAGCAATGATGTGCATTGAAGGAATGAAAAATAAAAACTTGAATGACATAAAATTGATACCTCCACTTTTGATGGCATTACAGGATTTCAGTTTGTTTTTTTGCTGTAAATGTGGTTCTCTGTTTAAAACACATCAGCAGAGTCTGTATTTGACTTCTCAGATTCATTTTTGTCATTCCAGACTAGAGCTTGCAATTGAAATTAAATTAGGATGAGTTTGCCACCAATTAATTCATGCGGGTGGTTGGTGGTGGGGTACTGGGATTTGATAATGAGCGCATGCAAAAAAAAGCTTCCAGGCAAAGCGGACATACCTGAAGCCAATCTGCACAAAATCTAACCATTAGTGCTATACCTTTTAGCTACCTTGTTATGGCTGAAGGATAAAACACCTTAGCAATTACTTTAGACAGACAGCTGCAAACTAAAACTATATTTTCAGAATGAATGATGCTATAAAGCTGCAGAACTTCTATAGAGGAAGAAAAATGGAACTCTGCTGAAACTAAATCTTTACTTTTGATTACATAAAGGTTAGCGTTAGCAGAGCAGCACAGCTGACTGTAACAGGAAGTTAAAAAGTAACAGTTTATACCTGATACCTGTTGGTCGTCTTTTTAAAATCTTCATCAGTTTGTCATTTCTGGGGTAGGACAACCATTTATGTAGGGCATCATGTGTTCAATAGTCTTCTGTAATAGTGTTTGGGTTTTTTTATATACCCACAAACATTTTGCTCTTCTTGCATTTTAATGACATAGGAAGAAAAAGGGCCTTAGGTAAATAACAGTAACCCAAGATCCTAATTACCACTGTTATTTTTGAGATGTCAACATCTTATAGAAATATACCATGACTCTAACGCAGCATGTGCTATACCTCATATGTTGGTTAATATATCTGCTACTGAATTTTAAGTCAACAACCCAATAATTAAATTCAGTTTATTTTTATAGCGCCAATTCACAACACGTGACCTTTACAGAGACAATTCAACCAAATCATACAGTCAAATTGTTTAAATTTTTCCATCTAAGGAAAACCGGTTAATTACATTGACTCTTTGACTCGAAAGCAATCCCTAACTTGTACTGACAGTGGAGAGGAAAAACTCCCTAGCATTGTTTGCGCTCATGCAACACTATGGAAAAGCTGTATTGTGTTTATGAGGATTCACTCATCATGGGGGTGATTGTGAAACTGAAAGTAAAGAAAACATGACTTTCTTTTAGGTTACTACTGTTAAGAACGATCAAATGATATGGAAGCACTTACATTGCTGACAATTCATAGTCAGATGGTGATTTTATCCAAAGAAAAACCTGGAAGGTGATATCATGGAAATAGTAAAGTACTGTATGCTGACAAAGTGAATCAACGGGTTCACAGCATGGTTCCCAAAATGCATGGACTATTCAAATTGGGATGTATGCCAAAGGAATACACATTCTTTAAAGAATACATAGGAACCAATTAATCCTGAGACTCTTCTTTTTATTTTATTTTCTGTTTTAAATAACTATAACATCTGTTCATTTCTATAGCTTTTCACTCTTCTGTGTTGGTCAGCCAAAATGGACATTCTTATGCTGACGTATGGTGGCCACAGCGGCTCCAGCATCATCTTATATTGTATGCTGTAGGCCTGAATGCTGACTTGGGGACTTTTGGAGTGACAGTTCCTGGGCAGAAGCTCCCTGCCTTTCAGTGGATTCTCCCCTGAAATGGCTGATACATAAGGACCTAATAGAAGGTGGGATCTTGCCCTGCAATCAGTACTTGTATCAACAATTTTGTTATACATGACTGGATTAAATTCTGTTAATGCTTAAACATGTTTCCTCCTTTGTGTACGCTATCTGAGAAACTATACCTCATCAGATCTAGACCAGTTTATAAAGTGTGAAGCAACAGTAGAAAGCTTAGTAACAAAGCTGAAAAATATTGGCTAATTTAGTCAATTTTGGCAAAATCATTAGCTTATCCAGGAGAAGCATGTCCTACAAGTTAGTGACTCATTGCAATCAACTGGTTTCCTTTGACAGAAACTTTTGACCAATCTGACTTTATTATCCGTAAAGTGCCTTAATGATGTGTTGTGAATTAGGCTATATAAATAAACTGAATTGAAATGTTGCAGAAAGGCTGAGAAGAAAAATCCAAACAGTGTATAGATAATAGAATAAACATAACGGCTGCATTTAAAATAACTTTTTAGATAACATTTTATTTTTTTAATAGCATTCTGATTTTATGTTTTCTGTAGAAGTTGTTTAAAACCACATGGAAACTCCTTCATTACAAAATTGTCCAAAGATTGGCAGAGAGGATCTAATCCCTTACAGATATGAACATCTGTGACTCTTGATCCTGTAATCTTTATCAGAAATAATACTGAGTAAATATAATTATTAGCAGCTGCTTCAAATTGTATCTGAGTAAAAAGACAAGAGCAAACAGTTCTGATTGTTTGAATGTGTCCAAAGAGCACTAATCTGACTAAGTCTATTAACACAATCACTTTTAAAACTATTTATGATAAACAGTCACAGATAGAATTAATGAAAATATTTTTAGTTTACTCAGAATCTGATAAATGAGTAAACTTTTTCTCATTTATGTGAATTGGGCAGCCTATATTCACTAACATCACTACTCATTTCAGCAATATGGTCTCTTCTAGTGTGTTAAATCTGCTTTTACCCTTTTGAGGAGTCATGTAGTCGTCTTTGTGACGGACAGTTTGTCTGTTCGACAATCTGAGCATTTTTCTCAGGTTTCTCTTTCCACTATTAGAAAACGTGCGTTTCAGCATTTTTCCTGCTCCCCATTAAAACATGTGTCCAACAGCAGTTTCTGCAGAGGCAGTGATTTTTCTACCTCTCTTCTGTTACCTCATCCTTGTCCTTCCTTCCAGTTACCTTAAAACATAATCACAAATGCATCCAACATCGCCGACTGCAACTTGGATCAAATGCTAGTTTGTTATGTATATTCTTAGCTTTTATATTTCTCCCTTCCTAGTTTCTCAATTCCTTCTTTCCTCGGCTTTCCTATGAACTCCCTCTCCCAAAACAATAATAACAAGCTTAGTGATTCAGCTCGCTGACCGGCTCGTGCGCCAGAAGAAACTGAATCCCACAGCTCAACACCGACAGATAATCCTCTCTGCAAAGCCAGCCTTGCCCCTTCTGGAACAATGCTTTCATTTACACCAGACTGACCATAAGCACAGTGAAGGAAGAGGTCGAAAGGAAGGCAAGATTGAGTGAAACACATGTAAGAACAGTCGGTAGCAGGTTTAGTTCAAATAATTTTCTGCTAGGAACATCATGGGTTTTTAGAATTTTGCATAAATGCCAAGAAAAAAAAAACATCTTGGTCACAGTTTACATGATCAATGCATAAATTTAATTTTCAATGTTGCTTCCGGGTGTTTCTGCCCAGAAACAGCTTAGTCTGAGCTTGCACAACAATCACGCAACCAGACGAAGCACAAAAATGTGACGGTGGGACTCATGGCTCATGGCTGAGCCTTCTTATTCAACCTCTGACTGCTGCCAAGACAAACAAAAGCAGCTGTGAGACCAAAATAAGAGGATGCATTATGAGGTCACTCTTCAAAGCAACTAGCTAGACTTCAGATCACACCAAGGCTCAGTCCACCCTGGTGGTGTGTTTCTTCTGAGGACCTATTAAACTACAATAGCAGAAAATACACTATAAAATACACTAATTGCCTTAAAAACAAAGTGTCGATCCATAATGTTAAAGTCAGAAACTGGCTTGTTTCTAAGAGTCAAGTTTAAGGCAATTAGTTCAATTAAATTCAGATTAGATAAATGGTGCCAAGTCACAACATATGTGAACTCAAGGTACTTTACTGAGAAAAGTCATAGTTCACAAATTCTAACAGTACGAACACAAAGTACAAATGAATTTGCATCCACATACAGTAACAGCCATTCAAAATGGCCCTTCACAGTCAGACGTGAGCAGAATGGCAGACCGCTTCCCTCCAACTCCTAGCGAAATCCCCTCCAGCTTCCAGCTACTGGAGTGGCCCCCTCTCACATATTTTTTTACTCGTACTCCACCCTTTCACAGAATTAAAGCGTCTGACCAGGAGAAGGTGCTTCTCTTTAGATCTTAATGTCCACAAATCATAACAGAGAGAATATTTTCGAACAAATATTGATGTTTAAAAGGGAATCGTAGGGCCAATCCAGGGAAGTGGGGAATTTTTGAATGGCTTCTACTGAACATGATAAATACGTGGTAAGGGTATAAAACCCCTATTTAACTTGTGATCTGCAACCAAAACCCTAACAAACACTGTGTAAAACATCAGTGAAACATGGTGGAAAACCGAGTTTATTATTTAGTAGGGTTGATTTGATGGGCAGAGGTAAAACATTTAGCATTAAAAGGGAAACCTTAACATACAGCTAGTACGTGTCAAGATACATCCATCTTCTAAAATCTGCATGTCCATCAGGGTAACTTAGAGCTGGTGCCTTTTCTCCAAATAGTCTTTGGGGAAAAAACCACACTCACACCAAGGGTAAATTTAAGAACACCAATTAAACTAACAGTTATGTCTTTGGACATTAGGACAGAAAGAACTAAGAATTTTACTGCTGCAAGGCTACAGTGGTACGAACTACAGGAAAATGAAACCTAGGCAGAAGTTCAACTGAAGAAATTAAATAACCTGCCTCATGGTCAGAGGCTTATCTGCTTCTGTCGCAAACTGATCAGCTTCTTACCACACCGCTGAGAAACCCTAATCAGCACCCAGAGTTCATTTTAAAAGGTCTTCAAATCCACGACTCTGCCTGCTACTCAGCCAGTTCAAGCACTGGTTGCGCTATGTCTGATTTTCACTTAGATGATCCTGATTCAACCAACCTTCATCCCCTTCATAGCTAAGCTCCATCTGGCTTTTTCATGGTGCTTCTTCAACCTTGTCCCTGTCAGAGTGTCATTCCTCCTGGACTCCTAGAGCATTCCCCATCACATCTCAACCGGTCTGGCAGAAGACCGCCATGTTGAGCCTGGTTCTGCCAGAGGTTTCTTCCCAAGGGAGAGTTTTTACACTCTGTTGTCGCTTCATCCATGCTCATCATGGACAGGTTCATGCAAACCCAGGGCTCGATGTTAACCATCGCCCAATCTCCCGTGGCAAGTAGTTTTTTTTGTTGGGAGAGTACAAATGATCGCAAAAATTTTTATTTATCACTCAAAATTACTTTAAAATCACCGACATTCGATGAAAACGCCCCAGAAGCGTTGCAGACACCATTTTTGTTGTTTTGTACACATTCTCGCATGATTTGAAAAAGACGCGTGATTTGAAAAAGCCGGGTGATTTTCCGACAGATGGCATGACTTTTGATGTAGTTACCAAAACGGCAAACAAGCTAGAAAGCATTATCATATGGCAGTCTTCTGTACAGTGATGCAGGTTATACATTAAAACATTTTCATAAATGTTTTTTTCTCTTAGACATTGGAGAGGTGCATTTAAATGTTATAGAGCTAAACATGTTAAATTGGTGACCTGTTATGTTATTATTATTGTCTTGTTGTTGCATTTATTTTGTCAGGGAAAACTAATCCTGAGTCAGTTAAAAGTCAGGGAATTCTGAAATTATGTAAGACTGTGGAAACCCTGAATAAAATAACTGTATAATGATTCTCTAGAAAAGTCAAATTATATTAATAGTATTATCTTGTATAAACATACCGTGACTTTAAAGTAAAAGTGATTCATTTGTGACATTGGCTTCTGTCTTGTGATTTATCTTAAGTTTTTAACCTGTCACGTTTTTTTTTAGATTTTTAACATTACAATTTATATTTTTCCAAGCACACAACAGTTTTAAAGCAAAGTTTAGTTTGAAAAGAATGTGCAGGAAGGATTGAAAAGCATGTTAACACGGTAATGTAGGCTTGAGTTCATTATCTGACGCATGCATATACACACCAGGAACCTGTAAACTTAAAAAATACTGAATTACAAAAAACATTTAAAAAACAAACATGTTTCATTGATATATATACAAAAATGAATATTAGGAACTATATTTATCAAACATTATACTGGGCAAGTAAAAATTGTTTCTGGGCAAATTAAACTTTTGGGCAAGTGGTAAAAATCCTTAACGTCAACCCCTGAAAACTGTGTTTAGCTGGACATCCATCTTCCAGGTCCTGATGGAAGCACTAGTATTAGCTCACACAGTCTTACCAATCCTTTGTTGGATTGGTGGATCTCACCAATGCAGCTCAAGCACACCGTCTTGCCAACCAGCAGTCTATGAACTGAACCAACTTCATCCATTCCACCACTAGTTTCAGGCCTGGGGGGAAACATCCCTGTTCTCATACACCTGCTTATGCATATTTAAGTAAAATTTTATACTAATGTTTCCTGCCGAGGTCTGAGCACCAAAGCTATTAATAAAACTCTTCTAATTGTCTCTTTGTATCTGTGTGAGTTTTTCACATTCAAATGATCTATAGCTGCTTTTAAATTAATTCTATAATGCTATCAACTCATAACGAGGTATACCCCTCAGTCAGACTCAGAATAATACTGCTTTAGTTGCAGCCACTGTGTTTCTACATCGTTTCTGCAAGAAAAGGAGTTTACGAATTTAAACCTGATTTAAACAAACATTAATCACGTGGCCTAAAGTGAAGTCAGTCTTAAGTTTTTGCTGCTGTCCAGACCCTCTCCATCTATTCTTACTTAGCATAAGTTAATGAAATTTGGGCTTTAGACAGGACCTTTAGTCTCTAGATGTGGGAAGAGTTCCAACTGTAACCAGGACAATAAATTTAAACAATTATCATTGTTGTTTTTTTTACTTACAATCTATTTCACAACTATTTGCTCCCTTATTTTGATCTACAATGAAATGTGTAATAGTTGATGATGTAATGTGACAAACTATTTTTTGTCTTTGTTTCTGTTGTTAAGCACTGTGGTCTGAGGTTTTTTTTTTGTTTCATTTGTTTTTTTTTCAGATTGTAAAACACCTTTTGAACAAACCCTATTAGAAACCTAAAGACGCCTTTCTCTGTGAAGCAGAATCTTCTCTCTCCACTCTCACATCAGAAATCTGTTCTGGTTAATAAAAGATTACTGCTGCCTCTTATTGATATAACTGTAAAGAAACAAACTTGATGTAGCATATTTTCTTCGTAACTTTTATTTAAAACCTGGTAAAGTGCAAAAGATAACTTTGGTAATGTATTCATTCCACAGCAAACATAAGTAAACCAGGAATCTTCCTTTTTTTTCATGCACCTGCGGCTCCTCCGAACCTAACCACCTCTGCAATACTTAGACGAGTTCAGATTTGCAGCTCTGCTATGACAGCAGGCGTTGTAAACTTGACTCGCGGTCGGAAGCACCTGCTGAGAAATCACTGATTAGGATGTGGCCGGAGGCTGCAGGAGTCACAGCCTACATAGACCGGCAGCAGCTTCTGGTACACGGCGCTGCCTCTGAGGCCTAATGGTGCACATGTAAGATTAATGTAGGCCGCATCATTTAATGCCAATTAGGATCATACATAATCCAGCTGCAGCCTGTTGCCTGACAGGGTTTGTCTGGGGAAATGTTTCGTGGCTGAAAAGGTCGGCGCAGGATTTGGGCATTTCCTAATCAAAACCTCAAACTCTGCTAAATACAGAATCAGAGGCAAAACAATCAAAGTCTTGATTTTCCCACTGCTGTGCTGCTGCTGTATTACTGATGCTGCTATTTTGATGTATTTATGCAGCTCAGTGGGTCACCTGCATTCAGAGCATGTGGTGTTTTAACAGAGCACAGCGGGGCTGTATAGAAAGCTTTCATTACAGGAGAAAACATCTGGTTTTATTTGGAGTTTCAATACCCTGCAACATCTGTGACCCAGTAAATCATTTCTGACAAATAAATATCTTTTGTTGTTGGCTTTCATATGATTACGACATTTGACTGAAACATAGTGACATATATTTACCAACCAGAAAATAGGCAACATGAATTCTTTATTCTGAACAAACAACAAATGTTGATTGCTCTGTGATAAATACACTTTGTTCAAACAACAGTGCTTTCACACCAAACCTGTGGAACACCTTTCACAGTGCTAGAGTTGGCATTACTGAGCAGCTCAGTCTGATGAGGACCCATACCTGACCATGAAATGTAGCAAAGAATGAAACGTTGGTGCGAGTCTCAATGGACCCTGTAGCGGTCCGGATGAACCCAACGCTGGAACTAGTGTTGCACCGATACCTGTATCAGGCGGGGCCCTGATCCAGCACTAAAATGGTGGTATCGTTATTGGCATTTTGATAGCCAAAAGTTTATTCAGCTATTGTCACCCATTCCAGGTAGGAGATAAAAAGTTCTACTGGATTCACTTTGTTTTAGTCTTTTTCCTGCTTCACAAAGGTAGGCAGCAGCTTGACAAAGCCATGATGGCAATTATTTTACATCCAAGTAGTATGCAGTTCTTCAGTATATACAAAACACACACACATCAATTTCAAACAGATGGTATCGGTATCGGCCAATACTGCACAGCCAGGTATCGGGTATTGGGGCCAGAAAATAGCATTGGTGCAACACTACCTGGAACTAAGCTGTACATTAGAGTAGCAGTAGAGAAAAACGAACAGTGCAAAGGTGAAGGCAAAATAGTTTGAAAATGTCTTAGTGTGAGTAGTGAGAAGGGGCATGTGCACAACTACCATTAAGAAACACAAGTAGCAAAAGAAACTCCATGAAATAGACCTTTATATTAGTTTATCTCTCGATTGTTGCAATTCTAGATCACGCATCATGTTGTTGGGCCTGGTTTTAAGTTTAAAATCCCAAGACTGCTGCAACACTGCCAATGCCTTCTGGGCTCCAGAAAAAGAGTGATACATGTTTTATAATCTGCACCAAAGCCTGTCTATGAATTAAAGAACTGGGTCTAACTCTAGACTGTTGTTTTCTTTCATTGAAGACACTTTTTGTGCAGTTTTAATAACCTGCAGGAACCCTGAAAGAATACCTGTTGGAGGCAGAAACGCTTAACAGTGGGGTGTAGGTTTCACCTACGGGAGAAAACAGCCCTGAAGATATGGTGAGGGGGAAGTCTAAATATTATAGAGAAAGTGGGGCAAGTAAAAAGTAAGGATTTTAATGTCAGTCTCTAAATCTGTAAAGGTGGCTACAGACCTACAGCTGGTTTGAGAGAGGACTGACTCTGCAGGGCTGGATGAAAATGCATGCTACACCCTTTAGTTTTAGTTGTATCAAAGCTTGTTTTACCTCATATATATTGTTTTGACTTGGTGTTGGTCAGTCACATAAAACCCTAAATAGATACATCAACTATAAAGTACAAAAAAAGGAATATCAAAATAATTAAAATAAGCTACACAGTGTTTAACGAATAAAACAAAACAAAAAAAGTATATCCAGATTGTAGTTGTATCCCAAACTATTTCAGGCTTCAGGTTTGATCCAGTTTCTTGCCCCCATCAGGCCGATGATGTTCTCCTGTTTTTCTCTTCTGTACCTGTAGTCACAGACTCCATTAGAAAATGGGGTCATTCCTGCTCACAGAAGCACCCATAAGGCTCGGGGAGGGTGAGTCAGAGTTGTGGTTTGTGTGTCCCTACCTGTCAATCAAGCCTCCATTAGTGGCTACTTGGCTGGGTGGCTTGGGGTCCACTGCTGTGGACATGGATAGAAAATGACAGCTGTGTATTTCTTCTACAGATTCTCTCTCTCTCTTCCTCAGTTTGTGTCTGTTAGACATTTCTCACACAGAAGGCACAAGGCCAAATTCACCCATGCAATGCTTGGGTGAGAGTGTTGAACTCAAAAAGGGGTTTTGAGACACTTTTCCTCATTTTCTTATCAGCTGAGCCGGTGTGCCACGCAGCGTCAACCTGAGTGGCTTCAGATTCCTGCTGAATTCAGATGCAAAGTGTAAATCGAATCTCACTGTAGTGACTCAAAGCGTTATAAGTGTCTGCATGAGTGTCCCTCATCACCAGCCAGGAGGCAGGTCATCGCGAATCATGTCAGAGCAAATCTTCTGCTAAAAGGAACCCTCTGCACTGAATAGAAAGTCAAAAACACACATACAGTGGCCACTGGCTGGGTTTTTTTATTTTTTGATTTTGCCAGCAGTGGTGAATCACAGCGGTCATTGCTTGGTGTTTCATATGTTGAGCATGACTGTCACAGATTAGTGGTGCGCTGCAGCATAGCTGGCATCTGCTCTGTCCTCCTATGGTCCCCTGGGTTTCCTGCTCCACCTCCCTTTGGACGTTACTCAGAATCAGCTTTCTTCACCAAGTCTCTTCACACAAAGCGGGAAGTTGACTCGGACTTTACTTTAATGAAGAGATTCTAAAGTACAGAAAGGAAAATGAATACAAATATTTGTTTTAAAATAAAGAAAAATGGGTTGCAAAATAGTATTTTTGATGAAGAACTATTTTATGCTATGGTGGTAAATGCACATTAAGGTGATGTTACTTATTTTGCTGTGGTGCTTCTGAAATGAAAGGTCAATATGCATTAGTGTAAGAAGAACATCTAAATTTGCTGTTTGGCAACAACAGATTTTCTGTGTTTTGCAGTAAAATAAAAAAAAAATGTATTTCAAAAAGCATTTAATTCATATTGTTAAGTACAGCGGATGATACCTTTTATTAACCAGTCTGATTTAAGTTAATTGTCTCTGTAAAGTGTCTTAAGATGACATACGTATGTTGTTAGATGTTGTTATTGCCTTCTAAATAAAATGAATTAAAATGCTATTGGCCTGTTTTCCACTCTCTGCATGATCCAACCCTGTGAATTAAAAAGGATTAAGTTGGTATAAATAAATACAACTGGTATAAAATAGGTTGTTTAAAGCATTAAAACACAGGAACCAGTAAATATTCCACCACTAATATCATTAACATTGGAGTTTTTAAATGATTTTCATTATTCAAACACAATTAAAATGTGATTATAAACACATCTTTTTCCATAAACAACTATTTAAACTGCATATTTCTTGCCATGAAACCATTTTTCTTCTCTGCTCTTGTTCCATTTTTGTCATGTTTTTAAGTTTTAACCTCTTTATAATATTTATGCCATTAAAATACAATTTGTTGTCTTGTATTTTTATACTTTGTTCTGTGTTATCTCTTCACACCTATCTGATTTTTCACCTTCTGGACTTTTCAATATATAAACAATGCCTATGGATGATTGGCTCACACCTTTTCCCCACATTAAATCGAAGAAAGTTCAGTGGGAAAGAAAATAAGCCATATTTAATACAGTCCTGGTCACATTTATTTTTATATTACAGTATATTGTCACAATAGGCTTTATTTGTATGCCGTTTAAAAAAACAACTTCAAAAGTATTTTTCTCCTTTGTTGTAAATGTTCTACTTGCTGCTGAAAACAACCAAATATTCCACTGCAAAAAATTAAAGGATGATTCTATTCTGTTCCATTTATTTATTATCTAATTTACAGTTTAAAATATGCAGTGTTTTGTCTTTGATGGTTGTGCAACAAATGGTAATTTTTATCCTTAAAAAGGTTGATCGGAGTTAGAGGACCTTAACATTTTAGGAGTATTTCTAGATGTGTTTAAGCCCTGCTACATTCACACAATAAGAAGAGCTAACACAACATTAAGTCTTAAAAATGTATCCAAACCCATTGGTTGGATGGCTTGAAACTATTTTATTTGAACGACAAAGCTATAATATTATGTTGCTTTTTGTAATTCCACATAGAAATGAATCTGTTGAAAAAGGATTGAATTATAGATGGCTCAGAATTAGAATGGCTCAATGCATTCTTAGTATAGGAGAGTAGTCCAAAACATTTTTTTTTCTTTGAAAGGAATATTTCAGTTTGAACAGCATCAGTGATCACCTTGGTGCTTTTGTGTGATTATCATACCGATCATAGCAACCAAAAACATACCTGCCACCAATGTTAGAGTTAAAACCAATATCAAAGCTGTTAAAGTAATATTTTTTCAATATTGTAATAAGTTATTTCATTGTAGGGATAGAATGGAACTATAATTATTAGACAAGAAAGAGCTGTGGTCTCATGATCAACCCATGTCTCTAACTACCAAAGTCCCTTCATCAGAAATTAAACAATTTTTTATAAATTTAATAATGACTTTCAAAACAAGTTAATTAAGAAATAAGCTATAGTACAGATTGATTATCAAATTCTCAGTTAATGGAAGAGAGAGCTGCTTACGTACATTGTCCTCGACCAATAAACACAGTTCCTCATTGGTAACAGAACCAATCATGGACCAGAACAGGAGGAACTGGCAAGGAGCAAACTGAACTGATGAGTTTATAGAGAGCAACGTGAAGGTGAGGCGCTAGACTAGGTGGACTGAGTGAAACTGATTATATGACACTTTGCTAGGGAAATGAAGGGACTGAGGAAATGAACTGAAACATTAGGAAAAATCTAATCTGAAATACAAAAAATTATTCAAAGTAAAAAAACAAGAATATAACTGGAGCTCTAAAAGCAATAAGAATATACATTAAAAAAGCACGCACACACCTAACAAGTAGGAGCACAGAGGCTAACCAATAAGGAAAATCCTAAAGGGCAAAAATGAGAAAAAAAAAATACGAAAAGATCTGTTAGCACTTGATGAACAACAAGAAAAATGCAAAAAAACAAAAAACAAAAGCAAGATTCCTAACATTTGATATCCTATATTTAACAAGTATTTGTAGAATTCTATTAATTTATTTCTATAATCAAATTATTGTTATTGTCTTTTCTTATGCTATTGCTTGATAAATAATTACAAAGTATGGCGTCAGTAGAGGAGAATTTTAAAATATCTGGCTTTCATGTTTGAAAATCAAATCAAGAGGAATCCATTTTGTTCACTCAATACATACCTCATAATGCATCAGACAGCAGCCAGCAAATCCACAGATTCACAATCAAAGAGGTCCATTATTAAAAGCAAACAGCACTAAACACTACGAGGGCCTATGTCTACATAACATTGTTATTTCATGAGTTCAAACCTTAATCTGAACTCTTAAACTCTACTCTGCACACAGTCTCTTTGAAGCATCTCATTTGCTTTGTTCCGCTTATTTTTTACTATTTTGCATGAATTTTACATGTCCCCCTCCTCTTTAGCTATTCCGTTTCTTTTTTTTTGTCTGCTTTCATGATTCTTGACTTTGTTGAGCTTCATATTTGCAGCACTCCCTGTGCACTCTCACAGCTGTTCTTCGCTTGTATTTACTTCCAGTTATTACTTCTGCTCTTTTGTTTTTAATTTCATATTTCCAGCTCTCCATAACTCATGTTTTCTCTTATCTTTGTCTTTCTTTCCCTTCTCATCTTTTTAAAATTTGTCTTCATTGCCAAAAAACCTCATTGTTAGCATTCTTTTTTCTCTCCTCTCTACCGAAGCACCTGTTTTCCCAGCATCTCTTTCCTTTTATCCTTTCTGTGCCTTTATTAATCATATGAAGCTGTTCCCATTGATTTGTTTTTGCCTCTGTTAAAGCTCCATCATATCTCAGTTTATTTTACATTATCGGTCGTTGTTCAAGCTATATGCAAATGAATGTAAGTACAGAGAAATATATATATTTTTTTATTCAATTTCATGATTTGAATATGCTGAACAACTTTCTTAAAAATGAAATAATTCCAGATCCATTTTACAGTGTTATGTGTGTGAAAGAAAAATAGAGAATGGGAGAATAAGATTTATGAATATTACTTTTTAAATATTTATATCGTTGCTGTTTTTTTTTCTTTTTTTACTGTTTCTCTCCAATGTGAATGTCACATATATGGAACTGAAAAAACCAAACAGTGTATCTCAGTATGATCCATTCAAGCCTGCAGGGAAGCTTGTGTTTGTAAGCTGGAAAGGGAAGCCAAGGCTGCCATCTATTGTTCCCATACTAACAGAAAACACAGCACTGCTTTAGTACTGTAATATAGAGCCCTTTTCAGAGGCAACGTCACACTATGATTATTTTAATATATTTAGCCAAACATCATACTGGGGACTTTGCAAAACAATTCACAGTACTTCAACTTTTAAAACTGTCGCCTTGAAAAATCATCCCAAAGCAAAGTCTTCTAGTGGAAGGGAATCAATTTGTATTGTTTTCACAAGTAAAAATCTGTCTTGCATTTATGTTTACCACATTTATATTAATATGCCTAATTAGAATCCTGCTTTTGGAATTTAAACTGTGATTTAAATTCAGCTTTTCCTTAAAGATCTCAGAGGATTGTTAAAAAAAAACAATGAGCAAACTGATGAGATTCAGTCTCTGGATTTCCTTCATAAAAAAAACACATCAGATAAGCTTTTGTAGTTATATGAAATATAATGAATATAACATAATAAATATAATATTTAATGACAGAGAACAAATGATTTCCATCACATTCACACTTAAAGCAGCAGAGGCTGCTGAAGCAGCTAGTTTACTTGCAAAGTCAATGGTCGACTCGCATCTTGGCGCAGCAAAAGGTCCCGCAGCGCGTTTTGAGCAGCAGGAGCAGCACGTCTGAGCAGAAGAAGAAGCACCTCATGAGCTTTGAGCATCAGCAGCTGCTAGGGTTGGAAAAGTTGAACTTTTACTGCTCAACGCTCCACATTAACCAATCAGGGGAGCTGATTTGGAGCTGGCAGGGAGACAGACACAGCACTGCTGATGCAGATCGCTGTGATCACTCCTCTGAAACAGTTTATTAACATCTAAATTAACTTAAAATGTCGAAACCTGTCGGCAAAACATGTTCGTTTTTATTATCCTGGTGCCTGCAGTTTGGATTACGCACGTAAAAAATACCTTCCAGCCGCCGCGAACAGTGGCAGCAAACTGCGAAGAGGTGACCGGGTTAGAGCCTGCTATTGAACGGGATTCCTAGTGACAGCGCATCGCCGGTGTACGGGGGTCTGAGCGGCTCCAACAGGGAAATAAAACTACTTTTTACCCAGTGATCACAGCATATGTAGCTGCCATTGTTGCAGGTAAAGAAAGGTAAGGGTTCATCCAAATGCGCATCAGACCCGCTTTCCACCGCACAGCCACAGCAGCAAAGATGCTTCGTCAGAACTAAACTTGTACAAGCATCAAAATTGAAGCAGCATGCGCATTTTTGCCGCTCCTGCTGCTTGCAGTCTGAACGTAGCATCAGACGTTGTAGTGGAAGCATTATGCATATCATTTAAAAACCCTAACAATAAATTAATGTATTTAAATAATAGAACATGTGACATAGCTTAAGGGATGTGAGCATGTTGACAATAGGGGAACTGTAACACTTAAACCACATTTCGCTTTAAAACACATGAAGGTTTTCTATTTGATATGTTCACTTTATTTCCTAGTCTTTAACTTAAAACGATATAATTACTGCAGCCAAAGTTGCTTTTCCTGACAACCACCAATAAAAAAATCAGATCCATCAGAACTATGTTTTTATTTATATGAAAGCAAGGAAACCAACAAGCTAAACTAAAGTAAGCAAATGAAGAGATCCCAGGTGTAGAACGTGGTGGAATATCTTTAATAATTTAGCAGTGGACAGAAACTTACTGTACTTTTCATACAAACTAATTTGAAGCAACATCACAGCTCTGGGTCAATTCACTGTGGGGAGAGTAACGGAAAAAAAAAAAAAGTTTTTCTCTGTTTTTGCTCAGATTTCTTCAAAGCTCTGCAGTGGAGTTGTTTGCCCACAGATCTGATATGAGCCGCAGGGATCTAACTACAAAGTGCAACGTGATGTTTTTAGAAACTGAGCCTCTGAGTGAGAAAAAATAAAAATAAAAAAACACAACCAATGGAGCTTTTTACTTCTAGTTCAACAAAGTTATGAAAATCCCATCCCTCCAACATGTGTTAAAGTTTGAAATTATCTGGTGAGTTATGCTTTAAATTAACTGGCTGATGTGAAGTTGCTGCAGAGAAATGGATTTCCCTCCGTACACAACAGGCTTTCTTCAGATATAAAACAACAGGAGAAGCTTTTTAATATGAGATCATTCCAGAAGAAAGGAGCCTATTTTCTAGGTTTTGCATTCAAAACAGTGAAAATAACAGACACATGTTTACTGGAAACTTTCTCTGAGTTTTAACTTTAAATTTATTTGCAAAAAACCCAAAAATTAAGCGCTCGTTAACGAGTTTCAGAAGTCCTGTGTCTCCTGCTTCGTGGATGTTTCTCCTATTTCTTCAGTCGCATTTGCAACCTCTGCTGCCTTCTGGCACGTTACCATAGCAACATCTAGTTAGGCTCGAAAAATACTACAAGGTTTTGATAAGACTTAACTCCAATTAAGTCAGCCCACACAAATTTAGAAGGCCAGGGTGGAAATTACAGAACCATTCTTCCCAGAGGGCTGCTTAAGCCCAGAATTTAATATTGCAATATTTGTCTAAAATAAGACTTTAACAAAGTACAGCCTAACATGATTAACTGTTTGAATAGATTAAAGCAAAAGCTGGAATATTTATCCATACCTACAGCTTTGTGTGTTTGAGGGAAGGATTATAGAACCGTCTGGATGTGTGTGTTTGTCCTGCGTATGGTGCTGAATGAGGACCATGGATAGTTTCAACTGTTAGGAAAGCAAAGACTCTTCACTATTTTTCATGTTATTGTTCAATTATAAATCAGATTTAGGACTAAATTATAAATTGAGTGCAGGTAAGTTTTACAGTTAAAACATCAACATATCTGAGCACAACACTAAAAGAAAAAAGAGGAGTGCATTGTTGTGGAGTAGGAAAACCCCCCCCACATTTTTCGGTTACATGCCTCATTTTATCTTTGAAATATGAAGAACCTTGGTATGCTGGCTATCCAGAGCTTTTAGGTTTAGGGTTAGGCTTGTACTAATGATAGATAAACAGTTTTGCAGGTGTGTTTTCTGATGATGTCATATAACTTTTCCTTGAGGGTACCTTAGGTCAACTGAACAGCTCTTTCCTTCAGGTATTCAAGTTAAATCCTTACTTTCTGCACTACTCTCGGCTCTCTGTGTCTGCACCTCGGAGCTTTCTCTCTCTCTGGTTCTACTTCATGAAAAGAGATCATTCGGGACAAACTCTTTAAATGCCACTTCTTAACTTATATGTATTAAATAACAAGGTGACACGACAACATATTATGATAGAAATGGTAATCTTACTCAGATCAGAGAAGTTGCTCAGAGTTTACAGAAGGCTGCTGCTCACCTCTGGGTTCACCTTTCAGGAATTAACAGTTAAAAAGGCATTTTATACATCTCCAGTCTGCCACATCATCACCTCATTTACATCATACACATTAGCAGATGAGGAGACATCCATGGCTCCAGCCTTATCAAAATATTACACTTTGTTCTTAGCTGAAGGACACTGCTGTCATTCCATTCCTAGATCTTTGCCACGTACAGATGGAAGATTATAACTGTGTAGCCGGACAGAGGAACTGTCCTAATTAGATAAACTATTGTTGAAAACATCAGTTCTGACACACAATTGGCAGCTAATACTAAGGTAGAATAAACTCACACATCATCAATGATAATTATCCTAAAATTCATTTCAGCCCTTTTGGTTCAACATGTGATATCACGATAGCACAGACAATCCTTTTAACATAAAGTATTTTTGTCTCTGCATTACAATTTGTACTCCTCTACCCTTTCCCTCACCTTCCAGGTGGAATAAATGTATACATGCAATAATTTGCTTTAACAAAACAGACTATTAAAATCTAGGGTACCACTTTAAATGACTCCCTTACAGATGGCAAATTAGTATTTTACAGATGAAAGTAATCTGTAAAATACTGTAAATTCTTATATGTAAATATTTTATAATAAAAAAAAATATATATATAAAAAAGGTTTATAATACTTTTTCTGCTTACATGGTAGTAACTTTAAGCAGAAATGTTGATAGCAGCAGTTGTAGGGGCAACACAAAGTTGGACAGATTAGGCTCACTATTTAGCAAGAAAAAAAGGTAATTTTTTTCCCTTTTTGTCTTCAATTAATGAATAATAAACGCTTAAGAATGAGTAATAAAGTGTTTAAAAATTATTTATAACATATCAATAAACCATTTATTAGCATATATTAGGGGGACCTTATTATAAAGTGGTGCTAAATCTAGATTATCTAAGTTAGTGTAACAATGTGCATGTAAACTATTTGGATATTTCTATTAGGAAAAAAGATGAAAGGTATTTTGTTTATACACTAAATTCAATTTGTGTCTGTTTTATCTAAATACTAAGCATATATTATAATGATGCAGCTTCTGTTGCCATATTGAAAGGACCACATAAACAATAGTTCATTTTTTAGGTTAGTTCATTTTTATTACTAGATTGAGGTATCATACGTTAGTTAATAGTAATTAACTTTTTAACCTTATTCTAATCTTTCCCTGTAAGCTTTTGTGTTGATGACCATAAGTAAGACCTGCCATTTATTAGCATTAATTGCATCTCAGAAGGCGCTCTGGAGCGTATGAAAGCTATCAAATTAAAATGAACATTAATAGAAACATGTTAGTTTGTACATACTTATGCACTACATCTTAAAAAGAATATGTTGGTTGAATCAAGTATTATATTCTTTGTTATTATATCAGCTAAATAAAAGTTAAAAACTGTCACAAAAACTTATCGCTCAGTTTCAGAGCAAGAATTTTAAGTTGCACCCAACTGTAGCACTAATGCTAAAGTCAAGATTACTAGCATCCTGCAACTTTTATCCCTGAGGCTGTCAGAAAAAAGTCAGACATTCTTCCTTGTTAAAATGGATTTGAAGCTGTATAATTTTAATTGAAATTGTATATTGAAGTCTTCCAGCTATTTTTGGTTATGCTTGGAACAGGGGTCCTAAATCAATTCAGATTTGCACAAATACACTCACAGAATTTTAAATCAGATAAAAAAATTATTAGAGATTTTTTTCTTTTCATGAAGGCTGTTTATTTTCCTGCCTTTTTTATTATTTATTATTGCATCATCCTTCCTTATCAGTGATTTGACTTGAAGTTAGGTAACTGTATATTTGAAGTTTTTGCCTTCAGACAAACTCTTCCAGTTTGGTTGAGGCTATTTAGCAGAAAACCAAGATGTGTCTGTAGAGCAGATGTCCATTTCAAAAAGCTTCACTTCAATAAGCAGGTTTCTGAAAACTCTGTTTTCTGAAATCCTTAAATCAGGGAAACCCTGAGTTTTCTGTTTCACAATGAGACTCCACCTCTGTTTCTGTTGCCATAATATCCTCCCCAGAGCTAACCTGGTTGGTAGCAGGTTTTTCAGTAAAAGTCTCATCTTTCTCTGCTCCTCCTTACAGCCAAACACACGCTGTTTTATTTTCTGATTTAGTCAGGAAATTTTTGTTGTTGCTGTTTTGTGCAAACCATAAAAGAAATCATCCTTTGGTGAAGGCCAGATCCTACTTTAAAGAATGATCTACATTAATCTGCACAGAGAATTAGACATTTTTAGGGAGAGGGTTCCACAACTCCGTTGACATGGGTAAGAGATTTTTTTCTTTTTGGTTTGTTTGATATGAGCGACATGCAGATCATTTATTTAAATTTACAGTATATGATGAACTGCAGATAAATAGATCCATTAATTTTGCGGGGCAAGATAGATCAATAGATATAGATTCATAATGCGGTGAATACGATGCAGTAAATACGTTGTATATGAAATTTTATACAAATCCAGGTATTGACTCTTGTGCGATGGCTTATATCCTTCGTTGATACAGTGTTCAGCCAAGGGGCCTCAGTCCTGTGGGTCGCACAGCCAACACACGGTTCTGGGATCTGGGATATATATGCCAGTCCAATCCTGCTTGTTAAAACCTGTTTCACTCATAATGGCAAAGTGATCCAAAGGAGCGTCTTGAAATTTGCACTCTGATTATTTTTCTTATGTATATGTGGTAGTTTTTTTTTCATATAACAATTATGCAATAAACAAGTGAATGCCAGGGATATATAAGGACATTATACAGGGGCAAACATATAAGAAGAGCAAAAGGTTGGTCTGTCAAGGGGGAAAAAGAACGATAAAGAAGTAAGTTGAAAACAGCAGCAACACCTTTTGTTTTAACTGCAATTGGATTTTTTTTAAGTTATTTTATTGGGATGTTTTTTTTTTATTTAAATTAAATCAGAATCATCTGAATTAAATCAGGTCTTCAATGAAAGGGGATGTCAGAGCTTCCAGAACAGCTGATTGGCTGCTGGGTGAAATATTTTCTAGGATTCAGATCAATCCTGAAAGCTAGCCTGCCCTAGAGCAGGTTTGCCGTTCAGAGTACGTTTCCATGGTGACCTGCATCTGAGAATGAATCCAGCTTCGTGATGCTAGAAAGTCAGGGTTGAGACTGAAATTGTCTTGCTAACCCAAGAATCCTGATTTGTGATACAGGTCTCAGATTTCCTGCTTTTCTCAAGGAGATCACAAGAAGAAACTCCAAGGAACACAAAGAAACCTTTCAAAATGAATTACAGGGAGTTTATGAATCTATCATTGCGCTGTGAAGCAATGATATTTGCTTAAAACCTTATATTGGTAATGTTGTCATTGCAGTCATCTTCTGAATGTAGTGCATGAGTCTTTGGTGGCGGGCCGATAACGCAAGCATCTAAGATAATGTGGCAATGAGGAAGTAAAGACTGAAACCCAGAAAATGCAGTTTTGCATTTCCGCTTTTGAATTTCTGCAACCCTATATTTAAAATAGTTTGTTTATAAATCCCCGAAATGACGGCTTTGTGTTTATGATGCAAGGGTTTGATAAAGCATTCTTTGTGTTCAGTTCTGAACATGTCTTCCTGTGACTGGGACAATATTTTGATAGAAGTAATGCTAAAAACGAATGAAATCAGTAAAATTTTCAAACGAATTGTTAACAGTTTCCTTTATCAAAGGGTTTAAATGAAGGATAGGGGCAAAAAAAGGCCTTAAAGGGATATCGAAAAGTGTCTACACTACAGCAAAATACTTTTGTTAGCAACTGAGGTGTAAAATCTAATGACGGAATGTGATGAAAGAGATTATACAAATAATTGTAATCAGTCAACTAATCAAAACAATAATCAATAGATAGTTGAACTTAAAATAGTAATTTGAATTGCAACACCACAAATTCACCAACACCATTACAGAATAGAAACATAACTTTGCATGAATTGCTCTTTTTTTTCATAAATGATGCAGCTGTAATAACAGAAACAACAGGACATCCTGCTAGTTTTATGCATCATGGTAGACATCAATGTCTTAACGAAAGCCAGAATTACAAGTGAAATCTATATCAGCAGTATATAAAACTGAGAGAAAAGATGAGAAATAAAAAATAGCTTCCTCTGCACATAGTGTCAAGTTCTTTTTACTGAGCCTCCTCAAGGGTCCATAGGTGGAGGCAAACCAGATACCGTGCCATACATCTTTAAACAGAGACTGTGGATATCCACATAAAAAATGCAGTGTTGTCTTATAATTGGGTAAATAATGATATGTCTGGGAGGCAGTTTGAGGGAGCATAAGACTGCCTGCTAGCAAATAAATACTTACTTTAGCTACTGGCTTAATGTTAAAAATTAATTTGTTTTTGAGCATACAGCTGAACAGACTCAGTGCTTATCTACACTCTTTTATAATCTTGCTTTGCAGCATAATTCATATAGATTAAATTGTTAGATTTTCTGGTAATAATGTATAAAAAGATTCCTGAGGGTATTTGGGTTGCATGTAGTAGTTTTTGGGAAAATTGCATAATTGATTAATGATGAGAAAAATGCATCTAAACAAGAAAATAAACGAAAAAGGATTAAACGATTTAATCCATAACCTTTGGGTTTAAAAAATATATTTAATTTGTTTTTGTTTTTTTACTAAACTAATATTCCTAACCAATCGGCTTCTCTAAATTGTCCTTAGATGTGAGTGTGTGCATGAATGGTTGTTTGTCCTGGATGGAGAGATGGATATACTAATATTCAACAGTGAACTGCAGTCAATGCCTGCATGCATACAATTTAAGTAAGTCAACACATCTGGTTAAATTTTTTCAATTATAAATTAAGCAATTTATTGTACCCCCTCAGTGGCTCATTTTATTGGTTAAACAATTTAATAACTGTTTAATTAAGTAAGCAAATCAGCCAATAACATCACAGTCTCTCATTGCAGTTTTCCATGTAGACACAGTGATGGAAATCAAACCAAGAAAGAGAAAAAGAAAAGCTGAGGTAGCTGTGACGAGGTGCAGTATGAGTTTGTATTTCAGCATTTTAAGGGGTTCATAGAGAACATTCAGATAAGGAGAAAACGACTATTTATTTACAAACTTTTTTATTCCCGAGATTTCTTCCAAATGGCAGGAACAAACATTGACCACAGCCAAGTGTTGCAGAACACCAGCTTTATATGTACGACATGTTGAACCACTCTGTCTCAAAAGGACAAAAAAACCAAGGCTACAATATACTCAGGCTCACTCAAAGTGAACAATAACATTGTAAACAATGTGTGTCTGTCATGTTCTTAGCACTGATGGTTGGGTTTTTGCATTTGCTCCTGCTCACGTGTCTAAATGGTCCAGCGGCTGATACATGGCGATCATTTCCACCTGGTTCCTCTGCTATTTATGTTGTTTGCTTGCCTTCTATCAGCCAGGTTATTCGAGCAGTTTGGTGAGATTAACTCTAGCGTTCTGAATTTTGTTCTGTTTTCCTGATTGTGACCTGTTTCTGCCCGGTGGATCATGTGTTTTGCTTTCCCTTGTCTGCTCTGTTAGTCTGATCTGTTCTGGACTGATTCCTGAATTCTACCGGCTTCTGAACTTAAACCTGTCTGTATTTTCCCTTAAGGACTGTCGCTGCTCGGCGTCGGCTGGTACCTGCTCTGCTCTCTCTCTCTAGAAACTCTGGGGATGAATCTCCCGTTTGGATTCAAGTCTTTCCTGCAGGATCGGACTGAACTTTGAATCAGTTCAGTGAATTTTGCTCAAAATCGTAATCAGCCCAACCCCCCAGTCACTGACCTGTATTTCCTATCTCCGCAGAGATTCGCCCTGCAGCTGACAAGCAGCCCCACCCTCCTGTTGTGTTTTAATAAATGCTTTGAACTTTCCCACTGCCTGTCTCACCTTGAATTCTGAGTTTATTACAGTGTGGTCCTCTTTAAATGTAAGGGTAAGAATTTGGAACAAACATAGTCAAGGATCCACCATGCCTTGCAGGTAAGCCCATTAGGGTGCATCTGGACAACATCTGTGAAGCCATCTTAAATAAGGAACAGAGCAGTTTGTTCTTCTCATAACCTAGTGTTTGGTAAATACCTTATATAAGTCTGGCATGAAAAGCACAGTGTTGTATCCTCTGCCATCGTTACTTGGGGTAATTAAATCTGTGACTTTTAAAAAGCCTAACATTCTCTTAAAGAAAACACCTGTCTCTGCCCTCATGTGAAGATGAATGGATGGCAAAACAGGAAGCATCATTAAAAAAATAAATAAATTACAACAAGCAACACTGAGCTTTCTTTTTACAAGACCTTTATACAGCAGCAGAGAGTCTTTAGTGTGAGGCTTCTTCAGATCTGTTGTAGTACAAATCACTAAAGATGATCAGTCTTGCCCACAGCTTTTACCATCAACAATCACTCTTGTAGGAAGTGTGAATAATTCAGTGTTACTTAAACATTGAAATCCTCTTTGAGAACAACAGAGTTATTCTGAATAATGTTAAACTAAATATAATAAAAAACAATTTTTTGCTTCTACTAGGCTTTAGATAATTTTTTGAGGAAAAACTTAATTGAATAAAGTCCATCATTGTTGTGCCTGAACGCATTCATTGAACTTAAAGTTCATGAACTCGTGCAATATTTTGGGCTAACGTGAACTGAAACGTACTCGGCATTATTGTTCTGATGAACGCTATTGTGAACTCGTTTCATTCTGGTGTCTGTGAACGCATGCTCTCTCAGTTCAACTCCGTTCAATAGGTTGCCAGATTTCTATAGACCCCTCCAGACAAAACCCTGGGTAAATCACACCGTAAACAGGCCTTAATATGTAGTGGGATAAACACTACCAGTGTCGTAGCCTACAGCCGCTGCGTGCGTCATCAAAACAAAATGCAGCATGGAAGCCACAGCAGCATGGAGGCGACCGTGGATGCGAAAAAGCAGCAGTATGATCACTTAAAACAGTTTTATGACCAGGTGGTCGGTGAGGATGATGGCAACAATCTTACATTTCTCTGCAAACTTTGCCCGCCGCTTTTCAGTAAAAAAATCCGCACTTCGGTAACTTTAAATTTCTACCTCAGCCTGGTCCCTCAGTTTGTGTTAGTAAAATGTTCTTGAGGGTTTTACTATTCATGTAACTTGTTTGTTAAACCTGCCTGGTATAATTTTCCAGGATTCCTTTTTAGTATGTACTGAAATGGAATTTCAAATTGAAAAAATTATTTAAATTAAAAAACATTTGCACCTTAAAAAGACTACTTTCCTGTTTTTCTTTTTAATAATTCCTCATAAAAGACCATTCAAGCAGCACATTTTTCCTGATGTTTTGAGAATATACTGTATGGGTGAAAGCTGCAGCTGCTACTAGTGTGAAGTGAATGGACAGCTTAACAAAGCATTAAAGCAACAATGGGGAAATGCTGTCCCCTCAATGCTAATGTAAAACCCTGGTTGGATAAGGATTCAAAACTGATATGAAGATGAAATCTGACGCACAGTTTCAGAGTTACAACTGATAAAATAATTGCTGTCTGTGGTTCTACTGTAGGCTATGCGGTGTAATTGAGCAATATATGAAAAGAAAAAGAACTATGAACTAGTTCATTTTTGAACTGTGAAACTTAGTTCAAATTTTGAATTATGAACTATGAACTGAACTAGTTCATTTTAAAATGCCAATTGTGAACTCGAACTTTGAACTAGTTCACGTGAGTTAAGAGAACTTTCCCAACACTGGCCAGAGGTCTCAAGTAATGAAGTACAAATACTTTAAGTGACTGTGAGCCAAGTACACCTTCCTTTTAGGTATCTATACTTTTACTCCATTACAGTACTTATTTTTTTCTCCTTCTTCTGACTTCTACTCATTACATTTTACACACAAGTATCTGTACTTTCTATTCCTTAAATTTTTTAAAACAGTAATGTTACTCTGTTACACTGGGCTTTTGTTTTAATGTATATATATTTCACGTCATGTGCGCCATCCAGTGCAGATCATTGTCACCATCCACATCTAGTGAAAACTAGTGTAATTGGATGAGTCATATAACGGTTGGTTAGCTAAAGGAAATCATCAGAAGCAAGCAGGTGTTCTTCAAACTGCAAACATGAATTGTCTATGCCATGCTACAATGAAGGATTCAGAAAAAGATGCTGAAATGTCTAAAAGGACAGACAGAGGATACTTCATCTTTTACAAGAGTTTTTTTTTAACTGTGGTATCTATACTTCTACTACTACTACTACTACATATCAGAGAATATTTTTGGTCAAATGAAACTAGAATCAGACTTCTGGGCTAACATCCTTCACTTGATGTGTAGAAGAAAAAAAAGTGAAGAAAACCTGCAAATGGCTGCCAATCACCTGAGTCTGTGAGGGAGGTTCACCTCTGACAATAAATATAAAGCCAAAGATGTAACAGTATGGTTTAAATCAACAACCCATTCAGTAGACTGACGTAATATTAAAAGTAGATATTTTCACCTGTTTGAATACTAAAAATATATATTTTTTTACAGATTCTCTTAATACTGCTTTAATGCTGTAGTGGACCTGCTTTCATCTCAACAACAGAGGGTAGGATGAAGGAAGTGTTCCTTTGCCCCTCTAGACAAAAAGTCTCAATCTGAGATACAAAAAGCCTGCCTGCTTGCTGTGAATTGAAGGCCCTTCAAAAGATACATAAAGAAATATGATTTAGCAAAAAAAGAAATGGACTTTATGTTTGTTTTAGATGTGAGAAACATTTTCTCCCACCTGCAGTCCTAACCTTAATGCTTTAGGACTAGAGTAATTCATCCGTCTGGTTGCTGTTAGCAACAGATGTGATATCATGCAGATTTTATTTTACTCCCTTGGCAACTTCTGGAGGCGATTCACATCAAAACAGTCCTTAATGGTTCTGGTTGAAAAATAAGTGAAAAGCAACAGGAAGCCTTCAGCCCAGAGTCTGTTTTTATTCCCTGTACTAATTTCTCAGAGCTTTCATTAAAATGTATGAATCAGATGCATATTAAGACAAAAGGTAAGATCATTAAACTTGTGTTCATTACTAAAGCTGTAAGCAAGTGTCGCCTTTCATTCATCTACCTAAGACTACAATGACTCTTCATTTGTTAGATGTTTTGTTGATACACTTGCTTGTCAGAACTTTATTTTACTTTTTATAATGACTATAAGACTAGAAGACTGATCATTTCTCTTTGAAACAACATTCAGCCAAAAAAATTTCAGTACCCTTTTATGCAGTGCTTAGACAAAGTATTCAAATCTTTGCATGTATTTTCAAATTATTGCAACAAATACTTTATTGTATTTTTTTTTTTACCAATAATCCAGCTTAATTTAGATGGAGGTTAAATGTTCAATAAAAGTCCAATTTAAAGTCTTGCTACAGATTCTAATTTAGAACTAAGTCTAGTATTAGAGTAGTCCATTAAAACAAATGCCTATGCTTTGATTTGATACATTCCATTGTAGATTTGCCTGTATGCTCAGGGCCAACGTTTTGCTGAATATATATTATTTGCCATTACTGTTTTCTTGCAGCATTAGGCATCTATCTTCCCATCTAAAATCATCAGCTGTCCTATCCCTGCCAAAGAAGAGTGTTCCCCACAGCATGATTCTACCACCACCATGTTTCCTGGTGAAAATTATGTGTTCAAGTTATGTGCTTTTAGACTTCACAAAGAGCTCTTTGAGGGTTATTTACTCATCTTCCTAATGGTTTGAGATATGAAAAGCAGCTGTATTTACATCTACTATATTAACGACATGCAGTCGGTAAATCTGCCAAGGATAAATCAATCTTTACAGGACCTTGAGAACTACCATAGGTCAGTAGGTTTCTTTGATTAATTTTGAATAATGCTTTAATTGCCTGTACTGTCAATTCAGTTTATTTATACAGTGCCAATTCACAACACACTGACACTCAAGGCACTTTTACAGTTCACCAGATCATCCAGTCAAATTGATTCAAAGTTTTTCTATCTCACGGAAAACCAGTTGATTTCATCCTGTCAATTTGACTCGAAGGCAATCCCACTCACACTAAGCATGCTTGCTTGTAGCGACAGTGGAGAGGAAAACTCCTTTACAACAGGAAGAAACCTCCAGCAGAACCAGGCTCGAGCAGCGCATCTGGCCAGGAGCCCGACTGGGGTTCAGGAGGAAATAAAAGCAGAGGTACAAAAGGAAACTGTAAAAGGCCAGGAAACAAACTTTCCTTTTTGGTATGGCCATGTCATGCTATGGTTGCCTTAATGTAAACATTTTTCAATAGTGAGAGAGTGGACTAACCCCACAAAGAAAAGTTGTCTAAGTTGTCTAAGTTGTTTGATGCTCCATGCTTCAGAAGTTATTTATAACCTTTAGATTATATACTTCCTTACAACTTAATGCACCCAGAATCTACCTACTTTGGTCTTTGGTTCTGTTTGTTTTCTAACAAACCTCAGAGGCTTTCACAAAACAATTAAATTTGTGTTAAGATTCAAGGACACAAATTAATAATTTGATGACTAAATAAGGTTGCACTCAATTTTATGTTAGTGCATTGGAAAATAAAGAGTTAAACAAATCCAACCTATATGATATTGATATTGGAAGATTTGCTGGAAGCCCTGTACTTTAAGCTCTACCTTATATTTTATTGGGATATTACATTATGGATGCAATATTGAAGTAGTGTGTATAAGGTCAACTGGCTGGAATATGAGGCACCATGGTTACCTACTGCTATTAGTTGAAATCCAAGGTTTATTTTTTTTCCACCTTCGACAGCCCTGCAGAGTCATGGAAGAGTTATCGGACCGTGTCTCAATATCTCTGAGAGAGAGCAGCTCACAAGGATAAAGTGGATGCAGTTGTGATCAGCTGTCCCCGCTGGACGCAGGGTCACACAATCAGAGCATGAGCCTCTCTGACAGAAGCATTGCACAAGCCAAGGATTTCGATGTGCCTCGTCGGGTAAGACACACCATGATGAAAATTCCTGGGAGTTTTTGACATTGAGCATTTGTTTGTTCCCATAATAGGGGACGAAACAAATAGACTGTGTTACCTCGAAACATATTATTGCAAGCATCATAAAGCATCAAAACAAATAGAGGAATTCCAGAGGTGTTTCTGTAGGGTAGAGAAAATACACACATACACACCTCTTTGGTTCAGTCTGATAAAGCTTACAGTATATGAGAACTACTTATATAGACCCCCATCTTCTATTGATCTAGCAGTAATCCATGTGTCACAGGGCATGAGTAAAGGTGTGCCGAACCTTTCGGTTGCTGCATGAGATAAATCCCTGTGAGCCATGCATTCAGTAATTTACTAAAGACTCAAGTAGATATTTTTTACAGACTTAAGAGCTTACACATATACCTAATGTTTTTGCAAATATATTTTTTTATTGTGATGATTTGATTAGTTGAATTTAATTTTTAGTATACCGGTAGTTATTAAAAATAACACCTATTGTTCACCGGAAAAAATCAATATCTAAATCAGTAATTTTTTCTTAAAATAAGTTCTTTTGTTTTCAGATTGAGGAGGTAAAAGGGACATTTTGCCAATGGAACAGTAATTTACACTTAAAAATAAGAAAACACAATTTCATTCTCTTATTTCCAATTGTTTTTTTCTTATTATCTTATTTTAAGAGTAAAAGATACTCATTCCTTCCATTATAAACTATCTAATTTACCTACTCAAATTAAGGGTAAATACACTTACTTTAAGACATTTTTACTTATTTCTAGATCGTTTTTCCAGCATTGAATCAACATTTTTCACCTTTTCACCCTTCACTTAACAACAGTCACTGTGTTTACTGCCTCATCAATGCAACAGCTCCTTGAACAAACAGTATTCCAAACAACTTCCAAGGATTTAATCGTTTAGCAATAATGAGGACAGTTGTCACTGCTTTAAGAGAAAACATTTTCTTGGAGATAATCAGAGGACATCACTTACATTAGCCCTACTATTTGGGAACAAAAAGGAAAGCCAAAATAGAATTCTTCTTCATACTCATTAATCTTTACATCAAGTCACATATTAGAAGTTTCTTTTTACACTACCTTTCATGATCATGGATTACAAACAGAAAACTAAGAATCATTGGACAGACTGCCGACCTGTCAGTGTGAGGTACAGGTTATTGTTAAAGAATTTGTCTTAACAGATTGCTATAATTCAATTAAGGTTGTTTAAATAGCACAAAACAATCACATATTTAGGTTATCTCAAGGCACTTTGAAGAGAAAATTCAATCAGATCATACAAGCAGATTGGTTTAAAGTTTTCTACATAAACAGACTCAGCTGATTGCATCACGTCATTGACTTTGCAGGATTTCCTCCTTCTGGATGAAAATCTGGCTACAGCAGATATTCAGATGCCTTGTGATGTTGACTCTACATCAATCCCTCACATCCTGCATGAATGCAGTGACAGCAGGGAGGAACAACTCCCTTTTAAAAGGAGGAAACAAGCAGCAGATCCCGGTTTAGTGGGAGCCACCGTCTGCTTTGGCTGACTGAGTGTTGAAGAAGACAGAAGCAGAAACACAGTAGAAAAGGAGCATACAAGTGTTTTGCAACTTTAAAGGTATAGGGCAGCAGTCCCCGACCACCGGGCCGCTGACCGGTACCGGTCCATGGGTCATTTGGTACCGGGCCGCACAGAAAAAGTATATATATATAATTTATCGACGATCAGAGTCTGAGTGATGTTTTATTTTGAAAAATATAAAAAAAATTGCGGTATTCTCTCCCAATTACATCAGTTGATGCATCTGTGCCTCTTGACACAGGTTAAGACTCATCCTATCTATAACATCCTATCTTTGTGAAGCTGGATTTTCTGCGGTTACAGCGACCAAAACAAAGCTACGGAGCAGACTGGACATCAGGAGCACACTTCGTGTGTCATTTTCTCCGATTAGACCTAGATGGGACCAGCTTGTTGTTTTATTTTTATGCTGTTCGTATTTGATTTTATGCCAGTCATATCATTTTACTGGATTTTACTGAACCCACCCACCCCCCGGCTGGTCTGTGAAAATATTGTCTGACATATAGCGGTCCGCGATGCAAAAAAGGTTGGGGACCTCTGGTATAGGGGGCGATCTTTTATTTCCGGGTGGATCATCTCAATAAGTGCTCCTCTTAATTGTCAATCTTTCTGGTGAAATGTTTAGGTAATGCCGTCCTACGTGCTAACCCCGTCAGCTGTCTTTTTCTCTGCATGTGCACTCTCAGGCATATATCTGTGGTAAGCTACAGTTTCAGACAGTCATTGAAGCACACCTTTCTCATCGAGATTCTTTGAAAATGACCGAGGGTCGTAAGAGAAAAATTTTCTACAAAGATTATGAGAAGAAAAGAAAGGCCTCAGAAGAGGCAGATATATGGCATAATGCTTTGCGTAGAGAGCTCTCCTCGCAAAGCGTTATGAGATTTACTGTCACAACGGCCCACTATAGCAACAAAGATGCAGGCACCACGCAGTGGAGGAGGATTTACGTTACCAATGGGTCGCATAAAGCAGTGATCATCTGTCAGAACGGTAAGTTAACTTAGTTCGTTATAAAGTCGGCTATATTGTCCCTGCTCTATATAGTGATTTAGGGATTTAGGGGTTAGGGCGGACGACATTCGGGCACAGTAAGCTTGTATGAGTTACAGTATGAGACAGCAACTTTTGAACAGAGCGTGAATGAGAAGAAATGGGCTAATGCATGCTGTTTCACGCGTTTAATAGGCGTTCCCTCTCGGGAGCAGGTGAAGGGTTGTGCATGGGCAAGTGGAGAGAGCAGGTCTTTTTAAAAAATTTCCCAAAATCCTCCACTAAACCTTTAAGATATTTATTGCCCGTCACCGTAGAGGTGGTAAATATCTTATTTGATCAGATGTTATTTGGACTTTCATATATTGTTAATGAGCACACGCCCTGCTGGCCGTGTCTTAGAACAACAAATGAAAGTGTGAATCTGACATGATGCTTAAATCAAAGATTCTTAAGCAAGCAACAGCTACAGAGACAGTAGCAGATTTAAGGGATTTATTCAGAAAAGTGATGATGGAGTTTGGAACATTCACTTGGACAGAAGCAATGAGGGGAACTCGTGAAGTTTCGGTCCTTTTCCAGTGGATTGTCTTACAGGGGGGACAGGCAGGCTGATAGATCCTGTGATGAGTCAACCCGAGAGGGGACAGTTTCAGAGCTGAGAGGAGATGAAGGAAGCAGACTTGATCCAGGTGGGCTTCAGGTCTGGTTCTGTGGAGGACAAGAGCAAGGAAAAATTAGGAGGACACACTAGTAGCTTAGATCAGTAACTGAGTTTGACCTGTTTACCACTTAGAGCGGAACCAACTGGCAGCTTGCTCCAGGAAACGGCTCCAATATAAACTGCAATAATCCTGTTAGCTTTGTCTTTACTCATCAGTAAACACATGAAACAATAAAAATCATCAAAAGACATATTGTTTAACTACAATCTGTCCCTAACTGTACCCAAACTTATACCTCTGCCCATGTCTGTTTTGGAAAGCTTGAGTTTCTTCCAGCAGTTAGCACGGAAGGCTCACAGAGGGGTTTCCTTTCTCTCTCATGGTTCACACAAAGGGAAAAACTTCCCCTCCAGTCCAGTTCTGTAACTTCTGAAACTGAAATTGTTGCAAACGGTCTGATTTGCAGCAAGTTGGATCTGAAATGTCAACCATCATGACCTTGCTTTGGTCCTTCTTGAGATCAGGGCTTTGGGCCTGGCGCCATGACGTTGTACTTTTCCAGTGTAAACCCCCAGTCATCTTCATGGAAAGAGAAAGAAATCCTGCCTGCCGAGGTGTTAATGTTCTCTAACTTTTGTCCTGTTGAGTTAGCTGGGCTGAGAGGGGGTTGCAGAGCAGAAAAGAGAACCGTTTTATAAGCAAAACTGTATCCTCTTCTCCAGTGAACATGTTAAGATAAAATGTGGACATTGGTCCTGAATTTCTAAAATTATTGTCATGGTTTATGGCTCAACACAAGCACCGACCCATGAATATATTTTTTTGCTAGAAAAGATAACAGTAAACTAGCTCCACAGGTGGTTCTCTCCATAAAAGAAACAGTTAAGCAAATGAGCTCTGAGACAAGGGATAAAAGGTGCATTCACAGCTATTCACAGTAAAAGCTGAGCCCATAGCTATGTGTAGGAAAGAAACAGAGCTAAACACTGAAAAACAGACCCAACTCTATCATTTATAATTGAAGGTGTTGATGATACCAGGCCAGATGATATTTCTCTTCAGGATGGTGAAATAGCCAGACAGGAATAGACCAGATGAAGCTACTTCGATTAGAAAAAACAGATAAAACTTAAAGTTAAGGATAAAAAAAAACAAATACTGTAGAAGAAGAAAACAGAGAGGGCACAAGAGGAAAAGTGGTCCGTATGTCCTCCAGTGGCCTAAGCTTATAGCAGCATAAATATAGCGACAGCTCAGGATAACCAAAGCTACTCTTGGACTTAAACAAACTTTATTGTCATTTTGTATCACCGAATGTATATAAAACAAAATTTCGTTTATACAGCTTTCTGACAGTGAATGAGCAGCAGCTTTGCAGTGAAAAAGAACATTTCCCTTCATAAAGTGCAGGAGTGATAAAATGTACACAGTGTGGGAGAGACATGGTGCAAAAAGGCATTGATATGGAAGTTTCAGAGCAGTGCAAAAATAAATGTGGTAAAAAACCTTTCAGTTGAGTTCTATTTTGAAGATTCACCATTTAGTGCAAGTATTATGTTATGATGTTATCAGTGTGTTGCAGAGTCTCGAATTGGCAGGAGGGAGAACACTCTATGGTGGGGTTGATGATGTAACGGGCTCCGGACATACAGAGCTGGGGTGAAATGTCTTTTATGGAGGGAAGAGGAGCCCCGATGATCAACTCTGCTGTTCTCACCACTCTTCCCACATTTTTCCAGTCTGTGGCGCTGCAGCCTCCACACCACACTGTGAGACAGCTGGTCAGAACGCTTCTCTATGGTGCTTCTGTAGAAGGTGGTGAGGATGGATGGGGGCAGGTGGGCTCTCCTCATCCTCCGCAGGAAGTACAAGCACTTCTGTGCCCTTTCGACCAGTGAGGAGATGTTAATATTCCAGGCGAGGTTGTTTGTGATGTGCAACCCCAGAAGTTTGGTGCTGCTGACCACCTGTACAGCTGAGCTGTTGATGACCAGTGGAGTGTGGTTAGGCTGGTTCATCCTGAATTTGACAATGATCTCCTTCATCTTCTCCACATTCAGGATCAGGATGTTTTATCTGCACCAGTCCACCAGCTGCTCCACTTCCTGTCTATAATCCTGGTCATTGTCGTCACTGATGAGGCCCACCACCATGGTGTCTTCTGCAAACCTCACGATGTGATTCGTGGTGCATTTGGGGGCGCAGTCGTGTGTCACCAGAACTGAATTGCAGGGGGCTCAGGACGCAGCCCTGAGGTGAGCCTGTGCTCAGGGTGATGACATCAGTGTTTTGTCCAACCCGGAGTGAATGAGGTCTGTCTGTGAAGGAGACTAGCACCCAGTTGCAAAGGGGTGTATTTATGAGCAGTTTTTCCAGTTTGCCTATCAGGTGCTGTGGGATGATGGTGTTGAAAGCTGAACTGAAGTCCAGCACGTGGGTGTTATTCTCCAAGTATGCCAGGCTCAGGTGAAGAGCGGAGGAGATGGAGTCCTGAGTGGAGCAGGACTCCATCTCTGGCAAATTGGAAGGGGTCGAATGTTGGGGGGAAACTGTACTCTAACTGTAAGCTTTATCCTGTGTTCTCCTGCTTCCTCCCACAGTCCAAAAACATGCTGCTAGGTTAATTGGCCTTTTTAAATTGTCCTTAGGTGTGAGTGTGTGTGGTCATGGTTGTGTGTCTTTGTGTGTCTCTGTTTTGCTCTGTGACAGACAGGCGACCTGTCCAGGATGGATGGAAGGAATTTTATATTCTACAATTTTTTTTCTATAAACTTGGAGTGTAATAGTAATCTAAATGTATCTGAATAATTCTTATGCTGCTCTATTAAGGATTGTGGCTCCAGTTGGACTTTTCTGAAACCAGACCGGTTCAGATTTAACAAGGCTTTTTGATTATTTCAGTTTTATTTTTGTTTTGTTTTTACCAGGAAACAACTAGGTCAGAATAATAAGGACACAGCAAATCTGAATTGCCTAACAAGGTGAATTCCATATATAGTGAGCAACATGCCGATGACTGTGAGGGCAAATCGTCTGACACCAGGTGAGTTGTCGTCAGTTTGTTAAAATTTAACAAGGCTGGTGCACCAGCAATGTGTCTCTAGTCATCAGTCTGTCTGTCTGCTGGTATATGACACAGGCCATCTAAGATGTGCCTCGTCAGACTCAGAAACCTTGAGCACATAATGTCATATTAGTCTTATTAGAGTAAGTTAAAAACATTGAACAACCTAGAGAGTGGAAACCAGAAAATACCTTTAGTTTGGGTTTTAGTTTAAAGGGGTTTCAGCAGAAATTCTGTTTCAGTTTTCCAAGCTTTTAAGGGATTGTTCAGGTTCATTCACAATTATGGATTAAACATAGTGATTAACTTCAGCATTATTACTGAAATCCCTACAGCTTAGCCTACTGTGCACCGTTATTTCTGTATATACAGTGGGGGAAATAAGTATTTGACCCCTTGCTGATTTTGCAGGTTTGCCCACTTACAAAGAATGCAACGATCTACAATTTTAATCATATGTATATTCTAACAGTGAGACAAATTCTAAAGAAAATTCCAGAAATTCACATCATACGAATTTATAAAAATTGATAACCATCTGATGAGGATAAACAAGTATTTGACCCCCTGGACAAACAGCAAGTATTCTGGGTCCTACAAGCCAGTTAGTCTTGCTTTTTTGGAGCAATGAAGATTTTATTGATCTGTGTGTAATGCATAATTCATAGTAGATCAGGAAGAACCAATAAACCTAAAACCATTCCTTTATTGTACATTTTGTTAGCTTGTCTATCTGCCATATTAACCAATATGATGTGTTGAACTAGATGTGCTATTTTCACAACTTTTGTAAGGCTTTTTTATAAAGTAGGATATTAATTCAGAAAAAATTCTTTCTACTTTGACAATTTTGGCTTTATTTCTGAGAATCTGTCCCTTTGTAACTACTGCTCATGGGGTCAAAAGATTTAAATTCAAAGGGTTTTGATATAGAAAAATACACAGATAATCTACATAATTGCCTTGTAATGCCTAAATTGAATGAATATGCTAACTAAAATGTTGACATATTCAAAGTAGAGGTAGAGGTCTTGAACAAAGTTCAGTGCTCTCAACAAAATAATCATTTTCCTCTCATCCTTTTCCTCTTCTAAGCCTTTTTCCTACAATGTTAGCACTGCAGATATAACAGCTACAATAGGGTGCTTCCTATCTGAAGGATTTTTCATTAAATGGAGGTTTATGCACCTCCTCCATTTAATTAATTCTTGCAAGAATAAGAAAATGCACACAGTCACACCAGTGTATCCTGCCAGGTTCTGCTCTAAACAGATGTTACTATAGCTCCTATAGATGTTTTTATAGCTCCTTCACGGCTGATGGTGTTACAAACAATAGTTTGGATAAAAAAAGAGACAAAAAAGTAATGAGTAACTGGATGTGAATCAGGCAGGCCAGTATAAGTGAACGGGACATTTTAAGGTGCCTATAGACTGACAAATGTAAATTTATGTTGAACAAAACACTTTTTATGGACACCAAACTAATTTAGACAGACAGATTCCAAGATTACCCAAACAGCTGATATGTTGACATTGCCTTGATTAACTTGTTTGCCACAATCCTAAAGAAAAAAGAAAATACATATGAGAGAGGGATGCTGCCCAACTGTGAAACCCTGTCCAATAAGATCATCATGCTTAATGTTCTGTATCTTTGTTTTTTTTGTTTGTTTGTTTATTTGTTTGTTTTTTGGATGGCCAAATAGAAAAGCACTAAGCAACCTGGAGCTACCATGCAAAAGCATATAAATAAAACTTGAAATACTGCTAACTGGTGAAGAATAATCAGATTTAGGCCTGGCATGAAGCCACATGGATTCCATTGCTGCTAACAGCTTCTGCATAGCCCCAGTCAGGACTGATTTATACTGCCACTATGATAAAGAACAGGCATGAGCTTCTTCTTGAATGTAAATGAATACTCATGATGCATGTTAGACCACCTTTTCATGGCCCGACTGTCGAATATTCTGAGTGACTTTTATCTTCGTGCAGTCTTGGTTTACTGAGGTGATACTGACCTATTTAAGCCTCTTGGATAGGAGACAAACTAGCTTACTTTTTAAACATTTGTGACTTTGAAGCTGCTCTTATGTAAACACCAAAGCACAGAGTTTAGGACTAAAATTGTTTCTTTATAACAGCATTTAATTCTTTGAGCAGAGCATAGAAATCTTTTTACTTGGAGACAGGTTGGACTGAATCAACGATCTAGTAGAAACACAATGACTGCTGAGTTTGGAACTGCACTGTAAGAAAAACAAAAAAAGGAAATCAAACAGAAATCAAAGTTCAGTGGCAAAGAAAATTCAGCAAGATTTTAAGTTTAAACTTTCACCTTAACCACTTCAGTTTTGCTTTTGAGATTGCTAAAGTGTGAATTCTCTGTTTTTGTAACTTTAAGCCCTTCATTTTTCCAGTTTATATTAATTTAGCGGTAATTTAGACAAAGCACAGAACAAACCATAAATCGTAGAACTCTTACCCAGAAGAAAAACATACTTCTTGTTTAACCCTTAATGTCCCTAATGGTACAAAGAAGAAATTGCATAACCTTTCTGATGACCCTGAGCATCTTGTTCATGAGACTGTCATAAAAAAAATAGCTTTCAGTCAGAAGCTGCATCAGTGAAAAAAGTCCCAGACTTTATTCACTTTTTTCCCAGACTTTCGTTGCCAGTGTTCTGTCAGACCAGCATACCTATAGTCAATACGGATGCGCAAGACGTCAGATTTGCGTTTATCCCTTTAGCCATGTACAAAAAAAAAACAATTTAAGGTCAAATTGCAATACGATTATAAAAACACCAAAAAGTAAGTCATTAAATAGCTTTTATGTACATGACTAAAGAGATACACGCCCCTTGAGGTAGATTAAGTGTGTGTTCGGACAAAACTAAAGCAATAAACTAAAGGTATAAATGGGTTTTTCTTATGGGTATGCTGGTCTCGCCGGGTATGGTCATGTGACAGAACACCGGCCCCCGTTTGGTTATTTAAGGTTTTTGAGCCAACCATGTAGCCACCCCATCCCATGACCAACCTCTTCAACAATTAAACAAAGAAAAGTGCTGTAAATTATTCATTGTTATGAAATAAACCACAAATAAACTAATACCATAAGCAATTAAATATACCCCTTCTAAGTGCAATCCTATTTTTATTTTATTGTTTGAAGGGCTAGATTGCAGTCAGGTTCTTGGACAACATTTGTAAAATAAAAAAGCAAAAGTTCCTTCCATTCCCTGTTGACTAAACAGCAGATGATCAATGGAGAGTCATTATGTACTTAAGGCAAGGCAAAGCAAATTAATTTATATAGCACAATTTAGTACAAAGACAACGCAAAGTGCTTTACATGACTAAAATATAGGAAAATAAAACAGAATAAGAGCAAGTAGAAGAAAAAAAAATGCAGAAACAAGAAAGAACATTACTGTACAAGCAGTTGGACTAAAGAAAATAAAAAAAATGAACTAATGATGTTTCAGTTGAACTGTTTAACTAGAACAGTTGAAGGCAATCCTAAACAAATGTGTTTTAGTCAGTCTATATTTAAAGGAACTCAAGCTTTCAGCACTTTTACAGTTCTGGACGTTTGTTCCAGATAAGTGGAGCATAGGAACTGAATGCTGGAATCCTCCTTTGTGTAGGTGCGGGGTTCGTTGATTCCTTGGTCTTGAACCAAGAGTGGTCCAAGGATTCTCATTTTCCTCTGGGGACTGTTTGTTCGTGGAGTTGCTGGGCTGGTGGTCCCCATTCGCAATCACAGGCAGCGTTGTTTCATTTCCATATGCAGCGTTTACATCATAGTTTGCTTCAAGTCGTTGGATTTTCAGATCCATGATAGCTATTTTCTGTAGAAGCTTGTCAGCTGAAAGTGGGCATCCTTTGAAGTTGGCTTTTCTCCATGTAGTAGTTAATTTCCTGCTTTTAGGGGAGGACCGCTTGTCAGATAAACCAACACAGTCGAAGTCCTGCATAGGCAAACAGACGTTTTGTGCTGACGAGGATTTGTGGTGTGATCAAAATAACATAGAAATGTTTAAAAAGTAATCCAGCTAGAGAATCCTTCAAAAAACAATTCTTTTGTTTAACTTTTTCTGGCTTTGGGTAAGAGATAAGATGATAAAAATAGAGAAATATAAGCAAGCAGGGAGCGAGGAAGAAGCGTCTGAGCAGGCAGAGAGGCAGAAGCAAATAGGTGTAAACTTTTAGAGTTTAAATCTTTCCTCTTTCGTCACCTGTTGCAGCAATCTGGATAATGTTTACTGTATTATGACATTAGAACTTAAAGAAAACACAGCCATGTCACATTTGTTAATGGGAGGTGTTGAGGAATAACTGACTTCAGATTGGATTGTTGAAAATGATTGTTGAAACCTGGGGTTAAAAATAAATCTATTGGATTAGTCTTACATTTCCCAATTAATTTACCAAAAAAATTTGCAGGGTTAAAAAAAAACAAAAAAAGAAAAAGATGTGGACAATATTTCTTTACATATTACATCTCCCTATTTTTCACTGTGTCACTTCAGCATATAAACTGCTATGAAGTGCGAGGTTCAGCCTCAGCTGAGCATAGTGTATGCACGGACGTCAGAACCATCTTTCTATATGAAAGCTTCACTCTAGCGGTCCTTTGTCCCTAAGAGAGAATAATGACAGCGTGCAGATAAAGGGAAGTCACCACATTTAACAGCATTAAGCCAGTCTTTACCAGATGAATTAAAGCAAAGAGAAAGCGAGGATAAGAAAGGGATGAGAGGGGAGAAAAAAAATGACAGTGAGCTCGGAGAAAAGAGCAAAGCAGTGAGAAATCAGAGGATTAATCCAGGCTACTACAGGAGGATTAAATCATTCTCTCACTGAGCAATTCGCTTCCTCTGTGCAACAGCTGAGGTTAAGCACATTGTTACTTTACTAGCAAAATGAACCCCAAACCTCCTTTACCTGCTCGCCTTCTTTTTGGTTTTAGAACCAGGGAAGTATTTAATTGAAGGAGCATTGTAGTCAGGAAGGCCTTCATGGAGCTTGGTCATAGATTGAGACACGAGTGCTGAACAGATGGAGTATTACTCTAATGGATGTCAATGTTTCTGATAATCTGATGTAGAGGAGAGGTAGCAGAACTCTCGCTGATTTCCCCTGTGGCCGGCTTATATGAGTGCCTGCCTGCGTGTGTTTGCGTGTGGATATTTGGAGTGTGAGGATACCCCCCCAACACATACACACACAAACATACTCGTTCTGCTATATGTACTGAGGACCATGTGTTGACTTCCATTGATTTTCAGTCATTTTCAACCTTCTCTATACACTAACCCTAAAACCAAATCTAAACCTAACCATTACCAATGCATCCCTAACCCAATGGACACCTTAGCCCTAAACCTAACCATTAGCATCATAGCATGTGAGGACCAGCAAAATGTCCTCACTTTGCAACAACTGGTCCTCAATCTGATGGATTGACACACACATATAGACACAACAAATCAGACTCATGATCCTGTATGAATATCAAATGTGACTAATTTAGTTTCTCCAATTCCCCCAAAGGCCCTGGTTAGTATTTTTGGTCATCAGTTCGGTCCTACATTTATACAGTTAAAATGGGGTCAAAATTATTGAGTCTGTGATATGTTTATGACCTACTGTACTTTTAAAATATCAATATTTATGTTCCTATGGTATCA
>JAGKQL010000020.1:2212151-2250189 GCA_018398635.1 Cyprinodon brontotheroides
CAAGTAATGACATCCATGGGTGTTAACCTCAACACACATGAACTAGCAGTACGTCTCTGAAAGGTGTTTCTCATCCTCCTGCATCCCTCGGCTTGGTCCTCCCTCCTTCTCCAAGCTTCCACGGTAATTGTGTATGACATTGGATCAACAGCGAGAGAGCAAGAACGCATTTAAATGCGGAGTCCTTCGCCCTCCTCGCTTCTCTTCTCATACCTGCTGCCTTGCAGCGCCAGCCTGAGCTTACAGTTGTTACCGTAGCAACATCTGCGTGACTGCATCCTCCCCTTTCCCTCCTCCACCCCCAGTGTGTTCTTTTATTACGATTGGCCGCTAGTGTCCAAATGAAGGTGTGTGGTGTGTTTGTGTGTAACTGGAACATGAGCTGGCCAACTCTTTTATTCAAGTCAAACAGCAAAAGCTCAGGACGGGTTTTGAAGCAATAACTCAACTAAAAACTGAGTTGAGGAGAAAAGAATTGAGCCTAACTTGCAACATTTAGATAATCAAGAACATTATTTGACTCCAGGGTGTTTATCATTGTTGCCCACAGTGGACACCTGCAGCCTTCCCGATCAAACAGTTCCTGCTAATCAGTCCATTCAGTTTCCCTTCTTTATCACTCTTCTTCTAAAACAACCTTTTTGTCACTCCAAAGGAAAATGTTATGTAAATCCCTTTATTGTCCCATAATGGAGAAATTCACTCTCTGCATTTTAGCTCATCCCCTTGGGGAGCATTGGGCTGACATTGTGTGGCACCCGGGGAGCAGTGTGGGGTTAAGGGTCTTGCTGAGGAACACAGAGCGAAAGCTGTAGGGATTGAATCATTGTAATTATTAATGTTTGATTTTGTGCATTTTGAACCATAAGATCTTGCTCATAAGTTTACCTCTTTAACCAACTTATTAAAATAGTGTAATCACATACTATACTGAACTCCCGGTTTAAATCTGACCGTTATTTATTAACCAGTTGAAGTGCACAGACCGAAAGATAAAGACTGAACTAGCCTAGTGCTGCTCCTGGTTCACCGTAGCATGCTCAAACTTCTGTAAAAGATTATATATGCCAAAAAATTACTTTGTTCATGTCAATGAACTAAGGGCCCTGTCACACCTTGTCAGTTTATCCAGCATGTGCCTGAATCTTCTAAAATGCAGCCAAAATTTTAGAAGATTCTGATTTTCTATGTAGTTTTTCAATTTTGGTCGTATACATAGTATATTTATAATGAGTCCAGAACTTATGTCCAATGACAGCCTAACCTATGCATAACACAGCTATGGGCACGGAGGCGCCCGCCCTGCATAAAATTATGTATTTTATTGCAGTATTAACCTAGCTGCTGTTCAAACAGGATAAATAGAAAGACAAAAGAAAGAAAGAAGGTTTGCAGTGGCAGCAGATTCAGCGTCACGTCTCCTTGGATGCTTGTTGGTGGTGGCCGTGGTCATGAACGCAGGGAGGATCCGTCACACTAACCCTCTGGCCAGTGATGGGAGTAACGGCGTTGTGGCATTACTAACACTGCTACCTTTTTTAGTAACTAGTAATCAAAATGATTACTCTTACTGTAACTATAATGCAGTTACAATTGCCGACACCGCACAATTAACCTTTTTTCATGATAGGACTCGTGCGCGCGTCATGAGAGAGGGGAGGATGGAGAGTGAGGGGGACTCCAGCGGCAAAACAGCGGTTTCCAGATGGAAATACTGGTGTTACATCGAGCTGCGTTTCTCCGAGCTGCGTTTCCTACATCGAATCACCTGCGGTTTCCACCATCTCCGCACAGCGCGGCCGGAGCGATTCACCGGCATAGCGACGCATGCTGCGCTAAAGGCGGCGCAACAAGCGCCCTGTAGTGGTACCACGGGAACTACTTGGCGAGGAAGCGTGAAGGATCAAATGTTAGCCTATATGGAGAAAAGGGAGAAATCTGGATGGATGGATGGATGGATGGATTATGGATGGATGGATGGATGGATGGATGATGGATGTATGGATGGATGGATGGATGGATGGATGATGGATGGATGGATGGATGGATGGATGGATGGATGGATGGATGATGTGGATGGATGTGGATGGATTGATGAGATAGATAGATAGATGTAGATAGATAGATGAATAGATGAATGGAGGATAGAGCTACATGTTGCAGTATCTATAACAACCCAAACACAAGATTTCAGAATTAGACACCCCCAGTTATTAATTTCATATACTCACCGGATCACGCAATAGTTACTTTTACTGGTAACTAGTTACTTTTATTGTGGAGCAACTTCAGTTACTAATTCAGTTACTTTTTGGGAGAAGTAACTAGTATCTATAACTTATTACTTTTTCAAAGTAACGTGCCCAACACTGCCTCTGGCTCACCCTACGATGGGGATGAAATCTAAAGGAGAACTGACAGTTTCCTCCTGTGAACCCCCTTTTATACCAAAATTCTGCCAATATACCATTAAACAGTAGCTGTAAGTTAGAAACCCATTCAGCGCTCGTCTGGAACACGTCAGATACGTTGATATGCATTGGAGATAAGTTCTTGATAAAGTTACAAATAAGTTATGCACACATTACTCAGGTTTTGGATAAGCTAAAGGAACAATAGATGAGTAACTACACTTAAAGGATGTCAAGTGTAGGTATGTTGTATGTCAACGATAGATAACTTACCTGTAGCTTATGCCCCGTAGGCATAAGCTACAGCATACTAATGCGTCAAATTATTTCTCTCATTACTCCTAGGTATGTCGTGTTTTGCCGGCATGTATCAGCGTACTCATAACTTATGCCTGAGTTTTTGCCAGAGTTTCCGTATGTCAGGCATACGCTGGTCTAAATCGTACAGCTTAACATTCTATTGTACCTCATTCGGTTTTTAGGTTCAACAGGGTTTAGTGCTTGGGACAGTTGTCTTAGTATGTCTGCTCAATGCCCTAGTTTCCCCTAGCATTGATATACAATAATCCATGACATTTCTCTGAGATTTGTGGCTTATGAAATGACAGTTTAATGTGTTTCCTGCTAATTCTAGTAAAAAGAACACATTTTTTTCTGTTGGAAGGAGATTCTACAGTGACTGAAAAGTTCTGAAATCAGGCATCAAGAAGATGTGAAAATTTCCTATTGGTGGTAAAAGAAATGGAAATGTTGACCCGATTGGTTAAGAGCAGCGCGTTTGTGCTCTGAGAAGGTTGCAAGGACCAAATTCAATCCCCACAGCCTCCACTCTGGGTCCCTGAGTAAATCCCTTAACTCCCGATTGCTTCCCGAGCGCCACACAATGGCAGCCTACTGCTCCCCAAGGTGATTGTTAAATGCGGAGGTAAATTTCTCCAACGTGAGATCAATGAAGTTCAATCATTATTAAATGGACATGGTCAGCAACAATACATTGTGATGTTTCAAAGATTCTTAACTAGACTGAACTAATAAACATTCAACTATTTCTACCATCTGGATGTGGCAGCGTATATAAAGACTTCATAAATCAGGCAATATTTTTTCTAACCTGGTATTTCCTACTTTTGTGGAAATGTGGACGGTAAATCATTTGCTAGGTTACATGACAAGAAATAAACTGAAAGAAAAAAAACTTTTTAAAAACATTTCAACAGTTAATCTCATATACGTTTAACTTCTGCTATCACAAATTTGAGCATATCTGTTTCCAGTGTGTACAGAAACACCTAGCTGTCATAGGCACAATATATATACAATATATGGGTTCTTTGTCATATTTCTCTGTACAATGATTTTGAGTTAAGGGTGGTTTATTTAATTCATTGCTAGTACCAAAGCATTGCCAGTGGCAGCTCTAACAAAAATACATTTTCTCATGTGAAAGAGCATTTTCATTTATTTATCGGGGATTTTGGCAGACCTTGGGTTATTAGCTAATTATTCTCATTTGTGAACATAGCTGTAATTTCTTAATAAGGACCACATGGGTTTTAAATGAACCCTAATACTTTCATCACAAAAGAAAATTGACTTACCTCCAACATAATTTTAATACCATTTAACTGATGTCATTAAAAAGACAAAAACATTTAACATGGAGCTATGATTACCTAATAGTTTTATGTCCAATACCTGATCCGTGCTTTTTGGTTTTATCAGGGGATTCGGGCAATGGGTGTTGACAAGAAAAATCAAAAAGGACTTTACATTTACACTAATTGGTGTAGTCCACATCATATGTGGGTAGATGCTGTGCAAACACTTTATCACTTGGATTTTCATAAAATAGGCGGAGATACACTCATTCATGATGTGAATAAAGGCAAGCTTTATGTTGTCCTCTGGCAATTTTTAAATGTCAAGTCAAAGATCTGTGGCTAGGTTGACTTGCAGCAGATCAGAGGCATGGGCGTAATTCAGACGTGGAGGTCAAAGGGCTTTTTATCAGTACCTTCAAAAATGTATCCTATAAAAAAAAAATCTATTTAAAGTTACTTTTCATTATAAAATATTACCGTACATATTTATATTTGCTTTTATATATTTTTCTATTTAAACTTTATTCAGCAGAAAAAAAAACATATTTAAATGTAACCCGTTTTCCAGAAAATGTTGGAAAGTAAAAAAAACATTTTTTAATTACAGCACTTTGCAACAACTCTTACTTACCTTAAAAAACTGTTATTTTTTCTCAGTTTTTCTGTCTTGTTGATGGGAAGCTGGTTCCCATCCCCAGCTGTCATTGAATGAATTGCACAGGATGCCAACTTCAACTATTTATTGAATATTTAGTCAAATTACATGAAATATTTCAATGGTTAAAGTGCATGGATGTAAAGGAAAAGTAAAACTAGTTTCATTTATAGTTTGTTTAAACTTCCCTTGTTTTGTTTATTTTACTTTAATAAAACAAACAGTGAGGCTAAATTAAGTAAGAATCTTGTATTTATTGACTATTGTATGTTATGATTTGTTGATTAATGATTGAATAATGCATTTTAACTTTTTAGAAATATTTTTTTCTTATCTTAATCTACACTAATTTTTTTGCTTTCTTATTGGTTTTAATCAAAAAAGGCTCCACTGCTTTTAAAATGAATACCATGTACAGTATTATTGCACAGCTTTGTTGTTTAAAGTTTAATGGGGTTTTAACAGATTTGGACTAATTCCTAAAGTGATGGCTGTTTCAGTGGCACCATGTCTTTATTCTAAATAGACCAAACCAAATACTGATTTGTTGTGACAGTTTCTTTAGTCATAGACACTCGTTTGGGAAGGATTTATTCAACTATTAGAGCAGAGGTAACCAATTAAAAATCAGCTTGGTTCGAATAAAGAAAATCATCAACCAGTAAAGGTCCAGAGACATTTTTAACACTGCAATAAAATTAGGTGTTTGAGCATCCATGTTATACATTGAATTTTTAAATTTTCCACAAGAAGCCTGGATCCATATTTATTTTTTATCATATTCATGGTGGAGAATCCTGCTTCACAGCAGCAGGTTGAGCCAAACATACTCTAAATGTCCAGAGTCATCTTTGAGCACCATTTCACTTTTCTTTCACCAGTTCACCACAGTTCTTCCAGCAGTCCTCACACTTTCTCTGCTCTCTTTTCCTCATCCTCTTCTCCTTCTTTCCCATCGCCCTGCTTGCCACAGGTTTGGCTGCTGTGTCTAAAAGTAGCAGCAGCAGCAGCGAACTGACAGCAGCTCATTGGATAATGTGTATCACGTGTAGCCTGGTGCCGGACTATCCAGGGGTTTACCGTACAAACAGGAGAAACAGCGCAAATAAAGAAGCTGTCTTTGGACAACATGTGGTAATTTACAAAATGTTTAAATCAGGTTGGGTCCGGATTAGCCAGCAGGTGGGTCTGGATCCGGACCCCGGTCCACTAATCCTTGACCTCTGTATTTAGGGTTGCCAACCATCCCTTGAAAAACGGAATCGTTACTTATTTAGAAATAGAAGTAACTGTCATGTATTTGGTGGAAAAGAAACGCACTTTGTCCCGTATTAATGTAAGAGTAAAAATAGTCAGTAAACAGCTAATGGAAAATGAAGAACAAGGGCACGTTAAATACAAAACTTACGGTAAACTTGTTCCTGAGCCCTGTCCTGCGTTGTGACCAATGAGCTGACAACATATATGTAATGATCCAGAATACCTTCATCCCATTGGTCGAGCAAAGTGTTGCTCACGGAGAAGATAGCGGGAGACAACACAGCAGTATGGGGGAGAAACGGAGTCATTTAAATGCTGATGCTGCAAATATGTTTACAAGTTTGCTGTTGCACCAAAAATGTGCACTATTTATTTATCGTTTTATATTCATTTTTACAGTTTGAACATAAGCAGGACATGCTTATGTTTAAGATACTTATTTTATTCAGAAAAGTGTTATTTTCTATCAAAGTGAATTGCTGGATAGTAATTTGTTTTCCATGTTTTCATGTCACTCACAAATATGCATCTAATTCAATACAGTTTTGAGTGAAATAGTTAAATCATTTCACACATTTTTTTCAGAGAGTTGGCAACCCTATCTGTATTAGAGGATAAAACCAGCTACATCATGAACCTCTTTTTTTACCCTATGGATATTTTTATTTAGTCCACCCATTTCACAGAAAGTCTACCTACACATTAAAAATGTTTTTACTAATAATAAAAAAAAAAAAAATCAGTAACAGCTGCCTTTCTCTCCAAAAATACATAAAGACTGCATGGTTAACGGTTAGTCAGTCAATTACCATAAGACAGCTAATGGGATGTTTTTCCCCCACGAAAACATACATTTTTACTTATTTTGCAATAAATGGATAATATTTGCCTTTTTAAAGTCAGAAAAGGTCAAATAAAAAATACCAGCTGGTTTTGCAGATTGAAAAGAAACAGAGCCGTCAGTCAAAGGATATGAAGGGTTTAATAAGATTCCTATTCAATCACACACATTACAGTCACTGCCAGGATAACCAGAGCTTACTCCCATGTTGTTAGAACAATGCAAAACTCATTACATTTTAAAGCAAAAACCAGTTTCTCTGTCAGATCAAAATCAAACCCTGATTGCTGTACACTGCATTCAACAAACACACAACTCTAGTCTTTTTCTTCCTCTTTTTATGTCTGAAGCAGCAGAGTTGCGGACGTGAACTGACTCCTTGCTTTGGCAGATAGCGGACTGATCCTGAACGCATCTTTGCGCCTCTGGTAGATATGGCAGGATTAAAAATGCAATGACTCAAAACCATAAAGTAAATGCACACCTTCATTTTAAAGTTGCCCTGTAAGCGAAGCACTGAGCGGCAACGCAAGATACTGTAGATAAATAACCAAACAGAAGTTTATTGACAAGGCATGCTAAAAGCAAATCATTTCTTTCTTAGTCCAAACAGGAGGAGAGCACATGCTACTCATAGTGTCTAATCCGTCGAACACAGCTCTTATCCTTCCGCTTCTTCCCAGTCTTCATCCATGGTTGACCAGCAGGTTCTACGGGGAGAAAATTGGGGGGAAATAATTAGTTGTTGCAACCTTACGACATCATCTGACCTTTAGGATGCTCTTAAGGAGAATGGCTGTGGCTATTTTATTCACACTTTCCCACCTTTCTCTGACCACATGTGAAAGGTCAGATTTAGTAATGGTAGACATTATCTCCGTAATAGAGAGAAGCAATCCCTGCTGACCTGTGCTTAGACAGCTTAAAAAGCACAAGTCAAATAGGCAGTCACTTCCTTTCATGTTTTAACTATGGTTTATGTAATTAGTATTCATAAGTGCATTCACTCCTCTTTACTCTGTTACCCCAAAGTAAAATCCAGTGCCATCTGTTTACTTCTTCTGAGCTCAGAGGGTTGATGGAGAACACTGACTGTAAACTAAGCATTAATCTGAGAAGCACACAGAATATCCATGGTAACCTGATGGAGCTGCAGAGAAATTGGAAAAAACTATAAACACAAAATGAAATGCTTTGGTGCCTTAGTGTCTCAATGGTAGAGAATATTCAGTATCTTTGCTGAATGATGGATGTAGATCTAGTTCTTATTAATTTCATTATTTAGATCACTGCCATAAATGATGACTAAATAACTAGCTATTAAAGAAAATATGAATGGGACTATAGCAATTTCAGCCCATAAAACTTTGGATAAAAATATCTGCGCAATGATTTCTTTTCATCAAATTTTAAAACATCATAATTGTGCAAATTTCTTAAGATTTTTATGTCGAGAAATAAAGATTAAAAATCCATTCAAAGAATCTTCTCACGCTGTCGGTTACTGAAATCATTCAAACTACACAGTTATTAATACAGCGTAACTCCTTTAAACCTTCTTGGTGGTCTCTGCACCTCTCATTATATTCCCCTTCTTGTGTTTAATTACAAAAAAAGTATTGTTGTAATCACATTCGATCGCAAAAAGCAAAATGTTTAATTTTAATACTATTGTGAAAAATGTATTAGCTTATATGGATAAGCTAATCATGGCTGTATATTATATATAGACGGTGGTCTACACCTAGCTATGAATATGTAAAGTAGACTGTTCAGCATTCATGTGATTCATTTTTATTGTCTGTGAAAAGAAAATCAAAAAGTGACTGTTCCAGAATCAAGAATAAATTTTAAATCCTTCCTTCATATATAAAGCCTTTGTGGCCAAACTCTAACAGAGCACTTTGCCCTCCATCTGTATATTAACTAGTGGTTATTAAAATTTCTAAAGGAATAAAATCAGACAATCGAACCGAATCTTATAAGGTATCGAACTTCTCTCCTGTGGAACCAACTACACCAGTTTAATGTACGTTCAGACGGGCCGCGGCAAAAGTAGCAAAATAGTCTGCTGCTTCATTTCTGCTTGTACCAGTTAATTCTGACAGCGGCTGAAGCAGCTTTGCTGCTCTGGCTGCGCAGTGCAAAATGTGTCTGGCAGCGTTGGTGAGCTTCACTATCTTTCTCTGCCTTGCAGCTATATTTGCTGTGATCAGTGGGAATAAAGTAGTTTTAGAATGTTTTTGGAGGAAATACACCTGGGGATCCCCCTTTGCAGTCATGGTTCATCGAATTACAATCCTGCCTCCAATGTTATTTCTGTCGAACGCTCAGACCCCCATACCGGTCTTTGCCGACCAGAAGGAATCATACCAACCTTTAGCCTCTGGCGAATTACTGCATACTCACGTGGTGGTTCACGAGACTGTCAAGTATTTTCATCTAAGTAATCCGATCTGACAGGCACAGAATAATAAAAGCGAACATATTCTGCCGACAGATATGCATTTTGCAAGTTAGTATGCATAAACTGTTTAAGAGGAGTGATCAGAGTGGTCTGTCATCAGCGCTGTGTCTCTCTCCAGCCACTGCTGCTCAAAAACGGCGCATGAGACCTTTGCTGCACCTTGGACGCTGGCGTCAACCATTGACTCTTGCATCATAAACCTCGCTGCTTGCTCGCTACCAGCGTTTCCAATGTGAACGCGAGAAAGCATTAGACTGTGTAAAGCAGACACCCCAAGTTCATTTCTAAGGCAAGGCTTAAAATTTTGTTTTTTTAAAAAGCTTAGTTAGAGTGGCTCAAGTTATCATGAGCTATCTCTATGCGTTGCTATAGGCTTTAGAATGCACTGGAGGACATAGGGGACCCACTTTTTATCATGGTGCTTCCTTTCATTCTATTTCTATTCTCCCCATTCTGTGGTATTTGTGAGTTCTATCTCTAACATTATGTTCTCTCTCCTCTTTCTTGTATCTGGTCTGTTCTTGTTTGGCTGTGACATTATCCTTCGGAGAGAAACATCAGCTGTGCTACTGCTGCCATCAACACCTTTGTTTTATAGAAGTTGGGGACATTGGCTGTTTTCCAGTGTAGTCCTGTTTCTTCGGACTGTGACTAAACTTTGTATGTGCTCTATTTCATCCTCCTGACATGGGAGTTGGCCGCGAGCTGCCTGGCTGTGTGTTTCCTGGGCCGGGCAGCCGCCTGCTGGAGCTGGATTACAGTTATCTTTTGTATCTCTTCTTTCTTTCTGTATGTCTGCTTTTGTCTCCTTAAAACCCCAGTCAGCCTCCACAGATGCAATCAGCTCACACTGAGCCTGGTTTTGCTGCTGGAGGTTTCTTCCTGTTAAGGGGGAGTTTTTCTCTTCACTGTCGCTACAAGCATGCTTAGTGTGAGGGATTGCTTTTGAGTTAATGTGAGTCGATGCAATCAGCTCAGTTTTCCTTGGATAGAAAATTCTTTTGAACCAATCTGATTGGATGATCTGATTGAATTGCCTCTGTAAAGTGCCTTGACCTGACGTGGTGCTGTGAATTAGCGCTAAATAAACTGGAATGAATTGAACAGCTCCAGTGTTAAAAGTTAGAGTAAGATACCTAATTTAACATTTGTTTGTTAAATTAGCCGAGGAGTCTGATTGGATCTTCTCAAGCAACACAAATTCTAGATTTCTCGTAAATAATTGTGCTCTAGAACGTCCATAAGAGGAAAAAAATCTTCTTTTTCATATAAAGAAATCTTAATATGAAAAGATGAAAATTAACCTGTTAAAAGCGTTATAAAAAAGTTTGTCTGAAGAACACCGGTTTATAAAAGCAGCACCAGCAGTGTTACTGAGGCTGCAGCATACTTAAACGATTTGGACCTGAGGTGTTACAATAAGCCCGTTTCTATTTCATGCCGCTCTGGCCAGCAGATCAAGAGACTACAACGCAGGGACTGGAGAGAAAAGAAGCAGGGAAGGAGGTGATCAGTGCAGGAGATAGAAGGAGAAAAACAAATAACCAGCAAGAAGTCTGTTAAGGCAGGGGAGCAGAAGAGGCCGGGCCTTTCCCCCATTCTGCAGTATCCAACTTGGGAGCCTTGACTCGATTGGAAATCTATTTTATCTGATGATTGGCAGGCAATTGGAACTCCCAGGCGATGAGCTGAGGTTCTGCTGTTGATAGACCTGACCGATTCACTGCTAAGGGATTGAGATGGAGCAGAGTGTGGAGGAGAACACGTTTTGAGGAGGCTAACAAAGTTCCTTTCAGGCTTCAACCATCAGTGAGCTCACACTTTGGTGGAAAACGAAGGAATATCACTCTAAATAAATTAAAGTTGGTTAAGAAATACTAATGAGTCTGAGAAGGAATGTTATTAAAGTGAAAAGATGTTTACACCTGATTTAATCCTAAATCCTTTGTCTATTGGACACTGCAGACATACAGCAAGAGCTACAGTAGTAGTACATGGATGTCTCTAAGGTATTGGAGATTAGTAAAATTTAACCTTTTCATATCAAAACCTCTTTAACCTTAATTTAACCTTGTTAGCAGTCTTGTAATTGACTGCTAACGAGACCGTTCATCATAAAAAGGGGCAGGGTTGCCTGGCTTTATAAAATTTAAGAGCCTCTGGTTAAAAGTTTGTTATAGAAACATATAAATTAGTTTTATGACCAAATTGTCTTGAATTCTCTTCTGCCGTCAATCATAGAGAACCTGATTGACCAGAAATAATTTATCGTAATGATGAAATAACGATGGTATGAGATTTGATAAAGGAATCAAATGATCTAAATCATCCTGAAGAATCTAGATAATTCATTCTGGGTCCCATTTGTTACCTAAGTAGAAGTATAGATACTGTAGTTTAAAAACATTCTGGTAAAAGTTGAAGTATCAACTTGACCTCTTTACTCAAGTAAACTTGAAAAAGTATGTGCTCCAAAAACTACTTCAAGTATAAAAGTATAAAGTAACCTTAAAAAAAACAGCCAGATGCCACTACATGAATCGAAAGCTAAATTCTTCAACTATTTCGAAAAATTCTTTGAGAAAGGGTCAAAGATGAGGGAGGTCTTGTTGGTCTCCATCTCCATCTACGCTCTTGCCTGTGACTGACCTTTCAGAAATGTCAATCTTTTTCTAAATCCAACATTGTAGCATGGCATAGACAATTCACGTTTGCAGTTTGAAGAACACCTGCTTGCTTCTGATGATTTCCTTTAGCTAACCAATGAGTGTTTGCGTTATATGACTCATCCAATTAAACTAGTTTTCACTAAAACCATCGATACTTTTCCACACATTATGACTTTTGAAACTATAGTAGATTCTTTGGATATAAGGGTAATTATAACACATGGCGGCAGCTGGTCTTTGAAACAGGAGAGGCTCAATGCTGTCATTGATCAAACTGTAACATATTGGAATAGCCAACATTGAAACACACATTACTTCAGCATAAGACGATTTCTCTGAATGGATGGTGGCTTTCCCCTCCATCGTCTGATTTGCATGAGAAAAAACCTCCCCTCTGTCTGGCCACTGTCAGTTAAATCTTTTATCGTGTTCTACTAATCAGCATCGAGCCGCCAGCTTCATGGCCCGCCTCCATAGACCACATAAGATGTTTAGCGTCAGTGTAAGTGACAGATTTTTGCATGTTATCCAATCAGGGACCTGCGTTTTTGCTGTTTTTTCAATGCAGGAAGGGTCAATGGGAATTTCGCAGAGAGACTGACAGGCTGCGTCCTGCAGCTTCAGAGCGGAGGGGATGTCGCATCAGAGAGTGGGCTTAACAGCTGATAAACGTGCAACATACTCATGAAATCAAGTGCATTTTAGTGCACATTTAATCCAATTTAATGAATACATTTATAAAGTTTAACAATTCACATTAAACCAGGGGTCGGCAACCTGCGGCTCCGGAGCTGCATGCGGCTCTTTAGCCTCCCCCTTGTGGCTCCCTGGAGCTTTTTCAAAAATTTTATGAAAATCCAAATTTTTTTTATTTTTTATTTTTTATTTTTATATGGTGTGCAGGAGGTCAAACAAAAATTAATTAATGTTTTCCAATGCTGTAAACATTTGTATTATAAATACATTTAAACAATAATTGGCGTCATAGCCATAGAGATCGGTGGTCATAACTTGAAACCACTGTGGCGCAGTGCCAGGCAAACAAAGTGGTGGGTGTGTCTCGGAATATGAATCCCAAAGGGAAAAAAGGAAAATAGTTGATAAGAAATGAGGATTCAAATAGACCGAATCATTTGCTTTCATTATCAATGCAGAAGGATTGCCTGTGTTTTTGCTTTGTAATGAGAGGTTGTCAAAAAATAAAAGGAAAAATTTGGAAAGGTATTTCCAGGGAAGGCTAAATCTGCAGCCCACCACTAAGCTGGGAGTGAGATAAAAAATGCGATTGTGGAATAAATTAGAGGAGCACAAAGATAGATTTAAGAAGTGGATTGCATCTCCAAACTCCACTACTGCTGCTAGTTTTGTTGCAAGGATGGAAAACCATCCACAGATCAAACAGGCAGCGCTTTGATGCAGGGATCTGAACTTTCTTCCATTTATTCCCCAAATCCTAAAAATATTAATCAGACCAAGGAACGATATGGGATTTTCGGGGTTAGAGAGCACAGCTCTGATGTCAATTCCTGCTTGGTTCCTCATGACTCAATAAACTCCTCTCAACAGAAACACGTCCACCATAGAAAGATTACTATGTGACATTTGCTTCATGATAAACATTTAATCGTGAATGCTTATTATATATTTAAGCCCATTTAGTCCTTTTCTATAGTGGGATAATACACTTAGAGCCCGTGTTGCTTATATAAGGCTTTTACTTTTTTGTGGCTCCAGACAGATTTTTTTTATTGGTCCAATATGGCTCTTTGAGCAGTTTGGGTTGCCGACCCCTGCATTAGACCAATTCCTATACAAATGTACAGGGAAGGTTTAGCCTCCTTAACGTTCAATGAGAAATGCCACTGGTTCAAACACATAAAAGTAATGATGAAAATTGTGTTGTACAGGCCTGCAAGATAACCTTTGAATAGCTGCAACAGGGCTCTAAAAAACAAATTTCAAAGTTTCATATGAAAGAGAACTTGTCAGCAAGGAACAAACAATAACATACTGATATTTATTTATTTCCAAAAAGGCCAGAGAAGAAAAAGGAAGAAAAAAATCGATCTCTTGAGGAGCGCTGTGTGTGAATTGGAAAGCAATCACACAGGAAAATCACGCTTCAAATCATCAAGAAAAAGAAGCAGAGAGACGAACGGATTGACTGACAACAGGACACAAAAGAGGCTGGTGGAAATTCGACTGTTTTGGTAATGTGGCGGTTTGAAGGCAACAAAAGCTAGAGAGAGAAAAAAAACACCTAAAAGCCATGCTGCTTTTCTCTCTTATCCCAGCTGGTGGTCCAGGTTCCACAAAAGTTCTTCCAAAGAACACCCAGGGGGGTGGGATGGTGAAACGCTCACTATTGGGAGCAGAGTGTGTCCAGAAAATCAAAAACAGAGAAAAAAAAATAGGTGTGTCAATTCCTTATATAGTTGAGGTCGCTTTCAGTACAACACAATACAGGGCGCTGTTGAATTGTTCCCAGGAGCCCCTGCTGGAGGATACGCAGATAGAGAGATGGTGGGGGGTCTTCTGGCACGAGCCAGTAGATTGTAGGAGCTGAGAAATGTCAGTGTACAGGAAGTGAGGGGCATGAAAGCTGGGAGAAAATGCCTCTAGTGGGGGGAACTGTTGATGCATTCAATTTTAATAATTGGACATCTTTTTTTTTACATGTGTGCAATGCATTTCTATAAACATGTGAAATCTTTTATCCTTGTAAAACTATTTATTGACACAGACTTAAAAAAGACGAGCAATCATTTATTTGCTTTACAGAGGAGAGAAGTATATCTAGATGCTTTGAGGTGTACACCAGAAACCCTCCAGTCTTCCTCTCTGCATCTCCCTCCTTTTGCAGACGATTTTTTGTCCTATAGCTCTCTTAAGAGCTGGTTATACTCCAAAAACAGTGTGTCGCAGTGAGCGTTGCGCAGGTATGACGGTTTTTTGATCTAAGCCCAGTTTTGAAGCGTTGTCTGGGCTATGTTATTTCACACCACAATGCAAGAGGGACAATCACTCTTAACCATCTGGGCGAAGTCTAGCTAATGGGGCAAGTTTTTGTGACAACAGAGGGACATGAGGGCTTAAAAAAGAGCGGGGATCCAGGTGGAAAAAGGGTTCAAGCGTTCTGGCGACACGCTCGCTCTGCTACGCCCCTGCTTCACCAAGTTCGCTTTCCATAATGGCGTCATATAAACAAAACAAGCCAGGCAGGTCCCAAACAGGAAATACGCCGATAGTGTAGAGCGGATGTAGATTTGACCAATCAGAGGCCTCCCTGCGTCTGCGCACTGTCTGCGCGCTCACCTACAATTCTGGAGAGGTGCAGCCGGGTATTTGTGGAGGAAGTGGCATATTCAAGGCGTTAACCGTGAGAGACACGCGAGATCTAATTCGCGTTGGTTTCTGAATATAAATCAGCCTGTATGGCCATGAGAAGTAGATAATCACTAAAAGTTAGTTCATGAATAAAACAGACTGAACTGAACTGCTTCCACAGGACGTTAAGGGCTAACTGTGGCGTTGTTGCTTCCCTGCATGGAAATGCACCAGTTAGGGTATTTTAGGCAACTGGTATGAATGCCATCTGACAGGGGTTTATTAGAAGGTGGCATCACGGCAGATGTTGGACAAGCTAGAGTGATCATCAGTGCTATCACGCCAAACCTTTGGAACATTTTTAACTGTGCCAACATGAACTGAATGGAGCACCATGAAACAAACAAAGAACTGTACCCAAGCAGAGTTAAAAACCGCCTAAGAAACCTAGTGTACAAAAAGCATGAAAAGAGGATGTGAAATAAGTGCGTGAGCATTTGAGTAGAAAAAGAAGAGGTAAATGATGATGTAAATTGAATGTTTCTCTCAGTATTTTATGGCAATTTTGTATGCCATGCGCCATGAAACATCATCAGCTTCTGTAGCCCTAGTAATAATACTGTTCCAATTCACAAGAACAGCAGACCGAGAATAGACAAAGTCGCCAGATGTTGTTCTCGCCCCTCCTTATTTACCCAGCATGCATCAGAGCAGACTCTGTCCGTTCTGAGATTGACAGCTGTCCCAGCATGCACCGCGGCAGCAGCAGCTTGGATCCGGAGCACCCACACAGAGCTCAGCTATATTATGTTATAATTTCTCTGTTCTGTTGCTGTTCTTCAATAAAAAGTACGTTTTAAGATCTTTTGAGGCAGGAACATTATACTTTAAAGCATCACTCATATATGGTGCATTTACCCCATTTAATGCGTAATTTAAAAAACAGTTTCAGAAGTTGAAGGACCGCGTCAACCAGCCGACCACCAAGGGTTAGACAGCCAGGTCTAATCCCTGCCCGCCTTTATAAGCCCTATGTCGGCATGTGTGAAGGAACGCTGAGTCCGATTTGTGATTTTTTTGTTTTGTTTGGCAAAATGTTCATTTGATTTGCGTTTATCTGAATGTCTTAATTATTATTCCCCCACTAAATGAAAAAATAAGAATTTATTATTATCTAGAGACTTTTAACAACAGGAGGTGAAATGCAGCTTCAGACAACCCAAGCGTGTGGTGACGGCACGAGTACGCTTCTGTTCCAGTTGACCCAGATTTATGCGGCGTGCTCCCTTTCTAACCTGACTCCGCCAGATGGATTTGCTTCGCATATTCATCTGGAAACCTTCCGCTGAAGTAATTTTGGGAAGGGGCGACTCAAAATACTGGTTAGCTGGATTGGCCTATGTTGGTGATAGATGCCATAAAATAAACCAATCAGATCAACTTAAGCATATGACTGACTTAACAGGAGCGACATATCGACGAAAACACAAACCCCAAGCCAGGCTACTCTTGCCTAAAAACCAGTCGGAGAAGAGCAAAAGCATCTTTTCCTCTGGAGAAAAGCCTCCAGCAGCAGTGTTTTTGCTCTTCTTTCAGTGAAGAAATACTCTGTAATTCCGATAAAAATTCTTGCCCGATAGCCACGCTAACGCTAGTTTCATCGGCTGAAGCCCCCATGTTCTTTTAGACTGAACTGTCGCGCTTCGCTTGCGCCATGCCTCAAACCTGCGTCTGCCAACGCTGATTGGACGCTCGTTTGGTGAACGGCTCCAAATTTTCTTTAACGGAGAGTCTCCAGACTGATTTGCGAAAGTGAAACGCTGGAAAGCCTCTCGCGAGATCAGGATGGTATATAGTTTCCTGTGTTATACTTGGCAAGGATACGAGTCCGTACTTGCGTTCTTTGGAACTCAGAAACTGACTAAATGTCCAAAGTGAAGTTTAAAGAGTTTTAAAATTTTTACTTTGATAATCTGGACTGTTTTGTGGAATTGTTCATTTGGTTTTATTTGTCATTTGTTTTAATTAATTAATTTTATTGTATCTTTTTATTTCTTTAAACTTCTATGTTGTTTTTATACATTTTTAATATTACCTTTGTGGCAGCTGTAGCTGTTTTAAAGTGCTTTATAAATAAAGTTGAGTTAAAGAAGGATGTAGGCACACAAACACTTTAAACACTAAAGAAGTAGCAGAAACTATGAGCAATGAGGCCTTCAGAAAAATAAGTTGAAACTACATTACCTTATTAGAAAGTATACAAAAATCTCTTTGTAAAAGCAAATTAGGCCAACTGAGGGGTTGATGTTTTCTCATTCTCACTGTTCCCTGGATCAACCCAGCATTGTAAATGCTGTCTTTAGCAGCCGTGTATGAAATTGTTTAGGGGGTCTTTAGGTAATTTGGAGAAGGATGAAAAGGGGTTTTTGGATCTCCACTAAACCTAAAACCCCTAAGAATCAGCCCCCATAAAAATGGATCAGACGACAAGAAAAATGAATGGCTTACTAAAGTTGTAATTTCAACAATTGGACATATTGTGACAAAACAAAGGAGCCTCGGCTAAAGAAAAGCAATAGAATAATGTCATAAATACCAAAATGTACAGCCCTGTTATTTTGACAAACCTTTGAATTGCTAGATTGAAAAATATAGTTCACAGAACCCACAAGACAAATAACGGTGAGAGCAAATAATGGTGCATTGTGAAGATTGGTTGTGATTGGCTGCACAGTGATCAATGCCAGCTTGAAAAGAGGCAACAATGATAGTTTATGACGACGGGAACAACTACCAACAGTATGAAAATAAAATCAATAAGTCAACTTTGGAGAAAGGGGAAAAAAGAAAAAAAATGAGAGTGGTGCAGAAAAAAGGAGACAAAAAGGAATAGAAAGGCAAAGAAAAAAATACAGACGCATATAAAATAGAGTTTCAGATAAAGGAATAAAAGGTTCCAGAAGGAGCAAAGAAACAGTCAGACAATCTAAATGTTAAAAAAAGACACTTTGAGGTACAGTAGTACTGTGCCATAAAGTAGCTCTAGATAAGTCAAAGGTTTGTCCTAAAAGGGATCCAGCATATACTAATGTATGCGGTTCTCAGGGATCAATTATTCTCAGACCCAAATGCTTTTGGGTTAAGGGCCTGGCTGAGGAATAGGAGTCAAGTCTAAACAAACAACCACACCTAATATTATAGGCAATTTGTAGGCAACGTTTTGTTATGGTGGAGTGATTTAGGCCCCATAAGAAAGCAAGGACTTTCTCCTCAGTAATGAATGGGTGGTGTGCGAGACAGATTGATAAGATGATTTTTTAGCATTTTTCCAGGTATGATGTATGCGAAAATTCATCTTCTTGCAAGGCAAAGGATTGCCAGAATATCGCAGAAAAGAGATACTGAGGGGAGTAATATCTGGGTTAGGATGGATGGCTCTAATACAGACTGATGTGTTTATATATTTTGCAAAGAATGCTGTTTGCTCCATTTAAAATTGGTGCAGATAACACATATTACTAATACATAAAACTCTTTAGACCAGGATTATTTATAGCCAGATATCCAAAGAAATATTAAGTACTTCTTGAACAAAATGAACAAACACTAGAATTATGAGGAAAATCAAGTTATTCCACCACCAAAATATTTTGTCAAACTCACTTTGCTTTATACAAGTTTTCTCATTTGACATCATTACAAAATATCCCCTTTTTATGCGCATTAAAGCCTGATCTGTGTTTTTGCATCAATCTGTAATGTTGATGCTGTTTAAATCTTCATTAGGCAATTAAACTATTATAAAGAGAATTAATTTTCAAAACAATCTACATGTGATTATGATTGGACAATTGTATCTACTTACATTTTCAGCAAACTTACCGGGCCAATTGTGAATCCAACTAGCAAAGAAGATGACCTTAAAAAAGTTCTACGAACCAATAGGAAGAGCTGGCATTCGTTACCAAGGTTACACCAGACTGTCTCTGGGACCTGTATTTATCAGGATTTATTCTTACATATTGGAAATGTGGAAAAATGAGCTTAAGTAGAAAAACATTCAGGTTGTGATCATCAGATAATGTCCCTGTAATATATAGAATATAGCAATTCTTCAAGCGTTGTAGAAAACTCTTTTATAAAAACAGAAAGCTACATAAAAAAATAGTTAACTAATGTACAAAGAAACGGCAATAAACAGATGTAAAACTTGTTTGATTTGTTATTTGGGGGTGACACCATCTCAGATTAGTGGTAAATCTAACTGTGACTGATAAGTTGAAGAGACTTTATTAAAAAATGAAATGAATAAAAACACCCTACTGTGAAAAATTTGGATGAATAACTAAAAGTTTTCTGTCGGTTGTTGTTTATTTGTCATGTTTGTTTGTTTCTGTAACTTGAAACTTCATGACAGCCAGCAAGGATTGATTATCTTTTTTTTTTTTTTTTATCAACAACTGCAAAATTCACCTTGGGGAAAAAAACAAACCAAAACACTGTGGTCAAATCATAAAAACTAAACAGTGTTTCTCTGATTAGACTGGAAAGCAAAATATTATCCTTCTGATCAGTGCATAAACTGTGTAGACCTTCAATTGGAAGTGCTCAGCATGGATCCTTGCAGAAGGAGATGAAAAACAAATCACTTTCTATGGCTAAGCTGGCAAAATCAGTGGTTCAAGCTTGCTGTTCTGCTGGCTAACAAGCTGTGGAGTGTGGCATGGCACAAACAGACCAAGCTTTTTTTATTTGATTTGATCCGTGCTCCTTGGATTTCAATCAATTTGTTGAAGCAAAGTTCTGATAAATAAATAAGACCTCTACTAGTTTGAAAGCTTAATGACATAAAATCTTATAACAACATAGCAAAGAAAGTAACAGGAAGGTTGGACACTGAAATTTGTTATGAAATGGCTTTTAACGTAAAAAATCTGAGGGTTTAACATTTTAAAAAGGGATGCAAACTAAAAGTAATTGACAATACATTCTTAAAACTCTGCCTACATGTAACAGTATTTTATACCCAACTGAGATTTAAGATTTTCATAAATCAGTTTTTCTTTTACCTATAGATTTATTCTGAAAGACAGGTGTTAAAATGTGTGTCAAAATATAATCCTACACTAGATTTAAGCAAAAAGTGAAACAGTTTACAATTTTTTAACTTTTATTTCTTGTAAAAGGGTATGTATGAATTTCAAACTTAATACAAATTGTAAGAATGTGAAATGTAGTCTAGTTTTTACGTTATTTCAGATAGACCATGCTGGTCCAAATCAGGAGCACTGTTCCTTATTAACTTTACAGGTGAAAATTTTGTCTTTCTGTATTTGTGCTGGGACATGTAATGGTATACAGTAGCAACCATTCAAAAATTTCCCTCCCACTTTCCTTGATGGGCCCCTTGGCTGGTCTCCTACAATTCCTTTTTAAACATCAGTCTTTGTCAGACATGGGCTGTGAGGTCAACAAGTCATCTCCATGTCGTAGTAAGTTCCTGCCAGCCAATTAACCAGGTGAGTCCAATCTGCACAGGTTAATTCCGCGGTGAAGATTGGACTCACCTGCTTCAGTGGCTGGGTAGAACCAAGACTGACATGGAATGACTGTTAATACAATACCATCAACTCAATGCTATACTAAAATATTCACGTCATGATTTGTGGACATTGAGATCTAAAGAAGCATCATCTCCTGGTCAGACCCTGTAATTCAATGAAAGGGTGGAGTCAAGTAAAACCAGGAGAGAGGCCAGTTGGAGGGATTTTGTTGGGAGTAAGCGGGGTAGTGAAGCTTCCATTAAAACAGTGTTTGACTGAGTAGGGGCGGGTTTTGAATGGCTGTTAAAATGTCTTTAACTTCAGGTAGTAATTCAGCAAATGGGTATTATTGAACCAAAATCTCAGCCCATAGTAGAGTCAAAAATGACATCTCACTTGGGAGAAACTTGTGAGAATGTGATAAAGGAATCAAATTATCTAGATCATTTTGAAGAACCTCGATAATTAAATGGTTAATGGAAATGGCTTTAAGCAGAGAGTCCAACAGATACTGCATCTTGTTGCTTCATCTTGTTTGAAGAAGAACACTTATGATCTTTTCCCACAGCAATACATTGGTTACATTGTCTTAACTTTTGGGGAACACTTGTTATATTTCTATTCATAATAGCAGCTTCTTGGCTAAACGACAATGACTTTATATCTAAATCTGCAATAACTTGGCACTAAACTGTAAACCTCAAATTTTAAAAAGAAACTATATGTGACAATACAATCCACTGAGCAAAAATTGATGTAGACATTGAAAACAGGACTTGATTTATGTCCAAACGGCATCTACGCTTGGTTAAAAAGTGAGCGTTGGAAAAAACGTAATTTTCAGATTGTTGAAAAGACATAAAAAAATGGGTGTGCGACATTTTGTATTTGACTACAGTGGGAAAAAAATCAGTCCGACCAAACACAGCCCAATTTTCAACAACTATTTCTGGATTAAATCAAGACTATGATGGACCGACCACATTTAGCCCAAAAACCTCCGGCTGCCCCGATGTCTCGTCAGAAAGACCGACCAATATCTGAACGTGTCAAGATGGAGCTACGGCAACACTTTCCCTGAAGCCGATAGAAATGTCTTCATCATATTCTTCAGAGTTGGATGTTTACCACTTGCTTATTAATACTGTGGATGCACTAAAAAATAGGCAGTACTTGCATCAACCATGTAACAACAATCAATGAGCCTTCTCTGCCATTCTCCAGGTAAACCAAAACCACAAGTTCAACTGCATATTCTTTTTTAATGTCTGGCCTTTTGTGCATTCTACCCAAACATTCCTCACTTGTCTTCCAGCAGTGAGGATGAGACCTAAGTGTAAAGTCCACCATTAAAAATTGAGCGTACAGCATGGATAAATACAATCTTGATGGAAATCAGGACCGCACAGTAGATTCAATTAAAGTATTTATTTTAATACTGCAGTAGCAAAGCACTACTGGTAGACTGTTAAACTTTTAAGACATATCTAATATTTCTACAAATTTCCTGAATCAGAAAAAAAGGATTGACTTTCATTTTCAAATTTTTTTAGGGGGCCTTCATAAATTATTTTATTTAATTGATTCAAACAAGCCAAGGTGAAACTGTATGTAAAAGTAAAGACATTGTTTTAAAATTATTATAAATAATGATTGCAGTCATATTCAGCTCCTTACAGTTAATACTTTGTAGAATAACCTTTTGCTTTAAGTATATGGCTGAAGCTTTATGAAGGCATGCCTTCACATTTCAAAAGATATTGTGAAAAAGTATAACATTATTCATAGGTGGTATTTACGTCATCTTCTTACTAGCTTTAAAAAATATTTCAAACCCATTTTTAAATTACTGACAAGCTTTTCCACCAGTATTTTAGGGATTAATCTTTGGTCGTGAGGTCAAAATCTCCGAGGTTAAATTGCTTCCTTGCCTCCTTATTTTTGAAAATATCTATCACACTAAAGTTGATCAAAATTACGATATTATTTAATGTCAGTAAAACTTCTTCTTTATCTGCATCTGCAATAGAGGTGAGTATTGGCATGAGTGTTGCGATTCGATACATGTCGCGATACTTGGGTCACGATATTGCAGTATCACTATATATTGCCATATTTTCCCCAGCTATCCAAAAATCAAATGATGAGATAAAACAGCAGCAAGTGCTGTATATTTTTCATTAGAAAATATTGATTAGGTAATATTATCCATGTTGTTTGGGGTTTTCTTCCACTGTGACTGCCTCAAATACAGATTTGGTGCTGCTCGCACAGTTAAAGGGGCTCCACAGTAGCTTTTCTGCCAGGTGGTGGTGCAGAGGTAGCCCATTTTTCCCATCAATGTTTTATGTAACCATTTTTTTTAAATCGATACTAAGTGAAAATCAATATTATATTGGGCGGCCAATATCCGCGATATATCGCCAAAGCGATTATTTCCCAAAACCTAATCTGCAAGATGCCTGAATAACTTAACTTTCGTGATCTAACATTTCATTTTAGCGCCTTTAGAACCCAACAGCTTGTCATTCTAATGCCTTGCTTGGTATGTTTGCTCCCACAATGTGACAAACTGTACAGAAATGCAACTAGAATGAATCATTTTCAAACTCTATAGATAACTTCAGTATTTGATCATACCTGAATGGCATCAGGAAACTACTATGAACTCAAAATTGCACACAGTAAAGTTTGGGCTTCACTGGGTGATGGCAGAAAAAAAATGAACTTTTTTGTACCAACTTCCTGTTTGTTATTCTTTTCATTAGCAGAGCAATCTCTGCTTGGAACAGAGAGGAACAAGCTTGCATCTGTATGAAAAGAGTGCAAATGGATGCTACATACCTCCCCAATTAAATACAATCTGTCCTACTTAAGAATCGACAGAAGTTTGTCTTATTTATTGCTTTCCAAACGGGCCAACACCCTGTAATCTTGTTGGTATCTGTAAGGATTGGATGCAAGTAAACAAATACATAAAAAAATGAAATGAGCTGTTGCTTTCCTGGTTTTACTTAAAAGCCTGCTTTCATCACGTTTTCTCTATGATTCATTTACAGTTAAGGTAATGAGAATAAAATTGCCCTATATTTTACTAAAAGTATTTTAATAAAGCGCACTAAAAATACAGCTAGATTAAGCTTAGATTATTTTATCTTTTCAGTTTACAGCTGCATGTAAATGTATTCTTGTTTTACTTATTGCAGTCATAGTTGCAGATGTGCAAACTGACTAACTGGAAATATAAGAGCGATTAGAATTTAACAAAAAACAAAACAGATCGCAAATTAATTCAATTCAAGCATCCTTGCAAAGATGATTTAAAAGAACAAAAAAACATAAAAAAACATCTTATACGATGTAATGTTTAAGATTTATCAGTGCATTTTGTCTGGCAAGAAGTGTAGAAAAAGTCCAAAGATAGAAATGGCGCTCCTCTGTATACCAACTGTAAGATAAAAAAAAGAACTTCTGAGGTTTTAGCCCCAATTAAAGCAAACTACACCAATTTAAGTTCTTTCAGTGAAACTTCAGTGTGCAAGTTTTTTTTCAACAAGGACTTCTCTCTGAACAAGTAGGAAAACGAAGGCAAATCTAGTTGTTAATTGGGCCTACTTTCAAGAAGCTCCCAGACACTTTGTGAGATTTATTCATGCACGGCAGCGTGGTGGGATGAGCTCTGCTACTTGTATGCTTGACAGATTTTGTGTCAAAACTGGAGGTGTACATACAGTACTTGAGGGAAAACGGGTGAGACATCCTCTCTCCATGCGTGTGTGGACAGCAGAAGGTCCAACCAGCAGCAGAGGCCCCTCATTCTTCTTCATTAGTGTCGAGCGCACAGGGGCCGACTGTCTACTGCTTGTGTGCTACACATCTCTTTATCCTCTGCCTACCTCTAACCCTTCTGTGTGAAGCAGTTTGCACAAGTATTTACACTTCTCTACTTCTGTTCCATCTTTCAACTTAGAAAAACAAACTTTCATGCACTTTAATGGGAGTTTATGTGCCAGGCCAACAAAAGAGGAACAGAAGAAGCACAAACTGTATAATGGAAGGACGTTAAATATACTGGTAAAGATTCTCAGTCATCCAGGTCATAGTCATGCCAAAAAAATTAAAAAACAATCCACTGGACTTTGTTTTCAAGTTTGAAGAAGTTGGCTTCTTTTGCAGGCTAAGAAAAGAAGCTAAAGGACACGTTTGTTCAGCTCAATTTGCATGATTTCTAACCAAAACAAGGCTTTGTTGGGCTACTGTATAAAGCCTTGAACTCAACTTTATTGGAAAAGCTTCCTTTATGGGAAGCAAAATGACGTAAAACTTGGAAACAAAGTCCAGTAGATTGTTTTTTTTTTACTTTTTGGAATGAGGTTAAATATATGAATGATAACACATCTTCAGTCTGCTTCATCACCTGCAAAAGAGATGTAAAAAAAAAGAACACAACCAATGGATATAGTTTAAAGGCATACTATGCAACATTTTTCAGTTAATTAATGTGTTCCATAACGTTTTGGATGATTAAATGAGTCATTTCAGGTCGAACAAAGGTTTTCTCGGCCGCCCTGGTGGTCTGTAGGGGAAATACCGTACTTGCAATTGCAGGAGCCCTCGGCCCGCACCCACAGGCTCAGAAGTGCATAGTGAGAGTCGGTCTTGCTTTACGGCGAGAACTGCTACACGCCCCCAGTGAAAGGCATGCTTGTTGCTAGCGCATTGGCGATATTTGTGCAGTTATCATGGCGGAACCAGCGAGAAAACAGCGAAAGCCCATGTCTGTGCAGGCAAGAAAGAGGAAAAGGGCTCTGGACAGAGAGAGGAGTCGTACATGGGTGAACATCGGGCAAGCTTTTTCCGAATGGTGAGAGCTAAAGAAGAAGAAGGCTGCAAAGCTGACGTGGACATCGCGTTTCTGCTGATGCGATTGTAAGTAACATTGGAATGGTTTCTCTCTCTCTGTGTGCATGTTCATACTGTCTGCTAAGCTCAAAACAACCACGCCTGGCTTGACGGAGAAACCAGGAGAACAAGCTGAGCATATTTACGACAGTGCACTTTTACTTTTGCCCTCTGGGGGGAGCCTCGCTGGAAAATCAACACTGGTTGCATAGTATACCTTTGAGAGATACAATAAAGTGACACCTTGATACTATCGCTGAAGTATAAGTAGTATTATTTAATCTGAAATGTACACTGTGTTAGCTGAGAATAAGAACATGGGCTTTCTGTATGGAAGTTAATCTCTAACTACCTGGAGCCAAGCACCTGTAGTTTTTTGTGAGAGTGCACTTGTGCAAGTGAAGTTTATCCAAAGGAAAAATGCTCAATAGTGGTTGTGAAGAGCCAAAGACCCGCCCCTGCCCCAGAGCACCCCAGAATTCATCCACTGAATCGATTATTGCAAAGGCCTACATAAATGTAATTTTGTTTAAACAGGAATGACCCACCAGTTAAAAGGATTAGCAACAAAATCTCAAAACTACTGGTGTTGGCTGTTGAGCTGTTTCCTGTTTTGTTGAGCTGTTTTTGGCAGTTAATGCACTATTCTGAGCCACGTTATGAAGTAACCAGCTACCAATTCAACATCTACCAATTCTTCTTCAAAAGCATTTCCACCACCACCACTCTGCAGATGGTGTGTTCCTGGTTATATGCAGTATAAGACAAATTATTTTTAGAAGTAGGGGTGTTTTAATTTATTTTCTCCACCATTTTCTAATTAGTTTGTGTCTTTATCTTGATTTTATTAACTTGCTTTTTTTGTGATATTCGGCCTCTCCGGGACCAAAGGAGAGCATTTTAGTCCATTAGACCACCAATTTACAACATATTTCCAAATGCAGCAGGGCTGTATTGATACTTAATACTTGTCACCTTATGAAAAGTTGGATTTTAAAAACCAAGATGTATATACAGAGCTAATGAAGAGAATGATTTTCCTCTCTTTCTCGTTAACAGATTCTCCCACTTAAGCTGTGGATCTCTGTGTCCTCTCCATAGTTACCATGAACATCATGGCTCATCCTCTGATATATTTTCTTCCTTCCTGGCTTTGCAGTTTGGGTGAATGACTTTGTCTTTGGCTGTTTCCAGGTGTAATAATACCCTGTCCAATGTCAGAAATTTGAATAAACATCCTTTGACGTTTGTGATAATGTTTCTTATTGTAATCCTGTTATAAATATTTGCCTGACCCGTCTGTTGTGTTCCCACGTCTTCATGATGCCGTTTGTTCCAACAACCCCCTGAAGCATTCGCACAACAGCTGGATTCCTGCTGAGATTAAATCGCTCACAGATGGATGCTATAAATTAGGTGAGTTCTTTCTCTTTTTACATGTTATACCTTTTGGTTTTTATCAAACTGATTAAAACAACATATAAAGTTTGTGACCGTAAAGTGAAAACAGAAAAAGCTCAGAGTAACGATAATTTTTTGTGTATCTTCCATTCACTTTGTTTTCAGCCCCATTTCAACGCTCAACTACTCGTTCCTTCGCATCCTTTATCCCACCTCCTCCTCTTTTTATCCCCTCTCCATCTTTTCTTCCTCTCCTCGGCTGTTTTTCATAAACTTCCACCTGTTCAACCTGCTGCTCATCATCATGTCTATTTCTCGCTTCTCCCTTTTCTATTTTTGTTTGCCCAAATCTTTTCCCGCCATCTCTGCCTATTCACATGTTGGCCTTTTGTCTCCATTATACCATTTCATCTTTTATAGTTTTGTATTATTTCGCGTCAAAGTATTCATAACACACCATTTTTTTGCTTTTCTGCCCTCCTGCTCTGCCTTTAGATGAAACCTATTAAAATATCGGTTTCTTTGCGCCATTTTCCAGCTCCTACCTGCCAGCACTTCATTTCAGCTTTCACCTTACATCTAATTGTTTCTTCTTTCATTGTGCTCTTTAGTTCTGCCTTAATGCTATGAAACCCGCCTTATCTTTCTCCATCCTCCATGCTTTTGTTTATAAAAGCCTTTCATCTACTTTCACCACAGAGGTTTAGCTGTAGGTTTATCTTATGGATTTATTCTTTATTAATGCAGGGTCTTATCCTCAACATCTTCTTTACCTTTTTTCATCTTGGTTGTAAATACTGATATATACCCATAAAGAGAGTGAGCTGCTGTGATCTAAAAGAATACCTCTAAAATAAAAGAGTAGGGGAAAAAAACAATAGAAAAATCAATATTAGATTGGATCAGTGTAGCACCAACATTAAGATTCTAGCTATAAAAAATATATATTTATCATCAGATTGTCTCTGAAAATAAAATCATCAAGAGTTGAAGAAACAAAAGATGATTTAAGTTTATAGAAACAACAATGTCACAATTTAACTTCTATTTTTAATTCATAAACTAGGAAGCTCAAACAAGGTTTAAATAAACCGCAAACAGCAACAAAAACCTGAAACCTTAGTCTACTGCTGGTCACCAGTTTGGTTAAACATTACTGTGGGATGGCATCTCTTCCTTAAACCAGCAGGTGTGATTCAACAGTTTATTCTGGAGTTAGCAGAACCCATAAGCTGATCCCAAAAGGCTTAAATGAGGCAAAAGTCAGTGCTGCTAGCAGCCAGACTCTAGAGATGCTGTGTGATAAACCCTGCATGTTAGGAATGAGTGCTGACACCTGGGAGGAGAGAGTTTAACAGCAGACTGCACAGCTATAGAACCAGCACTGGTTTCCAAAGAAACATAACATTTACCGCTACCTCGGTGCAGGATCAGCATGGAGTTCTCTGCAACATGTTGACCAAGCAACCCTACTAACGTAGCAGAATATGGCCAGAAGCAAACACTCACCGACCACTTTAGTGGGGTCTGCTCTCTCTGATGCTGCTAATAAGGGGGCAATGAAACAACAAATTCTCAGCAACCTTTGTGCTGAAAGCTGTAGCAGAATAAGCACACTGAAATCTGCTGCTAAACCCATAAATCTATTTCCCTTATTAATGCTGCATCATTAAAACAGAAACCGGATGAGATTTACTGTCAAATAAGCAGTGCTGAGATGGATAGATGGATAGCAACATGCCCCATCCGACATACAAACAATTCCCAGCAAAAATATTAAATGAGATAAACGTCAGCTTGCTTAGTTGTCTAACTTAATATTAATGCCCTAACTTACTTTATACAGGAATGAATAACTCTAACTTCATGATTTTTAATGCTCTTAGAAAGATTTTTAAATTGCCACCAACAGGTACCCATCGACAGGCTGCAGCCATGTCTCAAATTCCTCGTTTTCCAGCCACTTTTGTTGAAATTGGCATTCGCCCCCAAATTCTCTAGCTTTTTCTGAACATACTGCTTTGCACACAAATATATCATGATATGATTGAGGAAATTGTTTTTATAAAAAATTTTTTTTAAGAAAACATTTTAAATGTCACAATAAACACATTTAATGAATTGTAATGCCAATTAAGGCCTTAATTTAAAACATAATAATTTAATGATGTTTAATGACCCTTGGAATCCCTGACTTACCAACTCTGATCTATAAATTTACATGGCTGTTTAAATATAGTTCATAGCTATTGGTTAAACCCCTGATTGATTCAAAAAAGGCAGTTGCACACAAAGGCAACCAAAGCAGTGTACAATCAGCAAGTCAGTAAATAAACTAGGAGAAAGTAACCTCACACAATAAAACACTAATAAAAAAAGTTTTAAAAACCTGGAGCTGTTAAATTGGACAGAGATCTATAATTATATTTTGAAAATGAAAAGTGAGCTGAAGGTAAACAGAAGGTGAGAGTTCTACAGTAGAAAACTGCACCCTCGGATCAACATAAAGCATTTTAAGCGAGCTTTACATAGCTGCTTGTTTTCTAGTGATGCCAATAAAAGCCTTTTCCGTCCGGCCAACACACGTGTGTTTGTGTAATGTTTCTAGAACATTACCTGGAACTGTGTGTTTTGGTCAGCAGAGTCTAAGTTTGGTGTTAAAAAAGAGCAGGAACATGTAGAAAAACACCTTCCTCACACTCTGAAGTTTGTTAAAGGTGTGTGCCGTTTTGGGCCTTCATCATATTAAAAGGTCCTGGAAACCTTCTTGGGATAAAGAAGATATTTCAAATGTTGGGTTTGGGATCATATTAGAGCAGTAAACTCTTTATCAAATGTAAGACTTTTGACACATAAAAAAAAACCATGGCCAATACCAGGTTTGCTCTAAGATGTGTTATATTTACTGCAGTTCTAAAAATTTATAGGACTGGTGAAATCCAATGTAATAACCAGTCGTTACCTCTGACGTTAACCATGTTGATTAAACAGAATACTGTAAAAAATTTAAAAGCTCTTTAGCTTAAAAATTCCAGCTCACTGTTTTTCTCTCCCCAAGTCAAAACTGAATAATTAAGTAAACATTTTTAACAAGAATATAAAGCTGCAGCAGAGTCCCAGGAGGTTATTATTCCTCTGCTTTTCTTCTTGGTATTATTCAACTACAGGCAAGCTGCACTATATGATTCAAAGTGCACAGTCAAAATCACTGTTTTCAGGTGATGGGGTTTCCATTGAGCTCCAAACTATTTCCCTGTAGCGACGTCCAAGGATGATAGGGATATTCAACTTAAGATATAAGCATCAACTCAGTCTTAAGCACATAACTATCCTTATGCTGTCTCATTCCAAAAAAGTAAAAAAAAACAATCCACTGGACTTTGTTTCAAGTTTGAAGACGCTTTCGCCCGTCCAGGAAGCTTTTCAATTCAAAAATGTCAGAATTAGTGTTGAGTTTGAGGCTTTTTATAGTAGCCCAAAAGCCTTGTTTTGGCTTTAGAAAAAATGCAAATTCGAACCGTGTTTCTGCACCATCGGGTCTGGGGATTTCTAGGGACGAGCAGTTTCCCGTCAAAGTGCAAGGAGGAGCCCATTCGAGAATTCGCAAGAACTCCGCTGATGGTCACGCAGAACTCGGGCGGCGCCAGTGGGAGTAAGTAAGCTTATCTTCCAAAACAATAATGGGTGCATCAGTAAGATATGACAGTCACGGAGATGGACCTAGAGTTGCTAGACATAGAAGAGTTGGCAAAAGACCGATTAACCTTTCGTCGTAATTGTCCCTCGGTTTTTAAAAATGTGCGCCCCGTCACCGAATCGAGAAAGATGACCACAGAGACAACCGTAAAGGCATAAAAAGGACCAATCACAGCTGCTTTTTGTCTGCGCACTTCTGCTTGAGGTCTGCGGGGGTTTGCGACTGTCCGACGCGTAGTCAGGATTTGAGACGTGATACAACGGTTGCAGAACCTCTGCGCAGGGGGCATGGTCGCGCAAAGAGACAGATTGTACGGGTGCAGAGGCTATGCATCAGAAGCATAAATTGGCCTTTAGACTGGAATACCGGATACTGGTCTATACCTCTTAAAGGGGGGTTCGTTAGTGGCAGTTGTTGGCTTAGCAGCGAGATGTTTTTTTCCCTCCTACATGGGGGTGGGGGTTAAAGCGGGAAGGAATCGACTATCACTGTGTTTCAAGAGCTGAAACCTGAGTCCGCCCACTCTGTTTAAAATTGTTTTTTTCTTTCTTAACATAAATGAATCCCATCACACCCCTTTCAAATATCAACATATGTAACGTTAGACAGAGATGTGAATTCTGGTATGACAGCAGAACTAGAGCAAATAATAATAGTAATAAAAATAATAATAATGGAAACAAATGCATTATTGAAACAGGAAAATAGGCACTATTATGCAATACCTAGTTTTAAATGTTTATTTTCAATTAGCTCACACAGATGAGATTTTATCGATTTACACAAACTGTCAAAAAATCTGTGGAAAATTATTCAAATAAGTTCTTAAAACATGTTTTTATGCCTGTTACAAGGTTATCATTTATTTTTTAATAAATAAAAAGAAGTTTCCAAAATAAAAAAATGTATTTTTATGTATCCACCTGTCCTTAATTACAGTAGAAGAACCTAGCTTCAATTTAATCAGGATAAGTAATAGTTTAAATAGAGTTGATCAAATGTAGCCTGAGCTCAATAAAAGGCTTAACAATGGACATTTATTTTTGCATAAGTAAAATGCAATAAAGTAGAGGCTAATGCTAACTTCACTAGCATCCAAAGGTTAGCCACTGATTATAATTTTGTAGTCTTTATGTACTTTTTTGCCATATATAGTTTTTTTCCCCCCACAATCCTCAAACAGTTAGAAAAAGATTGAAGGCTTCTTCATTCCTTTCAAAATGAAATACTTTTCCGCGATCCGGGTCACACCGGTCTCACTCTAACTGCGAAGCAGGAGATGTAAGGAACCCAAATCATTGAACTTAACTGTAAATAGGAGCAACAGTAGAAGAAGGAAGTTTAGCCGAACACCACAGCAGTCTTCACATCAAACACCTGACATTCACACAACAAACAGCAAAAGTCCCGGTGAATTTTCAGAATAAAATAAACCCACCAAGAGGGCAAAACAGAAACAGAGGGGCTGTCGGACGGTCAAAAGAGATACATATGATAACAGGTTTAGCCTGAAAACTCCCAGAAAAAGCCTAAAATGAACTTGAATCATCTTTCTCTGGAGCACTGTTTCTGCAGCTGTACCTGAACCGTGTCAACCTTGTGGGAGTCATTTTCCAATGTGCAACAAGTTCTGCAGCAACATGGGCCAAAATCTACTCAGACAAGAATAAGAAATTACTCAAAAAATGCATAAAGAGGCAGATGGAGCTTTGGAAACACTCAGTGACAAAGACTAACTTTTGCAGATGTGTTGAGTACTCTGATCAAACTGAATTAAAGTGTTTGGCTGTGATGGCCATTTTACTGGAGGTCTGTAAGAAAATATGGAAAACTGCAGGTAGGAAAACATTTAGCAAGGCATTTAGCAAATATAACTACAACTGGCTATCCTAGCTTACCTAAAACAATAAAAGGCTTGTTAATTTAGGTTTAGACAGTAAGAAAAAAACAGGTTTGCTTTTTGATAGAAGTAGTACTTAGTTTGAACAGCAGACTAGAAGACGTGCTTACAGTATTTAAAAGGGATAATGAAGAAAACCACTTTTGAATTAAGCTAAAGCAACAACCATCGTATTAAACAAGACCAATGTATATTTCACTACTTCAATAAAGACTCCAAAGAGGCTCTGTCTGCCCACTATTAATGCCAGTATCATGTAACTTCAACAACTATGTCTGACATCATATTAAACAAGCTAAAGGACAAAAACATCTACCTTAGAAACCAGAAAGGGCCTTTTTGGGATGTTTTCTACGCTCATTGTGGAATATTCTTCTGACTTTGGCTGCATAGTTTGTTATCCAGAACCTCCAACTACATCTTTATCTTCTTTCTTAGAACTGAAGTCTTTCATTCAGCTCATTGTAGGCACAAATATGCACTTATACCGAACATTGTTTAAATGTAGGTTTTGAACTAAAATGAAAAAAGGTCCTTTATGGTTTTATACTTGCAACCTTCGGCTGGATATACAATTATGATGAAACCTTAACTTTATGATTATAATAGTGTATTAAAAGAGCCAGATGCACACAAGATGAAGTGGTTCTAAATCTCTGCAGTTTTGAACTAAAATGTTCTTTCTCTGATTATCTCTCTGGCTTCTTCTCTCTGTATCGCTTTTTTTTAGCTCCTCCTACTTAGCCACTACAGTAACTCCCTTGGTATTAGACCTAAAGCCTTTTACACCTGTTAAACATTATCCAGCTTTGAATATAAATTTAAATGTGTGTATTTATCTCAGCAGCTAGTTCTGCTTAGGGGTAAAAGAAAAACAACTGCATTCGAGGTTTGAACATAAAACTGAGCACATTCTGGAAATACTGAGGCTCCACTTATCTCTCAGGATGTTGTTAAATATCTACGCATCTGTTAAATATTTTTTTCTTTATCAAATTTCATTTTTTAGATATTTCTAATAAGTATGAACACAAAAATCTAAGTGAAGGGTGTCAAAAAATTTTAACCAGATGAGCCAGAATCTGCTTTCTGTGTTACCTTCATCTGCAAAAATACGATAAAGGAAATAATTCCATGATCTTTTTTCCAACATATGCTACAATAAACTAGACATGCAGTTAAACAGATAAAGTACTAATTTTTCAGGGAGGTCAATTTAAATCCAAAACATAAAAATGGATTTGAAGACAAAAAAAAAAAAAAAAAAAGATGTGCAGTTCTTTAACATTTCTGGAGGTTGGCTGGTTTAATTTTCTTAACAAAAAACAGAAATGAGGACAACCTGTTTTGAAAAATGTTAACTCTATTTTGTAAAATTTGATTAATTATTTAAATGCTAACATTGGTGCACCAAGTAAATATCACTGGATAGTTGTCATTCCAAACATTAAAAAAAAGAAAATGTATAAGAAAATGACCTTTTTAAAAAAAAATCTGGATCCACAGAATCAGTCCAGATGCTGCTAAAACCTCCGACGGTGCATTTCGGACATCCCTGATGGGAAAAGTCTAACTGCCAAGTGTCAAATGTACAAAAAATTAAAAACAATCTTAGGTAATGTTCTTTGATACCAAAACAGGTGTAAGTTTACAGATCTAAGTTACTGCTAATGCGTTTATAGTTTGGGGTTTTTATTAAATCACATTTTTCCTTCAGTGGGGGGTTTATTTGTATTACACACGGCTGCAGGAAAATCCCTGCACCATATGGTGAGAATCACACCAGGTTTCTGGAAAACATGGCAACCAAAACATGCAAGAAGGTTGTTCATGAAGGGCTTAAGTTCCAACTATTCATACATCCCACCAGAATCTGAAACACTAACATGTCATCTGACATGAATACAAAGATTGATGACTTTTTAAAATTGCCTGGAGGCTCTTTCTGTCTAAGCTGTATTCATTAAAGCTTTAGAATCCCCATCGTAAAGTTCTGCATCCAATAAACTGTTTTTTACAAACAGCAACAAACCTTATAAAAAATTAGATTTTTTTGTCCGCCCTCAGATTTCACAAGTCTATGAATGAGGAGACTTTCATTTAGGTGTGTATAAATGAATGCTTAAAATCCTCAATAACCTCACAACAAATCTATGATTGAACTACAGCCGTTTTAAAGGCTATACGTTTAATGAACTTGAAAAAGCTCCCTGTAAAGATGTATCTAAGACAGAGGGACCCCCTATTTCATCATTCTGCTTCATTCCATCTCTATTCTCCCACTCTAAGGAATCTGCGTTAGTTCAATCTCTAACGTTCTGCTCTCTGCTTTTTCTCATAGTAGCTTTGCCTCCTCGTCTGTTCCTGTTTGGCTGTGACTCCATCCTGGAGAAATATCAGCTGTGCTGCTTCCATCAACACCCCCTTGTTCATAGATGTTCGAGCTTAGCCTGTTTTTCCAGTGTAGTCCTGTTTCTCTTAACTGTGACTGGCTGGATGTGCTCTCTTCATCCTCTGAGATGGGAGCTGACTCATTTCTAGTCTGCCTGGCTGTGTGTTTCCTGGACCGGGCCGCTTTTACAGCTGCTTTTTGTATCTCTGCTTCTGTCTCCTTGAACCCCAGTCGGCCTCAGCAGATGGCCGCTCACACTGAGCCTATGGTTCTGCTGGAGGTTTCTTCCCTGTTCAAAGGGGAGTTTTTCCTCTCAACTGTCGCTACAAGCATGCTTAGTATGAGGGTTTGCTGAAAGGTTAATGAGAGCGATGCAATCAACTGGGTTTCCTTAGATAGAAAACTGCAATCGCAAACCCTGACTGTATGATATATGTTGAACCATAGAGTGCCTTGTGATGACATGTTCAAAACTGGCGCCTATATAGATAAACTGAATTGAATCTAATAATGCAATGCTGTTCATGCTCTCATTATACTTTTCCCCTCTTATTTTTTCTGTGTTGGCTCTTAGTTGATGTGGGGTGGAGTAAAAATGTGAGAGAGGTTTGAATAAAATCAGTGTGTCTCATTTCATCTTTAAAGCAAATATCTAAAACTGATCACTACCAGACTCCATCTCAGACTTGCACAAAATAACTTAAAAATCCCACCGAAGCCGTGGAAATTCTCTGTGTTTTGTGAATATGTTCACCTCTGAGAGCGAAGATAAATGACTCCAGAATCCCACGAGTGTCTGGGCAGTGTGTACGTCTTATGTGTAGCAGTGAATATGTCGAGCTCGGCTTCCCAGCGGATAATGACTAGAGGTTATTTGCTTCCACTCTGCAGGCTCCGCAAGGATCCTCCCCTCGTTCTTCATCGAACTCGCATGCATTTAAGCAGACTAACACACACGTATGCGCAGGAAGATAGTTGCATAACCCAGCAGGAAGACATCTGTGATATGAGGCCTGTCCACTGACCTGCTGTGACACTGATCAAAACACATCGCAGCCGATTCCTAGGAACGAGAGAAATGAACAGGAGCAACTTCTGTTCAAATTAGGTTTTCTTTCACCATTTAAAGAAAAAAGTTTAAGGATTCAAATAAAAAATCTTCTTTGCTAGTTTTGTTCATGATTTTTAGTTAATTGAGATTATGACAAAAAATGTTATACAAAAAATGAACTAAAAATGTAATAAATCACTTTTACTTTTCAACAACATTAAGACATAAAGTTTACATGTCCATGTCTAAGGAGTACTTTCTCCAAAAAGATTATTTATTTTTACAAAGAGAGACATGACGTTGGATGTGGTATTGTTGCATTTTTCCCCTTAGTATCTTTTGGACTTAGAAAATATAAATTTTTAAGTATTTATATCTGAATTAATTTATTTTTTAATAAACAAAACACAAAAGGGCTGACAATATTGAAGCCTGAAGAGTAAACAGTATGCCCATCTTCTGCACAATGTAGACGGACCAACTGAGTGTATTTAGCAGTTTGCTACATTGTTGCTACAGAAAATATTGACATCTGATGATAAATAAGCATTGAGAGGAATTTTTTCAAAGGACCAGATTAACAAAAACTAACCTTTTGCATCTGATTGTTCTCTCTCAAGAATGTGTTTTTAAATAGCAAAAATACTTTTACTAGTAAATATCATCAAATGTTTTGGAATCTAATAAGCAATCAGGGACGAAACAGCTTTTAAAAGGCGGTCTACAAATTTGCAAACATAAAATCAAAGGAACTTTTTTTGGTTAATGAATATTCAAACAGACCCAGTTTTAGTTTTCTAAATGCAACCGGAGTCTGATGCAACACAAGTGAAAGCACAACAAACAATGCTTTAAAAACATGTTTCCTAGTTTTTTATATTTTTATATATTCATTATCATGAATTACTGAATTATCTTTAAAAACATCCTTAACAAAGCTTTGCTAGTTGTTTCACAAACTTTAAAGGTCATAGATGCAGATTTTCCATCAACACCTTTTAAAAACAAAATAGTGCTGTACAGAAGAGAAGTATTACATCGAATAAGAAAAATAGCATATAAGGTGTGTATATATATGCTTATGTATATACCGTAAATTCTCTAATATTGGCCTGTATTCCAATAAGCGGCCGGGTCTCTAATAATGGCCGGTCTCCAAGCTGTCAGAGGAGGTAAATAATGGCCGGTCTCTAATACAGGCGGGGGCTATAAACGTTTTTTCTGGGCATACCTCAACTTTTGCTACTTGTGGTAGTAAGTAACATACAAGTACCACAGCCCTCTGCGCAGCTGGACGACAAACCCTGACTGCTGCCCGTCTGAGGGGAGGAAGACGAACAGACACGCTGCAGAACAGGAGGGAAGCCCAGCAGTGATGAGGAGAATAAAGGGGAGAGATGAAGAGGAGGGAGAGGGAAACTGAGGGAGGAGAATTAAACAGAATTGGAGGATTTTTATATATTTTTTACACTTCAAACCAAGCGAGATATGTGGTAACTGTACTTTTTTCAATAAATGAACCTAGTGTTTTATGGGTTCAAATAGACACAAAATCTCATTTTTATTCATTCCACTGAGTAGTCTGTTTTGCTCAAATAGCAATGAGAGGCCTGTCTCTAATACTGGCCTCTATCCAATAAAGGCCTGGACCATGATGCACTTGAGTGAAATAAGAGGCCGGGCCTATATTAGAGAATTTACGGTATATATATATATAATAACAAATCTAATCTACAGGATTTGCATAATTTGATACCTAATAATGCAGCTTGACTATCTGATGCAATAATATCATTATTTCCTTCTTTAACCTTTTCCTCAAGCAACCATTCTAAAGCTATCATAATTAATTCACCTGTAAAAACTGCTGGACAATCTGTTGTTCTCCTTTTAATCATGACTTTATGGTGTGGGATATTCA
>JAGKQL010000020.1:2255189-2327245 GCA_018398635.1 Cyprinodon brontotheroides
GGAACATTTTAAGATTGTTGCATATTTCATTAGCATTGTGTTGGGGCAATGGGGACAGGCGGGGCTTGAAAATTCCCTCTTGTCCAAAGTGGGGAATGACAGAAAAAGTTTGAGAACCACTCGTTGGGGTATATCCAAGTAGCGTCTTCCCTATGAATTGCTTGACCACAAGGCACAAACTGAGCGATGCGGCAGCATTCATAATGTGGCGAATCATCATAACTACTGTACATCATGTTTATTATAATAGAAGCTCTGCCTTAAAGGGGAACGCCGTTTTTTTATACATTTGGCCCTTCATTCACTTAATTCTGTGACATTTCTGCTAAAATATTAATAAAAAAACGTTTTGAAGTTTTTGTCAGGTGTATTTTTCCCATACATTCACTACACCTAGCTAAGAAAAACAGACTAGTTTTAAGCCTTTAAATGAACTGGTATCAAGTACATTTGCATTGTTTTTAAGCCTGTTGTATGCTTGTTTTGAGCAATAATTGGTTAGAGGTTATTTAATTCTAAGCAATAATGACTAATAAATGAGAATACATTGCTTAAAATAAGAGAAAAAATCTTAACAAGTTAAAGAAAAAATGATTTTTATACTTGATTTAAGTTTTTTTGGATGCTTACTACTTGGATATTATGTTCTTATTTTAAGAAATCTTACCAAGTCTCATTTGCTTGCTTGGCAGATTAATTTGCTCAAAATAAGCAATTATTCACTTAAAACACAATATTTTTTTCTTATTTTTTTGAAGGCATTTTTTGTTGTGCACAGCTAAATTAGCAGAACCCCCTAATCTGCTTATTTATCAGCTTTTTAAAATATGATAGGAAACACTATGCTTGTTGCATTTTTTTAAACTTATCGAGTCAAATACAGACAATTTCTAGCTTTTATTGGAAAAGGAAGATATTGTGAAAGCATATCATAGATAATAAAAAAAAAACTTGAAGCTAAAACATAGAAAAATTTGCTGGAGTGAGAAACCAATCTAAGCCAAGGCGCACTGCTCAGACATCCCTAATCCTGCTTCTTCCCGATTTGGAAATAAAAAAAATCTCACCTTCTTTGCAGCATTGATGCACTGCATGTATTCTTTAGCCAAGTCTGAACACTTCAAGGTCTGGTCCTTGTTGTCCTTATAGCAGGACAGAATCTGAGCCTGCAGGCCAGGACACACAGGAGCTGTGTTACGAGACCTGCGAAAGATAAAAGACAAAAAACACAGAGATGGATTCATTTAGAGACAAAAAACGACATTTTCTCTCCTGTACAGAAATGTGACTGACTGCTACAACACACTGGAAAAAATGTAAAATCTAGATAAGGATTTTTTTCTTAAAATACGAGGAATTGTTCTTGGATTGAGGAGGCAAAATTTTCCATTGGAAAATCAATCTAGAAATAAGTAAAAATTTCATAAATTAAGTGTATTTACCCTTAATTTGAGTAGGTAAATGAGATAGTTTGCCAATGGAATGAGTATTTTTACTCTTAAAATAAGATAATTAGATAAAATAAGACAATGAAAAAGTTTGTTTTTCTTTTTTTAAGTGTAAATTGTCTTGTTTAATTAGCAAAATGTCTCTTTTACCTCCTAAATCCAAGAACAAAAGGACTTATTTTAAGAAAAAAAATGACTTGTCTAGATTTCGATTTTTTTCCAGCATACATACAAATACTTGGCTTAAGTATGTCTTAATTTTACCGCAAAATGGACGCCATCTAACTCTATTACACAGAGGGCTCCTATTGGAAATGTTATGATATTTAGGATTAATTTCTGACTATGAAGGGATTTAGTCGATTTCATAAATCAGTGAGACAACAGCTGCTTTATATTTAAAGTTTTCAAAGCAGCTTCAGTCTGACTTTTTATCTGATCAATTTTTTTGACATGAAAAATATCAAATGGGAATTGAAGTGTTTTCATGGAAAAAAACAAAAAACAATAAAAAAGACAAAGATGAAAAACAAGTCACATCTCCGTTGATGGGAACCTGTTTAACAACGAGTGGGGTGGATGGTACGTGCTTCACTGTAAATCACACAATTAGCACTAAATCACACTTAATTGAGTGGGTAGATTCGTTCTGATCAAATATAGCAGAAAAGTGAGCTTTGAGAGATTGAATTAGCTCAGCTTAATTTGATATGTGGGCTGTATTATAATTTTTCTTTGGCTGTCTATCTCTGCGAGTGTTAAGGATGACAGGCTTGCTGCCTCGACGTCCTCCTGTAATAGATTCTGACTGATTGAAGTAGAGACAAGCGAGTTATGAACGCCCACACAGGTACAGGAAGAAATGTGCACAAATGCAACCGCTGACACACGCTGCTACACTTTAAACATAAAAAAACACACACACACTTTACGGCGTGTTAATTTCATCCCCCTGCACATACACCTGCTCTGTGAGGAGCGTTTAACAGCACGAATTTTTAATTGAAGCTAAATTAAAGACTCATTTTGCTTTTGACTGTGGAGAAGAGCTGACCTCAGTGATTTCAATTACGGCGTACCCGTATCCATACATGTTGACGTGTAAAGAAGCACCGCAGAGGCAATAACGGCGTTTATCTGAGCACGGGTGGCAAAGGTTAAAGAGAAAAATACACATAAATGATGAGAGTAACAAAAAGATTGAGATAAAACGGACAGAGAAAGCAAGAACAAAGGATCTAATGGCGTTCCCTCGGATAATTGTTTTAAAAAGATGACAGCCTATCAGATTTCTCTGTTCCTCCTCACAAACCCCTCTCCTTTTATGTTGCCCGTTTAATCGGCCGTCCTCCACTTTTTTTTTGCCTTCCCCTCCTCGCCCCCTCCTTCCTGGTCAGCGCATTAACTACACAGACAGTGCGACACCAAAGCACGCCGTCTTTATCTGCCTCCTCTATTTGAGTCCATAGAAGATAAGAACTCTCCTTTAATTTGAAATAAATGGCCTTCATCAGGGAAGCTGAAGCCTCCTGATAGTGCTACGAGGTTTATTAAAGGCGCTTGAAGCAGAAAATTGGTTCAGCTGCAGCAAAAAGGTAAAGCTCAGTCCACATGCTACACCAAATTGAAGGTGAGGCTTTAAATCAACAGTATTAACTGAAGCGCTTGCAGAAATAAATAATAAAAAGGAGCTGGCTGTGGCGAGGACTTTTTTTTTTTTCCAGCTGGAATGAGGTAAAGCAGCGTCCCTGGCAGCCCGCTGAGCCGTGTACAGAGCCGTCGCTGTGAAATGTTTTAATGTGCAAGGAAGCATTCATAATTTGGGGAAGCTCTGAACGCATCTGTAAGCAGCAAATATGACAAAACATAAACAGCAAGATTAGTTGCTTAATTAATGGCGCCGTCCTTTATATTTAATCTCCGACGGGGAAGACGGAAGGGGGCGGAACACAGAGGCCTCAGACTTCTGGACCACTCGGCTCCCCAAAAACAAAAAGGGAAAGAAATGAATGCAGAAAAACTGGAGAATAGAGAATGCATAAAACATACAGCAAACTACAAAGGCATCTGGCAAGGCTACAAGACTGATAAGGAAGATGCTTTTATCGCCTCTGAGTCAAGCTACAAACGCAGAGTGATGGTTTTGTGCTTCCTTAATGGCTCTGGCTAAACATATAAAGCGCTGTTTTTCCCACGCAGCCTTTTAATTTTGTCCTGTCAACTACAGAGGAAAAGAGAGAGCAGTGTTTAAAACAAGTAATTAGAAAAATCTTTTTAACATCTCAGAGAATTAGTCCCGACCGAATACAAAGAGCAAAAGGACAATTTTGATATTTTTAAGACGCAGTTTTCTGACTACAAATTTTACATGAATATGTTATCTTCATATTAGAACCAAAATGTGGACAATAACTAAATAACTAAAAAGTGCAAAAAAAAAAAGTTATATTTTGGAAGCTTATGCAGCATTGCTTGTTGGATTAAAGTTCTTTGAAAAGTTTGGTTTTAGAAAATTGTAATTTATTAATAGTTTGTGATGTCAAATACAGGGATATTTCTGGTAATCAATGCTGAGATGTGGAAAAAAAAGCGTTAAATTAGATTCATTATTTATGTCTCATCATCTTATGCTGTAAATATCTCACTCTTTACCTCATCCTATAAACTAGAAATGGTTTACAGGACATACAGCGAACCTTTTACCATTATCATCTCCATTCTTCGATGGAAATTCTCAGAAAACATGAGGGATTAGCCAAAGAGTCGGAGACTAGTGAGGCCCCCAGAATACAGGTTAATATACAGACTTTCTCTGCTCTACTGTGAGCGCTGCAGCTTTTCAGGGCTCAGTCTATCTGCTCTTTGCAGGTCTTTAGTGCTGTGGATTGCTGGCCTTCAACTGTTCTCACCACACTTAGAAATACACACCTTAAATGGAAAGCCTGCATTCACATAGGGCTGCAAATATCCAACATCTTTTCCATTTAACCGGTTCATTGGCTAAGTTTTCGGCGAAGGCAACAAGCTAATTAAGTCATTGATTTGCAAGACATACACCACCTTAAAACAACGATTAAAAATAACATATTTCTACGCATACATATGTTCACCCAAACCCTCAATATAGAGAGAGTCTAAATGGTCAAAGGTCATACATTTTTTTTTTCTTCTAAAGCTTTTTTTTTCTTCTTAAAATAGGGTAAATTTTGTCAAATTCAAGCTTCAATTTTTCCAAAAATTGCCAGCCGGATCATTCTGCTAAGAATATTTTTTTTCTTTAAATGCTACAAATTATTTTAGAGAAATTGTTAAAAATAAGTGTAGTTTTACACCCTATGAATTGTTTAAAAACCATTCTTAAAGTGGTCGTTTTTAACCAGTAAAGAAGCCGGTTTGTGGTATTATGCCGTTGCTTTGAAAAGGTTTATTTCACAACCAGGGCAGTCGATAAATATGGCTAGTACTATATGTTATCAAGGCTGAATTGATCTAATGTTTATCTTATAGGCATGTATATCAAACATGTGTATTACTCACCTAAGCCCAGTAATGAACTTGTAGATAACTTGGAAGGAATTTATTCAGAAGGGCAAATGTATATTTCCAAAACAGTTTTTAAAATGAAAGATAAAATTATTTTAGAAAGTTTAAAAATAATCTCACATATATTTATCTTTCTTTAGGATTTTAATGCAATGTTTCAAAATATTTGTTAATTTATATCATGGAACTTTTCTATTATTTCAACTTGACGCTAAGATGTGCCAAACTATAGCAAAGATTTAGATTCAAAAGTCTCATGTAAAGAGTGAACTATTATAATCCAACCAACCTCTGAAACATGTTGGCTAATATATCAGACAAAACTGATTGAAAGTTAAACTTCTTCCTACAGTTATGCAACAAAATGAAACAGGGTTTATGTAACTCTGTGAGTCCATGTCAATTTTAAGCATACAAACACTGACAGAATCAACCATGTAAGGTCAAAATAACTGGATCTATGCATGATTTTACTGAGTCTTTACATGCTGTAAACTGAAACTCATATTCTTTAAAAGTTTAGCTGATCAATTAATCTGCTGCATCGCCACTGATACCGTCCGTCTGTAAGCAGAGGTGTTCTGTATCTGTTCTCCCTCACAGTATGTCAGGAGATATACTTCACACTTCGCCCAGTGTTCAAGTTCACACCAGCCTCCTTTTTTCCTGTGGGTATGTACTGTATGTGTTAAAGAACTTGAAACAATCAATTTCTGCTCTGCTTCCTGCTAAACAAAACATAAGTACTGTAAAGATTTTTTTTTGTTTATAAAAGCCAGTTTGACATCTTAACAAAACATGACATATCTGGACAGATCGAGCCATCCGGCAGGTCATGTCTAAAGTCTGTGCTTGGATTTATTTGTCACAGATAATTATCTACTGAAATATGTAATTTTTTCAGGCTTAAACCTTTTTGTTCTCTCTTTATAAATGAATAAACGGCTCAAGAAAAACTTTGAAAGATCTTCAGAATGCTTGCTGATAGATTTCTTAAGAACTTTAATATGATACAAATAAAAGACTCACTTCTTAGGTGGAATATAGCGTAACATGCAGATTGATACAGACTTAACAAAATGCTGAATCATGCTGACGTAAGGCCTTCAGTATATACACTATATTGCCAAAAGTATTTGCTCACCTGCCTTGACTCACATATGAGCTTAAGTGACATCCCGTTCCTAATCCATAGGGTTCAATATGACGTAGGTCCACCCTTTGCAGCTAGAACAGCTTCAACTCTTCTGGGAAGGCTGTCCACAAGGTTTAGGAGTGTGTTTATGGGAATTTTTGACCATTCTTCCAGAAGCGCATTTGTGAGGTCGCACACTGATGTTGGACGAGAAGGCCTGGCTCTCAGTCTCCGCTCTAATTCATCCCAAAGGTGTTCTATCGGGTTGAGGTCAGGACTCTGTGCAGGCCAGTCAAGTTCATCCACACCAGACTCTGTCATCCATGTCTTTATGGACCTTGCTTTGTGCACTGGTGCACAGTCATGTTGGAAGAGGAAGGGGCCAGCTCCAAACTGTTCCCACAAAGTTGGGAGCATGGAATTGTCCAAAATGTCTTGGTATGCTGAAGCATTCAGAGTTCCTTTCACTGGAACTAAGGGGCCAAGCCCAGCTCCTGAAAAACAACCCCACACCATAATCCCCCCTCCACCAAACTTTACACTTGGCACAATGCAGTCAGACAAGTACCGTTCTCCTGGCAACCGCCAAACCCAGACCCGTCCATCAGATTGCCAGATGGAGAAGCGCGATTCGTCACTCCAGAGAACGCGTCTCCACTGCTCTAGAGTCCAGTGGCGGCGTGCTTTACACCACCGCATCCGACGCTTTGCATTGCACTTGGTGATGTATGGCTTGGATGCAGCTGCTCGACCATGGAAACCCATTCCATGAAGCTCTCTGCGCACTGTTCTTGAGCTAATCTGAAGGCCACATGAAGTTTGGAGGTCTGTAGTGATTGACTCTGCAGAAAGTTGGCGACCTCTTCGCACTATGCGCGTCAGCATCCGCTGACCCCGCTCCGTCAGTTTACGTGGCCTACCACTTCGTGGCTGAGTTGCTGTCGTTCCCAAACACTTCCATTTTCTTATAATACAGCTGACAGTTGACTGTGGAATATTTAGGAGCGAGGAAATTTCACGACTGGATTTGTTGCACAGGTGGCATCCTATCACAGTTCCACGCTGGAATTCACTGAGCTCCTGAGAGCGACCCATTCTTTCACAAATGTTTGTAAAAACAGTCTGCATGCCTAGGTGCTTGAATTTATACACCTGTGGCCATGGAAGTGATTGGAACACCTGATTCCAATAATTTGGATGGGTGAGCAAATACTTTTGGCAATATAGTGTATGTAAGAAACATCTAACAGGAAAAAAAGTCTATAAATTAATTTATATTATAATAAGAAACTAGTAAATAGAATAGTATATAAGTCTAATTTTGTATCTGCACAATTCTTACTAAATGAATACAGTTTTGTTCCGATGATTAAAATGATCGGAACAAAACTGTAGCAACCCCAGCAACAGTAAACCACACCTCCACAAAGTCCAATCAGCAGTTATCTGATTGGATCTGGTTATAAACGAGCTCTGATTTATAAAGGTTTCTGATTTAGAAAAGGCTTGCTTCTGGTTTATAAAGGGCTCTGGTTTATAAAGAGCTCTGGTTTATAACAGGCTTTGGTTTATAATGAGCTGTGGTTTATAAAGGGCTCTGGTTTATAACGAGCTGTGGTTTATAAAGAACTCTGGTTTATAACGGTCCTGGTTTATAAAGGGCTCTGGTTTATAAAGGCTCTACCAGTTTATAAGGGCTATCAGTTGAAGGGGAGTCCAGTTTAGAACATTCAAGTGATGATCAATCCATGGTGCTACTCAACCAAGCGTCTGCTGAGTTGACTTGCGATGTCTAACTTCCTCTTGGATGACCTTGATTCAACCCTCCTCCATCCCTTTATCCACCAGCTCCATCTGACCCTTTCATCACACCACTGCTTCCTCGCCCCATCAGATGATTCTTCCAGTCTTTACTGAATTCACGAGGCATCGCCAACCGGTCCAGCAGAAGACCACCATGTTGAACCTGGTTTTTCAAGAGATTTCCTCTCTTTGCCAGAGATTTTTCTCTCCATCTTCATTCTTGCCAATCATGGAGGTTTGACGGACCTGTGCCTTATTCCAGCATGCATTAATCTTCATTCCTTCACTGTTCCACCACCAGTTTATGGCTTGGGGGGGAATTCTAGTTTTCATTCACCAGCTCAGGCATATAAATCTCAGAGCTAATGTTTCCCGCCGAGGTCTGAGCACTATACATTTATATATTCCTTTAATTTTCAGTTGAGCTTTAAAGGAAAAGTACAGTCAGCAAGGAATAATCAATGGATCGTTATTTATACCTAAAACGAATACGCTTGCTGTGATTGAATGAATTTAGCGTTTATCAGTGAAAAAATAAAAATAATAATTTTCTTTGCGATCACTGCCAAAATATAGTAACACCTCACTCTTGACATCTTCCAGCAGTGGCGTCACGGTGCGGTATCGCTTAGCGCCATTCTACCCGGTTTGCAAGCAAAATCAATGGCAACTACTGGACACATCTGCAATCAACAACAATTATTGAAGATTTCCAGAGGACTTCAACATTGAAATTCAGCAGAGCTATAGTTAAACTGACAATGCCCTCGTGCATGGCAGTTTGGATGTTGGAATACATCGGGTAAAAGAGAAAAAAACATTGGTTATTTAATCTTTCCCGTTCATGATCCTCCACAGAGGAGTTTGTCGGTTGGATTGCCAACTTGAAGAGGGAGGATTTGCCGCCGAACTTCTGCCCAGAGAAAAAACACGTAATGTGTTGCCAACATTTGGAAGGAGAATGTTTGCAAGATGACTTGAATAATAGCGAGTTGTGACAAGACACCAGAATACAGCACTGGGACTTGATCAACAGCCCATACCGCACCGTGACATCACAAATCTGTAGGAGGTGGTAGTTGTGCTCTTTGACAAACATGAATGTCTCCAGTAAAACGCTTATTGAATATGAAAATGACTATTAAAAAACACTATTGATTGAACAGTATGTAATGATTTCATATTCAAAGTACTTTCAGAAGTTTGAATTCTGAATATGAGTGGACTTTTCCTTTCACATCTTGGAACATAGATATCAAATATCAAAAAGGAACTGGTACCAATTACCATGACCTTATGGAAAACACTAAAAACGAATTGCAGTGGTTAATTCCTGTTAGTTCAACGCTTATGTCACATGCGTTTTAGGTATTTGTTTTGTAATAATAATACTCTAAGATATTATATAACATTTATTTATACACACGTTCACCATCAGCATGTTAAATTGCTTGTTAACATAAATAACGAGTCTGAAGAATTATGTGAAAGCAGCTCTATTTGCTCAATTCAATGTGTCTGGACATGGGCAGGAACACTTCCTGAAGCTCAAAGCATCATCAGAACACCCAACAAGGAGGATTTAAGTGAATTTAAACATGGCTTGGTGTTGGTCCCGGAGAAGGTGAGCTGAGTATCCAAGACTATTCTGATCTCCTTGGATTTTCAGATAAAATCATCTCTGAGGTTTATGATTAGAAAAAAGAAAAAAATATCCAGTGAACTGCTGCTGTGTGGGTGAAACAGGCTGCATGTTCCAAAATGAAAGAAAAGCTTAAGTGGCTCAAAAAGTCCAACCTTGAAGCAGAAGAACTACAGCAGCAGAGGAAAAAACAAAAGAAAAAAGAGAGCCGCTCCGGTCTAATGAAGCATGTGTTCTGGAAGCTCCAATTCAAACCTGTCTCTACCAACCAGACACAATATAGTGGAAAACATTGCTCATTCCCTACAGGGCCGCATTAAGCTCAAACTAGGGATGCACGATATTGGGATTTTGGCCGATATCCGATATGCCGATATTTTAAAACTCATGTAGCCGATAACCGATATCGATACCGATGTTAAAGCTGGACAAAAATAAGTAGTCATTGAAAATAGCAGTTTTGTTATCCATTTCTGACACTTTGAAAAATAATATGCTCAAATATATTTTCATATGCTGATATCAAATTGATTTATAAAAACACGGTATCGATCTATTTTACTTTCAAAATCTGGTGAAATTTTATTGTTCTGTTACAAACTCTCGTGATATTTTGCAAATTCTTGTGAGATTTTGTTAGTAAAATAGATGGATATCAAAATATCAACATATAAAAATATGGCAAAATTTTGTGAATTTTAAATGGATTTCGTAGCATAACGATGACATATAGCAATATTTCATTAGTAAAAGAGATTGATATGGTGTTTTTAAATGGCAATATATCAGCATATGAAGATATTGTGATATTTTAATATCAATATTTTCCCTCATCTTTAGAAGTTTTTTCAAGTCTGTAAAAAAAGTTTTTGAGGAAGAAGAAAAAATAGTATTTATTTATTTATTTTAGACTTTAGAAACTCAGAAGCTGATCAAATATCGGGTTAAATATCGGTGGGGTGGCCGATGTCCGATATTCAGTTTTAAGGCTGATACAGGCCGATACCGATAGGGGGCCGATTATATCGTGCATCCCTAGCTCAAACCCTTTGGGTCAGAAATAAAAACATTGGTTCACGACAACAAACATTTATCCTCCAATGTATCAGTGGTTTATATTGGGGCTGTAATATGAGGGGGTTATGGCATCAGCAGATGGCAGCTCACACTGAGAATGGTTCTGCTGGAGGTTTCTTCCTGTTAAAATTTTGTTTTTCCTCTCCACTGTCGATACAAGCATGCTTAGTGTGAGGGATTTCCTTCGAGTCAATGAGTCGATCCAATCAACTGGTTTTCTGGTTGAACTGTAAAGTGCCTCGAGATGACGTGTTGTGAATTGGCGCTATATAAATAAACTGAATTTAACAAACATACTTGTTTGGTGTTACTTGTTGTGTTAATGGCTACCCATCAACATGGCATGTAGATTGACAGTCTTATCAGCCAATGACAAAAATTGCCTGCATTTTGCTGGTTGCAGGATGCCAATTTCCTGTCCTGCATGAACATCAACCGTTCTCACAGTGTTTAGGTCAATAGAGTTCGAGCAGTGGGCAAAATGAACAGACAAACCGATGTGGTGCTATCTACCGGCAGCATCGCAGAACTATCAGAAATCCAAACGGCGACTACCAAATAGAGACAAAGTCCTGCAATGCCTCGAAGTTGAGTGACAGTTGAGCATGGAGGAAGGCCAACTGATGCCGATTTAATAAATGGATTTAAAGCAACTCTAAGTTCTAGTCAACCCTTCCCAAAGGGAAGTGGCATTGGATGTAGGAGTTTGCCCTGAAATTGAAGGATTGACTGTTCAAGCCCCGACTCCGACTTTCAGTGTCGTTGTGTCCTTGGGCAAGAGACTTCACCTGCATTGTCTACTGATGGTGGTCAGAGGGCCCGGTGGCGCCAGTGTACGGCAGCCCCGCTTCTGTCAGTGAGCCCCAGGGCAGCTGTGGCTACAATGTAGCTTACCACCATCAGTGTGTGAGTGTGTGTGTGAATGGGTGAATGAATGTAGCGTAAAGCGCTTTGGTCAAGTCTCCTGACTTGAATAAAGGCGCTATATACCGTATTTTCACGACTATAAGGCGACTTTAAACGCCTTTTTTTCCTCAAAATGTGCGGTGCGCCTTTGCGCGGTGCTTTTATGTGTGTTGTAACTGCGGCTTTTGAGACCACCTCATTGAGGAGATGATGAAAAGAGTGGCTGAATGTAAGGAGACCAGGTGTTTTTTTTCCACTCATCACCATCACCATTAATCTGTAACTCCATGCGCTCCATCTCACAGCTGATGTGAAAACATGGGAAATAGCTCAATGCTGCTCGCTGTTCAACCGGGCCACATCGGTGTGAACTGACCCAGCAGGTGCAGGCAAGCAGCGCTTTAAGCATGCAAAGTCAATGGTTGACGCTCGTCAAGGCGCTGCTGGACGTGCCGCATCAACCAATCAGAGTAGCTGGATCTGTGGAGCTGACAGCCGGTGACAGACAATATCGCTCTGATGAGATGATATGATATTAACTAAATGAAAAAGGCTGGATGGATGAGGAGATGATGACAAGTTTTGGCTGAGGCAGGTGTATGTGAGGAGATTCAGGTGTTTTTTTTTTCCACGCATCACCATCGCCATGCGTGCCCATCTCACAGCGCCGATGTGAAAAAAAAAGATTAAAAGCCAGATCAAATGAAGCGCTGTGCTTCGCCCGCAGATTATCGGGGGTTCGACAAAGGAGCTTCAACCGGGCTTCGACATCGGGTATTGAAGCGGCCGTTCAGCGGGGCGTCGGGCGAGCGGCGTGGGGAGCGATGATGGATTGACCGACAGAGACACAGTTTCAGGATAAGTGGAAGGCAGCGCCTGGCAAGTAACGCCAATCGTTTGTTGGATGGACTGTAGATGCTGAGGACTAACGCAGTCTGCTGGCCTCTGTTCTTCAAGCTTTCACAAAAGCAGGCATTATTTCTGAGGAGCCAGCCCAGCGGAAGAGTAACTCTGACAGCGAAGAGGGGAAATTGGCATGTCTGATTTAACGCGGCTGTTTTAATTCAGAAACAGAGGATGGTGACTTTGATGGGTTTGATTAATACTTTGTAATAAATACATGAATAAAGCACAATCATACTCAGTTTTGCTCCCCCTCTATTTTTAAATACGCAGTAGAGGTATCTAAAGGTAGTAGAGGACATGTACCTGTATATAATTCATCTAAATAATCTAAATCTTGCAATACACTTGATCAGTGGAATAAGTAGTTTTGTATGTTTTAGAGGTGAAAGTCACCTGAAAACTTAATAATTGCAGTCAGTTCATCCAGATTATTATCCTGCCTATACTATTTCTGTCGGAGGCGCTCAGCGACCCCCACATACCAGCGGTGCACCGACAGTAGAAATCCCTTCAACAGCAGCCTCTAGGCTGGGCAGCCTCCAGCTGGGCGGCTGGCGGTGTGCTTTTTATCTTAAATAATTTAAACTGCAGGCACCAGGATACACGCACAAAAGCGAACATACTAAAGCCGGGCGGGTTTCATAGGAGTTTAGTTTACTCTAGAAGTGATCACAGCGCTGTGTCAGCCCTGCGACATGTGTCTGTCTCATAAGCTTTAAGCTCCCTAGATTTGATTAATACTTTTGTAATAAATACATGAATAACTTACAGTCATACTCGGATTTTGCTCCGCATTTTTAAATACGCAGTAGAGGTATTTAAATGTAGTAGAGGACATGTACCTGTATATAAAAAACGCGCCCTATAGTCCGGTCGCCTTATGTGTGTGTTAAATACAGAAATGGCACACATAACTGAGACTGCGCCTTTTAGTGCGGTACGCCTTATGGTTGTGAAAATACGGTAAGTGAACTATATATGGTTAAACCCATTCCATTCCACGTGCATTGCTCAGAATGGGAGAGTACCCAAAGGATAAACATTTAATGTTTCCTCAGTTAATTGGCTTGAGATGCAACTAAACTTTTCAGCGTGCTATCCAGGAAATAGTAGTTATATTTAACCAGCTCATGATGTAAACTAGCATTGGCTAAATAGTGCAGTCCCACTATAATGCTGCATGCAGGGTTTATACAGGAATGAATAACTCAAATTTAATGCTATTTTAATGCTCTTAGAAATAATTTTAATGCCACCAACAGGTACCTGTCGAATTCCTCATTTTCCAGCCACTTTTGTTGAAAATTTGCTTTTTTTCCCCATTCTCTAGCCTTTTCTCTGACTCAAGGTTCTTTTCTGAACATACAGTTTTGCGATCAACCGTAGCAGTTCCGCATAAATATATCGTGATATATAATATGTCACAGCGAAATTGTTTTTATAAATATTTTTTAATAAAAGCATTTTAAATGCCACCAATAAACACATTTAATGAATTTTAATGCCAATTAAGACCTTAATTTAAAAAAAATAATAATTTAATGACTTTTTAATGATTTTTAATAGCCTCGCCGCGGAAACCCTGGTTCATGGCAGTAAATGCCCTATCTAAGCACTTCAGTATTAAAGGGATAGTTGGGTATTTTGAGCTATGAATCTGTATGGCATCCCCATCACCAGTGCCATGCAATGTCACTGACGCCTCTTATCCCTGTGCTAAATCTAGGTGAGCAGAGACATGCATCTGGTTGTTGTTGAGCTCGCTGTCTGTATGACGTCGCGCCGCAGGTTTAGCGCAATACGAGAGAAAAGCGTTTCAAGTCTTCCCAAAACATTACTGTGTTCACTACAACGCTATTTGGGATGAAAAAACGTTGTAGTTTGAAACAGTCATAATGTCTTGTTATCGCAGTCCCGTTTTTCTCACTGGCTGCATTATCCAAACCTGCGGCGCCGTCATTCCAGACAGCTAGAGATTTTCTACTAACCTGACAGCCAGATGCAACTTCTCCCTCATGCAGCTAGGAGCTAGCTGCGGGAGGGGAGACATGTGTTAGTAGTGTGGACCAATTGCGCTGACACTGCGTGATGTGGGACTGTTCTGCATATCACTCTGGATTCTACTGGCTCTAACAATACGTTAAACTGCAAGATCACCTGTTAGTAATGTTATTTTATGAATTCATATCCCGCTCTATCTATATCTGACCCCGAAATATGCGGTAATTCACTATCAAATTGCACACAAGTATGTTGATTGTCTTTGTGAATGAGACTTTTAGTTGACTCTAAAAGGATGAAAATGAATTAGAAATATTTACTTTTTGTTGCTAGTTACTCTGTCACTGCATTCCTGGTACTACACTGACTAATTAAAGTTTCCTAAACATATTTAATCTCTTTAGTATTATTTATATTTTGGTTATTATCTGCTGGCTATGACTTTAGAAGTGGTCTTTTTAATGCATTTTTTCATCTTTAAGATTGGAAATACAGCTTAGATTAATAAAATATATGTTTTTTAATCAAAATTTGCAATATATTGTAATGGTTTGTAAAATTTCAGATGTGAACAAACTATTAATGGATCCAAGTACTAAACCACATAGTCAGTCGAGCAGGTTCTGTCTTATCTATGGAGGCAGGAATTGACTTTTGACATGCGAGACGCTCAGAATTCCTGTGCAGACTGCTTTACCATTACTGGACTGATTAATCCCGGTGCTGTGTCGAAAAAGAGAAAGGGAGAGATGTTAACAAGAGAGAGTGCAGGAAAGGTGAAGTAGAAAACAGCTAGAGAGAAAGGGTTGCTTCTTATCTGCAGTGTGTAGCTTGTATGCAGCTGCACCTTGACAGCTTTTCAATTGACTGAAGGTACACATCCTCTTCTCTTCTATCTTGTATCTGTTCACTCCTTCAATCATTCACTACCATCCCTCCCTACTTATCGCATCCACAGCCAGGGAAAGAGTCTCTTCTGTGTACTAGTGCTCCGACTTCACTTTGCCACTTGTAAACATATATGAGGACATTACAACAATGGCTTTGATGGATGAATGGGCTCGGTTCTAGAAGGATAAAATCTTTTTAGTATATTACTGTGATGAACATTGAACTATAACCTTCAAGGACCTATTGAAGGTAAATCCATCATCAATATTCTATACGCTTAAACTATCACTTTGTTGGGAAATAAGTTGACCGACGGAGAAAATAGTAGCCCTTATTTAGAAGGATATAACAGGACGTGCATTTACAGTCGTAGGGAAAAGGGTGTTCCAACCGTTGCATTTCCTAATTCTCCCGAGACTTTTACACGAGTGAATAAAGTGAATGTGATTGGTCGCTTATCAAGAGGGCGGGATTGTTGTGGCGAAGGTTTGCAAGCCACAGTTTGGTTGTGGCCGGTTTGTCGGAAGCATCTTGCTAACCAGTTAGCAACTTAGTGCTAGTAGGTTCCCAATGGGAAATTCCATTGGGACCAAGTAGCACTAAATTGGTGACTTAGATACAACACTGTCAAGGAACTCTATGGACAGCGGAAACATGCAAGAGCGAGGAGAGTTTTGTGTCGGAGGTCGTGGAAGAGTCTCCTCTGTCATTTAGAGGAGGAAATCGGGAGACCTAAGATGTTGTGGGAAGAGCACGCCAGGGCTGCAAAAGCTTGGTTTGGTGTAGAAGGCTTCCAGCCGCACATGTTTGAGCCCTTGCCTCGCAACGCTGCCAGTTCTGTTAGATCTACGCTTCGCTGAAGACACAGACATCCATCCCTGTGAAACACTGGGACGGAACTCAATGGGAAAGGAAATAATTACTACTGGTGGTTGGCTTTTGGTCGCAGTACGCCCACCTTCTGCTCTGGAGTGTAAACACTTCGCCTATGAGAAAATTAAGCAGCACATGAACCGAGCGCATCACACGCGATCCGAACCGAGACAGTCGAACCGAACGCAGTTCGGACAGTTTTCATAAACCGTTCCTTCCCTATAGCTGCGACATATGAACCAAGATGCTATGACCGAAAAAATATCATTGGCAGAGAGAGTACATTTATATACATGTTTAAGCCAGAATGATTTGACAATGAAATATGATTTCCCTACGACTTTAAAGCCTCAGAAGCTTAGAATTTATAATATTTTGTCTCCTGGCAAAACATTTAAATAATAAGTAAAACAAAACTGCAAAAAAAGGGCAACTGATAACAATGAATGCTGATCAGGCGGCACCTTCTCCAATCTTCACATTTCATCAGAATACAGTCTGTTGTAAAATAAAATCATAAAGATAGCTTTATATATATGTATGTATGTATATATATATATATATATATATATATATATATATATATATATATAATTTTAGCATTGTTGACTTTGCTTGCCAGTGTTTGCTGTGTTTACCAAGCCACTACAGCACAATCGTATCCTTTGACAGAGGCTGGGATTCTATCCGACTATTAAGCCTTGCTCTCACACCGCTATAACTGACAGCTGGTCTAGTTAGGATGGCTCGGATGATAACCTGGGCAGTCCGACATGAGTATCTGCCTTGCTTGTCTTGGCCTCATTCTCATGCCTTGTTCTGTGAGGAAGAAGTTTTCTTCCTCTGACAGTCAGCCAGAACATGCAGCTAGACTGAAGACACAACAGCTACTGTGCTTAAACCATTTCCCTTAAATTGTAAATCAACAGCTAGATGTTGTTTGTCTTGTTAGCAGATGCATAATGCCTTCACTTAATGGATATTGCTTCGGGAGAACAATTTCTGCATCAGTGAAGATGTTCTTTTAGGGATTGAATGCACATACCACTGCTTGAGGGCCAATAGCTCATAATATTTTGGTTTGCTTGAATATAATTTAGGAAATCATGATGGGAAAGCTAGACGGTGAATATAAACCAGAGTAAAGATGAGTTCAGTCCCAGTCTAAAAACCTTCTACATGTGACATTCCCACAACTATCAAAAACAAAAAACCATCTGTTTTAGACGTTTTTTTTAAAGTGGAAAAAAAGTAACATACAGCAAGTCAAAGAAAAAAAAATTGTAAAGATTATTGTAAATGTTTTGGCTATACTCTACTGATTTTTTAAATTGTAAACATGGCAAATGGCAAACCTTACTCTCAATTTGACCCTCTTTCATTAAGACACATGTAGATAAAGGCAAAAACACAAACCCTTAACACTTGACATAAATATTCATAAGATGCTTCAGAAATATATCTGTGGATCTTGTCCCATTTAAATATTGTATGCTTGCTTGAATGGTCCAGGGCATCTTGTTCAAGTATGATTAATATTAGGGGTGGAACGGTTCACAAAATTCGGTTCGATTCACGGTTTTCGTGGTCACGGTTTCCAGTTCGATTCGGTATATGTTGATTGTTACACTGAAATCTCATAAAAATTAATGAAATTAATGAAAAAATCCCAAAAAAATAATGGATTGTAATTATTTTTAATGATCCACGGAAACCCTGGATCATTTCCGTATGTTTTGCTGCTTTGAATTTAATCATCTCGGCGCATGCTCTCTACCATCTCCAAGGAACTCAGAGCGAGCGGACGGGAGCCACAGCGGAGGCTGTAGGCTTTGCGCTGTGCAGCCGGGTCTGGAGCGCAGCTGGGCGGAGCGCTGACGGAGTATGAGGGATTTCGGGGTTAGCATGACATGTTGGTCGTGTTGCTGTTAGCATAAAGAAAATGTGTTGCACAATACTTGCACACTGTTTTTATCTTCAACTTTCTTTCCGCCATCATCGTAGGTCACTCTAAATGCAAAGTGGTCGCGATACAGCAGACCTATAAAGTGCTGCTGGCACGCCTTCCAACTCCTGTTCTTTCCCACTCGCCATACCCACACAATTGTCCACAACAACTGATTTTTTCTGCTACACCCGCTACGCTGCTTCGGCTTCTTCTTCTTCTTGTCTACTACTGGTGGTTGGCTTTGGTTTGCAGTACCGCCACCTTCTGCTCTGGAGTGTAAATGCTTCCCCTATAAGAAAAGGGAGCAGTGCATGAACCGAATGAAACACACGTGAACCGAACCAAGACAGTCGAACCGAACGGTTCGGACGGTTTTCATAAATCGCTCCATCCCTAATTAATATGTTCGTATATATTTCATATTGATGTTCTTTTAGTTCTATAGAATCCAACATTTTTTATTATTTTAATTTTGAACAGGAACTAAAATCCACCTTTTATGTTTTAGATAAACTATATGTAAACTATATTTCCCACTGAACTTGTCTAATTCCGCAACATTTGCCCAAAAGCTGTCTTAGTGTAGTTCTTGAAGGGTTTCTACTCTAGTTAGATGATCCTATTGGCAAAAAATGGTAAAGCTAGGTACATGTCTGCGTTAAGTTTTGCGTTCAGATATAATGGTACATTAAATTACCCTCAGAACCTAGAACTGGGAAAACAGAGTCATCTACTCTGAGAGCAATTAGCCTTCCAGGTTCAAATCTGTTTTATTTTTTGTATAATTTAATTCAAATCAGTTTACAGTATCAGCCATTCAAAATGGCCCTTCTCCAGCCCTCTTCCCTGTGACTCCCAGCAAAATACCCCAAAAGCCCCCCTTCCTGGGCGTGCATTTTTTTAACTCCGACTCCACTGTTTCGCTGAATTACAGTGTCTGACCAGGAGATGCTGCTGCTCTTTAGATCTAAATGTCCACAAATCATGACAGAAACAATATTTTAGTACAAAGATTGATGATTAAAAAGGAATTGTAGGGGACCAGCCAAGAACCAGCCAAGGGCCCATCAAGGAAAGTGGGGGATTTATTAATTGCTACTACTGTAGACCCAATTCACATAACATGTCATCTCAATGCACTTTACAGAACTAATTCAATCAGATCATAAAGTCAAATAGATTCAAAGTTTTCTTTCTAAGGAAAACCAGTTGATTTTTCTTAGATAAAATCCCTCATACCAAAGATGTTTGTAGCGACAGTGAAGAGGAAAACCTTCCTTTTAACAGGAAGAAACCTCCAGCAGAACCAGGCTCAGTGAGAGCAGCCATCTGCCGAGGCCATCATAAGACAAATGAGGCTGATGTTACAACCATCACAATGACAAAAACCTTGTTTTTCGTGGTAGTCTTTAAGAAAGTAGTTAGTTTATGAAACTGGAAATGTCATGTGAGCTGTACAAAATGAAACACATGCTGTGCATACAAAATGATAATAAATGTTGTCCAAGTCCAAGTCAAACTTCCAAGTATAAATGGAATGCATCATACTATCTCTTACTCCAACAATTAGAATGTTTGATTAATAGCATTTTTTATTGAGCATTGTATTACTTATAAGTCTAAGGTTTTATTTTAAGGTACTTAAAGGGGAACACTGTTTTTTTTTACATTGGGCCCTTGATTTTACGTTATTACATCATGATCTACTCACCCATATTAGTTTTGTTTCATTTTGGATCCGTTCTGAAGATATTCCGTTAGGTTACATCCAAGTAACGCCTTCCTATGGGCAATGACTTGAAGGCACAAACTAAACTGTTCATAATTTATTCTTTATGGTACGCCAGCATTCATAACGTAGGCGAATCACTGTCCCCCAGACATCCGCGGTTATATTTTTTATATTTATATTTCTTAAAACAAAGCGGAGTGTGTATGACGCCATCCGCGCATGCCGGCCTGGAGTTGTGATAGGCAGCCCCGGCCACAGGCGGCTATGCTCTACTCCTTCTATTCATTCGGCGAGCTAATCTGTATCGCTCAATTCCATTTTGAGAGCTTAGATCATCTGTGGTAGTAGCACTAGACATCTTCCAGGCATGTCAGTAAAACTAGCAGCAGTTCAGCAGACAGGATGAATGAACGTAGCCGGTGAGCGGATGACGCCATACACACTCCGCTTTGTTTAAAAAAATATATAAACATAAAAATATAAGCGTGGCTGTCTGGGGGACAGTGATTCGCCTACATGTTATGAATGCTGGCATACCATAAATGATAAATTATGAACAGTTTAGTTTGTGCCTTCAACTCTCGTTGCCCATAGGATATAACCTAACAGAATATCTTTAGAACAGCTCCAAATGACACAAAACTCATATAGGTGAGTAGAACATGATGTAATAACGTAGAATCAAGGGCCCAATTAAAAAAAAAAAACGGCGTTCCGCTTTAAGATGATATACCCAAATCAAATTCTGTCAAATTCACTGTCACTTTTCAAAAGTTGCTGAGGGAAGGGAGATGCTTTTACATCAGCTTTTAAAACACTTAAAAGTGAGTATCTGACGCTCTCATTACTTCATACAAAGTTTTGAATGTCAATAAAATATCAATAAAAATATTAATTAGTTGAATTAATAAAAAAAGTAAAATGAGTAATAGAGAAAGAATTACGTTATGGAATTTGGAAAACGTGCATAAATATTATTGCAGAGCATCATATTTATGGAATATATGCATTCTCTGAATTGTTTCTCATGCTACAGGTTAACTGGAGAATTCAAAATTATTACACATTATTCATTCAAAGCCCATTCTCCATGATGTGAAAGTTAACAGTGTCACTGGCCACCAATCAGTCATTCTCCAGTCACCCCAGGTATCTACACCTCAAGGCTGCTTTACACAGCAAGGTGATTATTAAAGGTAATTTTAAACACTTAAGAGATCCAACACTATGACTGAAAAGACATTATTGATAGAACAGTTTTGGTCATACGGTAAGTTCTCTCCAGCTATACCACAAGAGCAGCATATCACACACGATATGCACACACATCAAACAAAGAGTTGACACATGGTCCCTATATATATGTACAAAGGCAGATGAAATCAAGAGAGTGGCTTTATTTGCTGCGATGAGAAAGAAATAAGCAGATTTTAAATGTTTTTAAGCAAGAAAGTAACAAAACAGACGTATACCATAAACCAATCAAACATATACTAAGTTATCACATAAGTACACCTATATGAATGCCAACAACAGAAAACATGATAAAAACACTCTATAAAAACATAATTTCATGTACAGGTTTAATTTTTGTACATAAAGCTTCGTCTCCTTCTGAGGTTTTATGCTAAAAGTAAATCTGTGTTTTGCATGGTCCAATATTGTATCGCAGGACCTAAAAAAATAATTTACCAGTTTCATAATGGGCGCCTATTAGTCAGCTTTATATATTTTTTAATATGAAGCCTATATATATATATATATATATATAATATATATATATATATATATATATATATATATATAGATATATATATATAAACTACTTTCAGAGAATGTTTTTTTTTAAAGAGCAACTAAGTAAACTAACAAATACCTAGTACATATATCAAGTACACTATATTCTATTATTTTCCATGTGAATCCCGAATTGTTTATTCTTCTTTGCCTTTTCTAAAAAAAGCTTTAAATCAGCCCTGCCTGTCTTTATCCATGCTGGGTCAGATGCTGATGTTTGAAAAAGGAGGCAGGGAAAGCAGAATAAAGTGTTAGCCTCGCTACATGCAAGTAGCTAAACCAGGTCCTGGAAAAGGACATTTTTTGCGCCATTTCTCTCTGTCGTCTTCAACTCCCCGACTGAACCTGTCAATTACCAGCAAAACAAACATGCCTCGTCTTTCGGTACCAAGTTTCGGTGATTGGCTGTAACACTTAACGTGATTGCATCATCCAGGAAAAATACACAGGTGGTCACGCCTACAGCCAGGGTTTATGTGTATCTGTTGTGAACTGTTTGCGAGTGTCGTGGAACCCCTTTAAAATGCCCCCCAGGTCAAAAGTGCCGCTTCACTTTATTAAGACTGATGCCAATAGTGCGCAATGCAATACATCGTGCACGGAAACAATTTTAAGAGCAGAAAGTTGCTCGGTGTTTGACTGCAAGAAGAGCGGACCGCAGCCAGCGCGACCATCCTCCCTCTCAGCAGCCCGTGGGCAGAGCAAAGCCAGAGCGGAGTGAGAGTGAATCATGCTGCTTTCAAACTGGACGCAGCAGGAGCAGCAAAATCACGTCTGCTGCTTCCTTTTTGCTGCTTGTACCAGCTTCTGACCAGCAGCTGGAAGCAGCTTTGCTGCTCTGTTCACCCAAGGTCGAAAAGTGGCTCTAACGCGCGTTGGGCGGAGCTACTCTATCCTTTCTTTGCCTTGCAGCTATATTTGCTGTGATCAGTGGGAATAAAAAGTAGTTTTTATTATGTTTTTAAGTGGGAAAATCCACCTGAAAAACTGAATCAGTGCAGTCAGTTCATCCTGCCTTCCAATATATCTGTCGGAGCCACTCAGACCCCCCCACATACCAGCGGTGTGCTGTCAGTAGGATCCCATTCAACGGGCTTGTTTGTCAGACATGGTCATTTTCTAAAGGAAAACTGCTAAGTAAAAAGGTCCTCACAATGTAACAGTGAATATTACACACTGATTTTTTTTTATGTAAGAGGAAAATGTAAATGGAAAAATCAGAGCTTAAAATAAAACTCAAGATTTGTACTTTTTTATGTTGTGAAATTTTTCTTTTTCTTCGAATTGATATTATAAAACTGGTATCGAAAAAAGTATCGATTTCAGGAACCGGTATCGAAGTGAAGGTATCGTTATTGGTACCGGAATCAAAAATTTTTGAACAATACCCAGCCCTAGCTAAGTATGAGCGGCCATCTGCTGAGGCCGGCTGGGGATTCAAGGAAACAGAAGCAGAGATACAAAAAGCAGCTGTAAAAGCGTCCCCGTCCAGGAAACACACAGCCAGGCTGACGAGCTCCGAACCAACTCCCATGTCAGAGGATAAAGAGAGCACATCCAGTTAGTCACAGTCAGAGAAACAGGACTACACTGAAAAAAACAGGCAAATCTCCAACATCTTTAAACATAAGGTGTTGATGGAAGCAGCACAGCTGATATTTCTCTCCTACAGCTAAACACGTAGAAGCTTCCTATTCACTGATGTCGATGCGGTTTTGTTATTTAACTTTTTAGTTTATAATTTACATAAAGAGCTATACTATTATTATTAGAGTGAATGAAAATCATTTCTTTAAAAAATGGATGTATGTGCATTTCATTGTCAGTCTGTATAGATTTAACTAACTACTTATGGGGTTTATTTTATTTCTTTCTTCCTGTTATTACACTCAAATCCATTTAAACAAATATATGTACATTCAATCTTCTATTTTTCCTATTGTCTTTGTTCAGAAAGATGCAAACGACTTAACAAAGAGCATGTAATGTCACATGTTAAAAATGTACAAATCAAAAAGTGTATCTGCCAAGCAATACTGTATGAGGAGAACCTCATTAGCATAGAGTTAAAATTAACCCACCACCCTCAGCCTGGCCTTGGGGAAAAGAACACTTCCTTCTATCTTTTCTGAGGACTTCAGTGTTTTAGATTTTTGTCATTTTCACTTAAATGAAAGTCCAAGAATTCTCTCTAAAGTTAATTAAATGTATGTTTACTTAATTATTGCCACTCTGCAGTGATATTAATTAAGTATATTTTTCCAGTTGTGGTTTATCACACTTCCAGACTGAGAAGTGAGGACAGTGAAACTATTGTAAAATTCTGCTTAATTAAAACAACCAATTAAATATTTAGCACATCAGTCAATTTGCTCCAGAGACTATAAACCTTTAAGCATGTAAAAAAAATAAAAATAAAACAGCTCTCATGCTGTTCATTAGTTGGCTAGGTTAATGTGAATCTGTATGCAGAGGTAGGCAGAGTGTTTCCAAAGGCTGCAGGGTATTATATCTCCTAGTTTTGTAGCAACAAATTGAGTTTGTGGTTGTTAAAGTGAATATAGGTAGAGAATGTCTCTGCGTCTGCGTTGGCATGGACTGACATATTTGTCAGACTTTCTCCTGTTGGGATGATGAGTTTGGAAAAGCAAGGTCATTCTGGGTGATTTGTGTGCACATCTTACTTGATGCTTGCTTCTGTCACGGAGGCAGCTTGGTGGAATTGATCTTTACTCTCCTTGAATCTCTCCAAGTTCTGTGGATATTATCCCCGAAAAACAGCAAAAGGAGAAAGAAACAAACAAAAATGTTAGTCAGGTTTTTAGATGGATGCATTTGTTTTTTTCTGTTGAACATGATGGAGACACATACATGTTGTACAGGTCCTGAGTTGAAAATGTTTGGCAAGTAAACAACATTAAAAACATACCAGATTAGCGATTATCCCAAATATTCACTCATCATTTTAGCTAAAGGGACTTTATTTCATTTTCCTCCCTTCCAGTTTTCCTTATTCCAGGCTACAGACAAAAACAATTCAATTTAGCAGAAGAATCCTGAATACAATTGAGCTATTCCAGCCCCTTGTTGGAAAACTAAATCTCAGAAGTGATAAGCTGCATTACTTCTGCATTTTTTAGAAGAATCAATATTTCTGCCGTTGCAGTCTGCTGAGAACCAGAACTTCTGCATGCTGGCGATGGTGTTATGAAAAAACAATCAGCTAATCCACAACAACTGCAGCCTCTCTTCTGGAGATCCCCTGAGCTTAGGCCTCTCAACAAGCCGCATTCCCGCAAATATTTACCCAACAAACTGCACCATCTTGGGCATGGAAAAAAAAAAAAGGACTGAAAACATTGTAAGGCAGGTAAATGAACAGAGAGAGGAGAAGGCAAATGGCATGAATGTTACAAGCTAAATAAAAGGCAATTATTGTTGGCTTAGAATTAAAATGAACTTTTACTGGACCCTAGTGGAAAAATTCTGAAAGATTCTCAATGCATAGTTTCTTTATACTTAATGAATTTTCATTGTTATGCTAATACAGGGTTTATACAAGAATGAGGAACTCTAATGTTTTTTAATGCTCTTTTAATGCTATTAGGAAATTATTTTAATACTATCAACAAGAACCCATTGTCATATATATATATATATATATATATATATATATATATATATATATATAGTGCAATGATCGCAAAAAAAAAATTATTTATCACTCAAAATTACTTTAACATCACCAACATTCGATGAGAACGACCCAGAAGCGTTGCCGGTGCCATTTTGTTGTTTTGCATTCTCAACGTTCCTGGAAAAGCCGTGTGATTTTCCACCACCAGATGGTATGCAGGATTTTTATGCTACAGGAATTGGCGCGAATCAGACACATTTTTATTTATTTTTTTTTACTTAGCAGGCTAAAAAAACAACCATAAGGCAAAAAAAATGTAAGTAGAATAATACACCCACCACCTATTTTACCCTCCTCCCATTTCACCCACCACCCAGATAACCCTAGATTAAAAAAATGATCGGGTCGGGGATTGGAGAAAATTGACCGGCATAATTGTATGTGCCATGCTGGTCATTGCGTAAATATGGCTATCATATGGCAGTCTTCTGTACAGTGATTCAGGTCATACATTAAAAAATTTTCATTATTTTTTTCCTCTTAAACATTGGAGAGGTGCATTTAAATGTTATAGAGGTAAACATTTTAAATTTGTGACTGGTTATGTTATTATTATTGTCTTGTTGCTGCATTTATTTTGTCAGGGAAAACTAATCCATAGTCATTTAAAGGTCAGGGAATTCTGAAATTATGTAAGACTACTGAGGAAACCCTGTATAAAAATAACTATGTATAATGATTCTCTAGAAAAGTCACATTATATTAATAGTATTATCTTGTATAAACATACCGTGACTCTAAAATAAAAGTTATTCATTTGTGACATTGACTTCTGTCTTGTGAGTTATCTTAAGTTTTTAACCTGTCAAGTTTTTTTTTTTGATTTTTAAATGAAATTTGCTGAAATTAGCATTTTTCCATTCTCTAGCTTTTTCTCCGCCTCGAGCTTCTATTCCAAACATACGGCTTTACGATCAATTGGAAGCAGTTCCGCACAAAAACGTGGAACCAGTTTTATCGGATGTAATATATATGATGAAATTGTTTTTATAAACTTTCTTTTTTATTAAAGCATTTTAAATACCACGATAATAACATTTAGTAATGTAAAAAATAATTGAATGATTTTTAATGATTTTTAATGACCTGTGGAAACTCTGTAATAACAAAAAGCTGTATTTGTCTGAAGTCCGTAACTTCATTTCAATCTGATTAACTCATATGGAAAGAAAAAGACAATTAGAAGAATTTTGTGGAGAATTGTACAGAGAGATCCAGTAGACTGTGTGAGATGTAATAGAGCTTCACTCAGGGACCTGGAAGATTGAGGTCCATCTTGGATAACACAGGTTGAGAGAAACTGCCCCTGGTGAGCAAGCATGAAGGGACAGTGGAGAGGAAAAAACTCCCCATTGGGGAGAAACCTCTGGCAGAACCAGGCTCAACATGGCGGTCTTTGTTTGATATGTGTGCATGTTTGTTTTTTTTTATTAGATTAATTTAATAACATTAGCAAAGGTTAAAACTAAGGATTCTTTTTCTTTAAATTGTTTATTTTCATCCACTAACCACTGGACTGAGGGTGAAGTGTATTTTTCTTCACAATTTCCCCATAAGTCATGAGGCGTATCTAATAAATGAACCAAACTGAAGAGGAACAAATCTTTTTAAAGAAATCCCACAGAATTTCTTTTAAAATGTTAAATCAAATCCAGGGCTATAAATCTTGGGATCTCCTATCGCTAAAGTAAAATAGGAGATTTTGAATCCTGGTCAGATTTCTTCTGGGATCTGGCTGTGACTGATGCACATTCAGACCGCAAGCAGCAGGAGCCGCAAAAACGTGCGTGCTCTTTCATTTTTTATGCTTGTACAAGTGTAGTTCTGATGCGCAGCTAAAGCAGCTTTCCTGCTCTGGCTGCGCGGTGGAGAGTGGGTCTGATGCACGTTGGGAGGAGCTAGCTTATCCTTTCTTTGCCTTTAACAATGGCAGCTGAAGTTGCTGTGATCAGTTGGTAAAGAGTAATTTTTCTATCACTAGGAATCCCGTTCAACAGCAGCATCTGGCCCGATCGCCTCTTTGCGGTTTTCCGCTACTGTTACCAGTGCCTGGAAGGCGTTTTTCACGTACGTAATCCAAACTGCAGGCACCAGAATAATAAAATCGAGCATATTATACAGGCAGATACTTTAATAAACTTTAAGAGCTAGATGTTAATAAACTGTTTCAGAGGAGTGATCATAGCATCTCCATCAGCAGCTCTGCATATGTCTACTTGCCAGCTACCATATCAGCTTCTCTGATTGGTCGATGTGGCGCTGGGTCTGAAGCGCGTCATACACATCAGACGCTCAGTAGCTCATGACGCGCTTCTTCAGCTGCTCAGACGCGATGCTCCTGCTGCTCAAAACGCTCACGCTGTGGGACCTTGATGCGCATCAACCATTGACTTTGCATGTAAAGTCGCTGCTTCTGCTGCCTCTGCTGCTCGCACTGTGAACGTAGTAAAAATGCAAAAAAATTTGCCAAGGTTCAACCCCTAGAGGATTGTAAGAACATTTTAGGCCAATAGTTTTGATAAATACATTTAAAGTTCAAATTCAAATTGAAAGTTTTTTAAAATAATTTTGGTGTTTCTTTGCTTAAACACGTAAGAAAAGTTTTAAAAACTAGAAATGCTTGCTGACTCTAAACCTTTTTTTAATTGGAGAATTAACTACATTTAACATCCCACCTGTAGCCTCTCAGATTTGCATTGTGCCCCATTATGTACGCTCAGCCTTTAACCCTTTAAAGCCCGATCCAAGAAAAAAACAAAATAGTAGATAACTTTTTTTTGGTTTGAATTCCTTATTTGCCCTTTTAACCAAATATGTAAAAAGAAAACAGAAATACATTTTAATATTAATAATTTTTTTTGTACATAAGTCAAGATTATTTTTGTGTAGTCTTCTACTGGCTGTTATCAGGTATATCTGATTGTGTACAACAGATTTTGAGCAAAGTTTTTTCACCATTAAATTATGCAAAAAGGTGTCAGATGCAAAACATTTCAGAAACCGTATGTATCAAATATGATACATTTGGCATTACAAGGTTAAAGCATTAAAATAGCAGTTATCCTATAAATGGTGTAAAATCTCTAGTTTATTATTTTTAAGAATATTCCAATAGGTTTTAGTTTCTTTCCTAAGGTAATAAACTGAGCCCTTCGGTTTCTTTAACTTTTTTGGTAGTGTGTTTCTTTCCTAGATGTTATCTTAGAATATGAAAGATGGCAGCAGCCTAGTAGGGCTTTCATTTATCTGCTTCCAAAATGTCTTTCTAGTTAAACTCCAGACTACGACAGTGTTGTGGCTTTTTGACACGATGTAGGAAAAAAAAGAAAAGACGCTAATAAGTGCAGCATTTTCAAAAGAATAATTACCAGCCAAGACTTTTTAAAAGCTGATTTCAAAGACGAAAAATATTATAAACAAGTACATGGAGCCAAGAAAAAACAAAGCTGACACGGGGAGTCAAGAAGCTCGTTAGATGGGAAAAGGTGGAAGCAGCTGTACTTTGCATTCATCAGCCATCAATAGCCAAACAGATTTCAGCTTCCCCACTGATTATGATTGCAAGCAGCAATTTTTACCAGCTGTCTACGCATGTTTGCAACCAACTTGCACCTTCAAGAAAACATCACTGAAAAGAAGAACTGGGATCCAACGTTCTTCACCAATCGAACATATTTGTTATTTCTTCTTTTAGTTGATATTAACTTCAGGATTTTATCAAACGGCAGAAAATAGAAATTAAAATTTCAAATAAAGCTTTACCTCCTGAGACACCAATTCATTTATTTCCTCTGTAGGGAGAGTAGAGGAATAATGATAAGGTTCCTTCATCTATAAGCTTGTGGAATAACATAAAGATCAATGTTGGACAATATGAGAATGTTCTGATTTGTGCTAAAATCAGAGGAAAAATAATCGATGTAGCAAATGATGCTTTTTGGGTGGATAGAAAAACTCAACATCTTATTTTTCTCCCCTTTCTTTTTTCATCCAGCGTTTACTGATGCACACATTCTTTGGTTCCTCAGAAACTGGTGGGTGTGTGGAAGCTTTTAACCCCCACACACCCAGCTTTTCTTAACTTTGACCTGACAGTGGCAGCAGTGTTCACTCAACAACACAAAAAGAGTTTTTCATTTGGACTCTGACCTCAATGTGGGCCAGTATGAGCCCACTGCGAGGAAACCTCCTTATGGTGTTGTGTTTCCTGTTCAACATGCCAGTTCTGTGTTACTGAATGTCCTGCAGCTCAACATCTGCATGCACCTGCCACATTTCAGCAACCCTATTTAATTATCTAGACGAGAAGTTGACTCGATGAGATTCAAAATCATCAGGATGGCGAAAAAAAGATTTGCCTCCTCCCATTTTGCATCCGGTTGCTACCCCAGCTAAGCAACAGGCACGCACCTGACCATGCATATGATCTAAAATAATTCATTACATATTAAATAAATAAAAGGTAAGTGGTGGCCTAGTGGTTAGGGTATAGAGCTCGGAATCCTGAGGTTCTGAGTTCAAGTCTAACTCCCACAGACACTCTGGGTCTCCGAGTATGACCCTTTACCCCTGATTGCTCCCCAGGCGCCCCACCACTAAATTTCTGCAATGTGAGATCAATAAAGTTCTATTATAGTATTACAAGACCAGGCCACATTTTTTATGGCAACCCCATAAGCACCACATCGTAGTGCTGACACCTTCAGGACTGTCAGGTGTCTTTAACAGTTTGAACTACAGGAGCTTTTCAGCTGCACTGAGCTGCAGGGTCAATACCCACTGCATACCTAAAATACCCCAGAAGAGGTAGAGTTCTAAATGAAAAGCTTCAACCCAAACACCTAGACCAGGGGTAACTAATTATAAATCAGCGAGGTCCAAGCCAAAGGAAATCATCAACCAGTAAATGTCCAGAGAGCATTTTTTACTCATAATCTGTTACTTCTAGAATACAACACTGAAATAAAATGAGGGTTTTGTGCCTCCGTGTTATACATTGAATTTTTGAATAAAAAAAAAATAATAATAATAATAAATAAAAAAAAAATATCTAAAAAGGAAATTTTAGAAAATTGTTTTCTTTTAAAATTTAATATGTTTTTGTAGGTACAAGAAAACAACAATCAGATTTCAAGTTTGTTATATTGACAATTTCTGATTCACATATTTTTATAAAACACCTGTGAACTGACAGTTTGTTGGGTTTTCAACTTTCTATGGCTTTAATAGAGAGCGGTGGGCTTTTATGCTGCCCTGCAATAAGTACTTTTAAACCTGGGTTTTGAATGGAGATCAAAGCCATTATCAAGCTTTATATCAAAGGTGCTCATTTTTGAGCCTGAATCTATGTTTGCATTTTTATTCTGTTCATGGTGGAGAATCCTGCTTCACAGCAGCAGGTTGAAGCCAAACATACTTAAAATGTCATCTTTGAGGTCATCATTTCACTTTTCTTTCACCAGTTCACCACAGTTCTTCCAGCAGTCCACACTTTCCCTGCTCTCTTTTTTTTTCTCATAGATGCTTCCGCTTCTTTCCGCCATGACTTGCCACCAGGTTTTTGCCTGCTGTTTTCTAAAAGTAGCAGCAGCAGCAGCGAACCCAGACTGACAACTTGCAGCTCATTGGCTAATTTGGATCACGTGCATCCTGGTCCCGCACGCTCCAGAAGGCTTTACCATAATAACAGGAGAAGCGGTGCAAGTGCCATTTAAAACATTTATAAAATGTTTTTTAAATCAGGTTGGCTCTGGATTAGCCAGCAGGTGGTTCAAGGTCCGAACCCGCTGCGTCCGCCTATATCCCATGACCTCTGACCTATGGAGCCAATGGTTTTCTCAAATCTGGAACTGCCTGGCACATTTTGGGTAACCCCTTACCCCCTACCAATCTCTCTGCTGCTTCATTTTTGCTGCTTGTACCAGTTAGTTCTGGCCTTTGGCGGCCAGCTTAGCTTTGCTGCTCTGGCTGCTTTCCGTGCAAAGTGGGTCTGACGCTACGCTAGCGGAGACTTCTCTATCGCTTTCTCTGCCTTGCAGCTATATTTGCTGTGATCATTGGGGAATAAAGTAGTTTTTAATGAACTTTTAATTGCCGGAAAATACACGCACCTGAAACTTAATCATTGCACGTCAGTTCATCCAGATTACTATCACTGCGGCTTCCAATATTATTTTCTGTCGGAGGCGGCCAGACTTCACACATACCTCAGCGTGTGCGCTGTCAGTAGAGATCCCTTCAACAGCAAAACTCTGGCCGGGTCGCCTCGCGGGTTCAGAAGTTCACAGCGGCAGCTGGTAGGTGTCATTTCATCTAAATAATCCAAACTGCAGGCACCAGGATAATAAAGCGGGCACCATATGCTGACGGTTCTTTGAGCATTTCGCTGTTAATTTATGCGTCAGGCGTAAACTTGTTTAAGAGGATTGATCATAGCGCTTCTGTATCATCAGCAGCTAGTGTCTCTCCCCTGCTGTGCTCCCAGATGATCAGCTGCTCTGATTGGTTGATGCGGCAGCGTCGAGCAGCAAAAGTTCAATTTTTTCCATCCTCGGCAGCAGCGCCGCTTATGCGGTCGTCAGGATGTTTAAACGCCGCTCGCACGCCGCTGCTTCAGCTGTTCAGACACGCTGCACCTGCTGCTCAAAATGCCCCCAAGGGACCTTTTTGCTGCGTTTTGACGCAAGATCAACCATTGACTTGAAACGTAAACTCGCTGCTTAAATGTGCGCGCCAGCTGGGCGCTCGTGTGAACGCAGCATTAAACCAATCAGACATCTGCAGCACTTGATGGGAGCTGATAAATCTATCTATCATTAAAATCAGGTGTGCTGCAACAGAGGGATGTCTAAAACATGCAGAGCAGTGACTTTTGATGAACAGGACGGAAAACCACTGACCTACATCCTACATACTGCTTTTTAAAGAGGAGGCCACAGAAATCCTTCGGAGGACGTGCAGAAGATGAAAGGGAAAAATATGTATAAACAAAAGTAAGAAAAAAATGTACTTCTCTTTTTTAAGTAAATGAGGAATGCCATTTGAAAAGATAACATGGAATAATATGTCATAATGAGATGAAAAATAGGACTTTTACAGAACTGGAAAGCTTTCTAAAAAAGGCTCTCCACCTGTTGTTGATGAGGCAGATACGCTTTCTTCCTTTTGCAATCATTTTTTTGTGGAAAAATTTTACTCAGTGACCTTTAACCCAACTGAGTTTTATTTTTACTTAATTTGTGTCATCATTGTTTTTCTGTTAATTGTGTGCTTAATTGTCTAATTTTATTTTTTTATTATAATCTTATCATCTTTAATGTTTCAAACTTTGTTTCAGCTATGGCTAGTTTGAAAGCTCTTTAGAAATTGAAGGTGTTTGTGATGCAAGTCTGGCTTTTTAACTTTTAAAGTACTCAGAGCCTCTTTATGCTTAGGCAATGAAATGCATATGGCTCACAGACATTAAAGGACAACTCACCCCTAAATGAACTTTCTTCTGCTACCAATAGGCATAGTGGGACATTTTAGCCACTGTTTGGCGCCATCCTCATGCTTAAAGAGGGTACTGCCTCTGATTTTGAATCAGTATTGCTGTTGGCTTCACCCTCATTGTGACACTACCCAGAAAAACTGACATGAGCTTTGATGTTGTGAGGAACTAAAGTGGTTCCATCTACATGCCTTTGTAGCAACTTGGAACAAGTCTAAATGCAGACTGTAGCTTTATTAGTTTTCTCTGATTTATATATATCCTATCTTAAAAATCTTACACCAACGTAGCACTATGAGGTAAAAAATGTGGAGGGAAATCTTCTACCTCGTATCCAAAACTACAATCCTTGTGACCATTTTCCATTTTTCCCCCAGTTGTTATTTCCGATATATCAGATACATCAGCTGGTTAATATTTTTGACCAATACTTTTCTTGGGTCAGTAACGACCGATACAAGCAAATGCCTGATATACTGTATGCATGATGCTCCCTTCATCCCCCTGTCCGTTGCTGACCTTTGCTTTGATTTGTTAGAAAATAAAGTCTTTTATAACTGGTACTTATGGAAAATGTATTCTGTCATTCTGCTTACATAAATGGAGAAAAAGGTATCAAGAATTAGCCCAGAAAGATATAGCAGCTCATATCGGGATTGGTTAGACTGATGTCATAATATTGGCATCAGCATCGACTAAAAAGCCTGTATCGGCAGATCTCTAATTTCCCTCCATCAGTACAACACAGCTGAGAATGTGCTCGGTTCTCATACGATTAGAAAATAAAACTCTAAGTAAGTCGATTCTTTTTCCATGCATATTTTTTTAACATCATCTGTGGGTTTGCAAAGTGGGTCCCTGGCCGTACGTTGATGCGGATTCGTGAGCCATTGCGTTGTAACGTTTAGAAATCCCTGACATAGATGTCACAATTTGATCTTTCCAGTTTTCAAGGAAATTATAAAGCACAATTATTGTGCTTTATAATTCTTGCTACCTCATATATGACGCCTACGAACAGATGCAGAGTTGAAGAGTAAAGAGTTTAATTTACTTTGCACCAGTTTTGCCAATTTAGCGCTTCTGTCGCTAAACTTTTCAGACCCTCTAGCGCCTTTATTTAAAAAAAAAACGAAAAAAAAAAAAACATAGTGCCAAATCCAGCAACTTTTTTCTGTTAGTGGAGACTTTGACAAAATAAAAGCACCAAACTCTGTGCTCTCAAGTGAGACGATCTTTCCACTTCCAATCCAGGTTGCAAATGAAATTTGAATGTGATAGGCTGCTGCTAATCCCGCCCCAAATTGCAAAATTGAATCATGAAACTAATTTTTAAATGACACAGTTGTCTCACATAAAATAATTGCATTTTTACTCTACAGCCTCATTCTCTCTAATGGTGCATTTATGTCACCAATTGGTATGTAGTGTGGAACTAAATATCTGAACTGAATTTATTTTTTCTTTACTTGTCTCTATAAACTGTTAAATCCCCACGTTTCTTCCTTCCAGCTATCCTATCTCTCTGCACTGCTTTGACAGCCAGCCAAAAAAAAAAAATAATAATAATAAAAATTAGAGGGATTCAGAATCTCCTGCAGCTGGATCACATGAAGTATGTAAATTAGCGCCTTTTAGGGCAGCCAATAGCGACTTTTCTTACTCTTACCTTAGCAGTCATAATCTTTCCTTCAATAGGTTTGTTTTTATACATACACATACTAAAGGCACAGCATATCATAGCATTACAGTTATAATCTGGGAAGGTGTTTATTATTTTGAGGCGAGTCATACAACTTTACATCAGCATCAGTGCCAAAATGACTTCCATGTTGTTGTTTTTGTCTCTCAGCACCTTCTTCTGAACTCTTCACTCTTTAATAAATGCTGCTGCAGATACTTCAGGGTGGATGTTAACCACTGTTGAGGAATGCACAAGTACTTCCTTAGCCCAGGAAAAAAATAATGAGGCAACAGGAATGTCAGCAGCAACACTGCAATGTTTAGTACCATTAACTTATTATGAAACTCATATCTTCATCTCCAGATGGGTGCAGCCTCGGTGGAAACGTACTAACAAGCTAAACTAATAAGCAGATCTGAAGCCTTCGGTGCAGCATATTGAGCAGATAGCTTTTTACGGGATGAAAGCGTTTAACTTTGACTCGGTGTGCATAGGGCCCAGAGTGAATGCATTTCCATAATAAAGTGCAGCACAGCAGAAAAGTGAAGTTTTAATATGGTACTTTGGGTGGGTGGGAGGGCTTGAGGGTTTGATCGAAACGCCAGAATGTCTCCATCTTGTCGAGATCATACAAACATCTGCAATACGTGGATGTATGTATGCATTCGTATCAGGATGTGTGTAGATGCACATGTAGGGACATGAAATTGTCAAAATATTCACATTTTAAGAGGAAGCTAAGCCCTGTGAGTGTAAATCTTCATTTTAAATGAAGCATGATTTAAGGTTAACATAAGAGGATGTCTGTAGGAACCAAATGGAAGTCACTATGACATCCTCTCAAGTTGGAAGCACAACAATAAGCAGGTGTCTGCACCTTCCCATCCCTGGCCAGGAATTAAAGCAGAGCCACTGCGTTTGATCTGGAATAAAGCAGTGGGTGTGTGTTTAATGTACAGATATTTCCAGTGCTCTTCGCAGAAGGCATTCCTGACAGCCTGTCAAGCAACCTGTCAGACTTGGAGGAGGATTATTATCTCCTTCTCTACGCTCTATTTCCACAAGTTTCAAAATACGCTGCATTATGACAGGAGTGTGTGCAAAAGAGTCAGAAAGACAGAGAGACCACCAAAGAGGGGAACTGGAGAAAATAAAAAGGGAGGAATTAGCCAGACAGGAAACAGTGAGACCTGGAAGTGAGAAAAATGTTGACAACTGTCATTACAGCGGATTTTATTTTTTTCAATACTGGTGTTTTTATAAGAGGTCCAAAAGATATTTTCCTCTTATTGGCAATTTCAGAAAGATATTTATAGCTTAAAGGGAATGGAAGTACACCCAAAACATGATTAGCCTTAATTTTTCTACTCACCCCATGCTGAAAACAACACTCTGGAGTACTTTTTTGATATCTCAAATGCATCTGGAGATCTGGGGAGAAACTTCTTGCTGTCTGCTGACATTCAAATAATGGAGGTCTATGGCACGAGGCAGAAGGTCCATAAAGTCACAAAAAAGCGTGTCAATATTCCTCCATACTAGCTCGTCCAATGTATTCCAAGTGTCCTGAGTGGGTAGTGTCCATAATTTACTTTCAAAACAAAAGTCATTTCTTAGAATGTTTTTAGAGCATAAACAGGTAGTGTATAGGATTTCCTAAAAGCGCGCGCCTGCGTAGCCCACGACGCTACCGAAACCGGCAGACCAAACCAGATGAAAGTGCGCATCTCAGCCGTCTGCTCTGGTCGGGAGCAATGCAAGCTGTAGAAGAGGAAATGTGCTGTTTACCTGTGCAAAGAAAGAAACAACGAAAGAAAAATGTCTGAGGACTTCAGTGTTGAGGAAGAGCATATGAGTTCTTTGCCGAGCTGAATGCGCACTTTCATCTGGTTTTTGTCTGCCACGGTTTCAGCGGCGTCGTGAACGGCCGCTTTTAGGAAATCCCCTATACACTACTGTTTATGCTCTAAAAAACATTACTAAATGACTTAAGTTTCAGGTAAATTCTGGATGCTACCCACTCAGGACACTTGGAATACATTGGACCAGCAGTATGGAGAATATTGAAACGTTTTTTGTGAACTTTATGGACTGCTTTGAAGGGGGGTAGAAAATGAGAGAAGGCTAATCATGTTTTGGGTGTACTATTCCTTTAAGAGCCTGCTTTAAAGTAGGGTTCTAATTCCATTTATTTCCTGTAATCTGAAATCTCAAATCAAAACGGCTAGTCAAAATAATAGCAGATTAAGGTATACTCAACACTTAATTGAAAATCTGTGTCAGAATTGGTAGAAACATTATATTCTCCCCAATTTCCCAGACATTTGGCCAAATGTGTTGCAGAAGCACACAGCCCTCCACTTCCACATGGGATCTGAACAGTGTGGACGCCGCCGTTTGCCCAATCAAAGTCCTGCAGATGTGCACCAACCCTACTGCATCCCTAACAGTATTTGCAAGTACAGACAATGGATGGATGGAGTACATGTATTATTTCTTAATCAATTAATGAAAATTTGTAGTAAAACTTTATTTTGTTATCTTTTTCAGGATGAGCCTTACACCCACAGGCATAACTTTCTGAAGGACTGGTGTGGACATATCCCCACCAATAATCTCTGCTTTTTTCCCCTTTCCGCTCCTTTACTTTAGCCAAAGGTAACAGAGGTTGGGTCCAGCTATCTGGAGTGTTTTCAGTCCCTTTTTTATTTTCCTCTCTCCCCCTGCTCCCGCGTCCTGCCTCTCGGTGTGACATCATCAGATCTGTCGCTTTGAGGCATCTGATTTGCAGTCATGTTTCACTGCTTAGAGAGTAGCTACATGGAGGAGGAGAGACACACAGCAGCTATAAAAGGGAGCTACTTTATAGATGTTTAAGTGAAAGTTAGGAAAGTGGTTGGTTAAAAAAATTTGAGATGCCACTGAAAATCTGTACATTAGTACGGAGCTTTTTCAGCAAAAAATGGCAACAGATTGTAAGTTCATACAAGTTAATAATTTAATGCAAGAAGCTTGAGAAAACATAGTTTGTTTTTCTTTACTAGTTAAAAAATGCTGGGCTTCTCGAAGGATCATGACTCCTAGTTACAGGTTAAAAGACAGAATCAGACTGCAGAGCTTCTACATATCTTGAAAATTTGTTTCTGGTATATTATATTATATTAGTAAATAGGTTTATAACTCTTTTTAAGCAGAGCACAGAGAGAAGTAGGGAGATGTGCAGATTTAAAGGTGAAACAGATTTACTGGGATATGCAACACGCAATAAAATATATCTCCAATATTACCAGAAAGTTTATAAGAAAAACAATGCTATTCTATATTTAAAATGCAGCATATACATATTTTCTGGATGGATGGATGATATTGAAATCGTAAATACTGATTCGGAACCGTAGTGCTGTTATTCATTTTTTTTTTAATATACATTAATGCTTTTGGGACTTATGTATGTATGTATATATATTAGGTGGAACGGTTCACAAAATCCACGGTTCTGTTCGGATTCACGGTTTTCGTGGTCACGGTTTTCAGGTCGGTTCGATTCGGTATATGTTGATTGTTACACGGATATCCCATAAAAATTTTTATGAAATTAATGAAAAATTCCCCAAAAAATAATGGATTGTAATATTTTAAATGATCTGCGGAAACCCCGGATCATTTCCGCATGTTTGCCAGCTTTGAATTTAATCATCTCGCCGCATGCTCTACCATCTCAAAGTGCGACTCAGAGCAGAAGCGGGACGGAGCCACAGCGGAGGAGGCTGTGGCTTTGCTTTTGAGCAGCCGGCCTGAAAGCCGCAGCGAGCCAGTTGACCCGGAGTATGTGGATTTTCGTTGGGGCATGACATGTTACTCATGTTGCTGTTAGCATAAACAAAACGCGTGGCACAATGTTTCATTAACTGTTCCACTTTTATCCATTAACTTTTCTTCCGCCCGTCATCGTGGGTCACTCTAAATGCAAAGCGGTCCCACACAGCAGACCTATAAAGTGCTGCTGCTGGTGCCTTCCAACTCCTGTTCTTTTCCCACTTTCGCCATACCCACACAATTCTCACAACAACTGATTTTTTCCCCGCTACACTAAGCTGCTTCGCTTCTTCTTCTTCTTGTTTACTACTTTGGTTGGCTTTGGATCGCAGTACCGCCAGCTTCTGCTCTGGAGTGTAAATGCTTCCCCTATGAGAAAAAGGAGCAGCGCATGAACCCAACTTAAAACACACGAGGAACTGAACTGGAGACAGTCGAACCTAACGATTCCGGGCGGTTTTCAAGCACCGTTCCATCCCTATAGTGATATATATATATATATATATATATATATATATATATATATATACGTCCGGCCCACCGAACCGTTCGGGTTCACATGTCTGCCGATTGGAATCGGGCGTGTGTTTGCTGCGGTTCATCGCGCTGCTCCTTTTTCTAAGAGAGGGGAAGCAATTACACTCCAGAGCAGAAGGTGGTAGGTACTGGTACCAAAGCCAACCACCAGTGTAGTAAACAAGAAGAAGAAGCTTAGGCGTGTAAGCCGTAGTGTAGCAGAAAAAATCAGTTGTTGTTGGAGAATGTGTGTGGTATGGCTAGGGGAAAGAACAGGAGTTGAGAGACTACCCAGCAGCACCTTTATAGGTCTGCGCCGCTGTGGTGAGCCGCTTTTGCATTTAGTATGACCTACGATGACGGCGGAAAGAAAGTTGTGGATAAAAGTGCAACAGTGTGCAAAGCATTGTGCAACACGCTTTGTTTATGCTAACAACATGATCAACATGTCATGCTAACCCCCTAAATCCTCAAGATAGCCTCGCTTTCACTTCCGGGCCAAGCCCAGACCGCCTGCGCACAGCAAGCAAAAGCCTACAGCCCCACTGTGGCTCCCGCCCTACCCCGGCCTGAAGTTCCTTGGAAGATAAAGTAGAGGGCAATGCCGTAGCGATGATTAAATTCAAAGCAGCAAAACATGCGGAAATGAACCAGGGTTTTCGCGGGCATCATTAAAAATAATTACAATTCATTAATTTTGATGTGATTTTTTTCATTAATGTTTTATGGGATTTTACTGTATTGAATACATCATGTGATGCTAACATACAGTCACTCCCTAATGTGACTGTGGGTGGCTTTTGGCCTGGAGTTGATGTCATCAGACGGTGCCCAACCTTCACAGGGTGTTTCGACCCTTAACCGCTACACCCTCCAGCTGGCGGGTCAGCAGTGGTGGCCAGGTCACTGCCCATCATCTCCAGGCCTCCAGCCCCCCTCCTCCCTCTTAAACCACAACCAGCATGAGGCTCTCTCTGCTGCCTCCCCAATCCTGCGCACAGCTGTCTTCCTCTCCTTGCCAGATATTCCAAGTGCAGTGAGCACAGACAGACCACATTGACTGTGCTGGGAATCCTCTGCATCCGACCTCCACTGGAAACAGCCATGCTTGCCAGCCTTTGTCTTTGCAGTCCATGATGAGGTCTTGGTATTTTAGGTTCTTCCTCTCATGGGCATCCTCACAGCCTTCCTCCCAAGGCACAGTCAGTTCCACCAGGATGATCTTTTTGGCTTGCTCTGACCAGATGACAATGTCAGGCCTCAAGGTGGTCTGGACGATGGGTGGGAAAGTGAGCTTCTTCCCCAGGTCGACTGTCATCTCCCACCCCTGTGTTCCCTGGAGGATGTTGGTCCTGGCTCTTTTATTAGAGAGTGGCTTTTCTCCTGCCCTGATGAATTGCATTGATGGTATTTGCAGCTTAATTGGCTGTGGTCTTCTCCTAGCCTGCTCGAAAATGTCAGCCATCACTCGAAGCACTTGGTCATGCCGCCACCTATATCTCCCCTGGGCCAGAGCGATTTGGCACCCTGCTAAAATGTGGGCCAGTGTCCCCTTCTTTCTGCACAACTTGCAGCAGCTGGATGAGGACCTCTGTAAGATTCTTGAAACTGCTCTGGTAGGTGCAGCAGAACAGAAGATGGCAACGATGACAGCAATCATCTATAATGTGGCCAAGGAGCGGTTTGGTGTCGAGGATAGGAAGACCAGTACTCCTAATGTCCGGCAACCAAATCGGAGGGAAAGGGAGATGCAGAGCTTGCGGAGAGAGATAAAGGCACTATCCAGGCAGTTCAAGAATGCCACCGAAGGGGAAAAAGAGGGAATTAGAGACCTAACATCAGGGCTTCGTGAGCAGCTTCGCAGGCTAAGAAGGGCAGAGCAGACACGGAAGCAGAGAAAGAAGAAGGGGGCAAAGAGGGCACAGTTCATCAAAGACCCTTATAGGTTCACTAAAACCTTATTAGGAGAAGCAAGGTCAGGATCACTCAGCAGCTCTAAGGAGGAGGTTGAAGAGGCTCTGAGGTTGACTCACTGTGACCCACAGAGGTATGAACTTCTTAGCAGCCACCCAAAGATCATCAAGGTGCCACCCCCCTCAGAACCTTTGGTGACCAGAGAACCGACCTGGAAGGAAGTGGAGGAGGTGGTGAAAAAGGCAAGGACAGCATCAGCCCCTGGACCAAGCGGAGTGCCTTACAAAATGTACAAGAAGTGTCCACTTCTGCTACGTAGACTTTGGAAGCTCTTCCGGACAATCTGGGCAAAGGGCAGCATACCAACTACCTGGAGAGTGTCAGAGGGCTGCTTTGTGCCAAAGGAGAAGGACTCTTCTGAGATCGGCCAGTTCCGCGCCATCTCTCTGCTGAGTGTAGAAGCCAAGATCTTTTTCTCAGTCTTGGCAAGAAGAATAACTAACTACATGACAACAAATGGATACATTAACACCTCGATCCAGAAGGGGGGGATTCCTTGTGGCTCTGGATGCCTGGAACACACCACACTATCCTCAGCCATCTGATCCTGGTGAGGCCAGGGGGAGCAAGGGCAACCTAACAGTTGTTTGGCTGGAATTTATCATACATTTTTTATTTTTTCATTAATTTTTATACATTTTTTTTCTTCTGTGTAATAATAAACATAAGTACCGAACTTAACCGGTAAGTAAAAACCGCGGACTATGAAACTGCGGAACCTAACCAAACCGCGGGATTTTGTGAACCGCTCCACTCCTAATATATATATATATATATATATATTGCACTAAAAATGCATCTCTCTATCTAAAAATATCGGTGTATTATGGCTCTCTTGTGTTCTCAACAATAGGAAAGCTATTCAATAAATGTATGATTGAGCTCTTTTTTGGAAAATACAAAATCCTACTGAAAGCGTTCGGGTTGAGTAACTGTAGGTCCATCAGCCCCCACCCTTAGAGTGTCCCCACCAACTTTCAGTACAAAGTTACGCCCTTGCTTAAACCTATTAAAGAAGGGTAAATAGTAAAAGTGACATTTGGTGGCGTTATCAGATTCTACGTCTTTAATAACCAGCTCAAACATTTTCACTAAAATGAGAATGCCTTTACAGTGAGGTTCCCAGTACTGGTAGGAACAAAGATGATTCTGAGCTGAGGAACCCAGGACTGATGGCATTCTGCAAACAAACTGAGCTCTCACACTGATACATGAATCTGCCTATACTGTACATGTGCACCTGAGTACACAGTGTTCATGCAAACAATATCTAACTCTATCTTAACACATACACACATGCAATCACACACAGAGGTCTGTCTGCAAACATCCTAAGCTCGATAGCAAACACAGCTTGTGCCACCCGTATGCCAGCCTGCCAGCCATCGACTCTCTCCAAACCCAACCTGTTACTAATGACAGGAACACAAATAGTCACCGGTAGAACATCAAGACTTGGACTATCAAGGGAAAAGGAGAACAGCTCCTCAGGATATAAAATAAGACAAAAAGAGGGAGTTGGCTAAGTTAGCTAAGATGCTAAAATTAAAGAGCTGGACCGGAAAAGAGGAATCAATTATTCTGCTGAATGCTAGCGGCTAGCTGACTGGAGCATGGATCCTACAGTGAGGACACTCCAATGCTGCACCATACTGCTCCATCCACCCCCTCTCTTCCCATTCGTGCAGGAGAGGCTTGAATTAACCATAGTAAACAGAACACAATACTTAGTTTTTTTCACATAATGTCCTTTAAAGGTCTTCTCTATTTGAGAAATGGAAGACAGCTTCCCCCAGAGAGCATCTTGTAAAGGTTCTCTGCATGGCGCCTGGTGAGACTGAGACTTGACTTGAAACCGAACCTTTTCTACCCGGCAAATGTCAAATGGAAGATGAAAGGAAAAGGAAGGTCTTGTAAAGGCTCTCCGGAGATACTCCGACTGGCTTCAATCTTTGCCGCCTGTTGAATCACACTGGAGAGGCCTAAGGGAGTCCTTTCATTTGTGCGATGTTTAGTTGCAAACCTAATATGATAAACAAGCTTGTTACATTTACTTTACATAGTTTTGCCAATTTAAAAATGGGGTTTTAGACTATCTATTGTATGTCTTTACTTTCCTTACAGTACAGATATTGCTTGTGCGGTTAATAGGTTAAACCCAGGGAGGGTGCAACAAGCAAACATTTGTTTCGTCATAGATGTTGCAGAGAAAACGTATACAAACATTTTAAAACTATTATACATGCCTGTTTATTTTAGCTTAGAAATGATCAGTAAAAGTCTATCTGGCCTTGAGTTCGTGAGACTATATTTGATCACGAATGTGTTTGAATTTGCATGTGTGAAACAGCTCCTCTCGTCCAGATTTCCTAGGACGAGTGTGAGCCTCGGTATTCTGCTCCTCAGCACAGCGGGTCTATGAAAGCTATGAATGAGGTGGGTTTTTGCAGGTCTGTGAACATGTGTAAGCATGGGGAGTAGCGTGAATGTTGTACCCTCTGCTCCAGCTGAGCCAGCTGCTCCCTGTAGAAGGCTTCCAGTGCTTTCAGCTGCGAGTCTTTCTTCTGGAGCTGCTGCGCCTGCAAGCAGACACACAAAGACAGGGCGGTTACTTGAAAAGGTATTTTAAAAGGTCATGAGGTTAACCTTTTTTCATTACAAATAAAACACATTTTCAAGCAGTTTTATATACACATGTTAAACCAAACTGATTTCAGGTTTGTATTCAGTATCTCTAGATTATTTCTTTCTGTTCTGGACCTTTTGGTTTAAAACCTTTCAGCATGTCAGCAAATGTCTCATCTTATCTAAGCACCAGTTTAGGTCACATGATAATAAGAGACATTTTTCTACCACCACTTCACAATTAGTGGTTTGTATGCAGAAAGCATGCAGTGGTTGTTCAATCGTATCAGAATTGGCACCAAGCATGCAGTTCTCCAACAATGAGATTTGAAGATTATTTTCACCTCCTTTTTTGTTCTTCTCAATATGGAACGGCTGCATAGAGGCTGGTGGGGTCATGTGCCAAAAGCTACTTGGGCACTGACATCTCTAGGACCAAAGAGGGTATTTTTCGCATCAAGAGGTAGAGGTAAATTACAGCTATTATTGGGTACTGTGTGGAAAAAGATAAGCAGGTTTAGGCTCTTGGGTGTGCAAGGATGCAGACTTCCTGTAGGGCTCCAACACCATAGCAATTCTAAAGGGGCCCCAGCAGCTTAGGATTCCTCCGGATTCTCAAAAGGCTGTCTTCTACCTCAGGGAGAATTCATAGTTTGCTGACGGACTGTAGAGCTGTAAGTTTTCCAAGGTACATCATGGCAGAGTTCTGCACTGGTCTGATTTTTCAAAACTACATCCACACGAACCCGTAGATTTAGGAACCGAGACCCAAACCGTTACCAGCATTTATACCCACTTATAACCCAGCCAGGAGAGCACAGGTTTTTAAATAATAGTGCGACCCGAAGCATGATCACAAAGTGTGCACAAAGTCATGTGTAAGGCAGTAAAGAAAATTGCCTCATACTCACATCTAGTGCACGCTGTGCTCACAGATTAGCAGCTGTAAACTGGCCGATGCTTAAAAAAAGTATTGTTATTTGGATATTCTTGAGTCAATTTATTTTTTAAGATGTAGAGTTTAATAAATAAGAAAAAATAAATATGTGTCATTCATGCTGTAACTATGATACCAGCATTCTGTTCATTTAAACCCGTACACAAACCCATTAAATAATATGGTTTTTTTTTCTACCCATAGAGGTAATTTTATACTGGTACCCGACCCGGTGAAGGACTCTGCATTACGGAACAAGAAGGTTCTTAATGAGACCTAAAACACACAAGTGTAGCTTTCATTTTTCTAATGTATGGGTGGGCTGTACTTATTCTGCCTGTAGTTTTGTAGTTTTTAGTTACATCCTTTCTCTGTGTGGCTTACATAGTCTATTTTGTTGCAGTACAACACTTTACAGGTTGGCACAAACTCTCTTATCCTGGGTTTTATCTTCCCAATAAGGCACACACATTAACACTGCCCTCTTCAAATCATTAAATGTGAGACTGCACTACTCCAGTAAAACATATACTTTACTGATTAGTACCGTAAACTTGGATAGAAGGAGTCAATCGAAAAACTGGTCAGTTCAAACTGTCAGTGGACAAAACATTGTTAAAATGTGAAGATGGGATCAGTTTTGCACGTTACGTGGAGCCGAATTTAAATGTAATCTGTATAACTTCTGCATATCTTTTAAATAACACTCTTTGGCTGATCATTGGGGATCCTAAGGTGTTTCCAGGCCAGAATGATTTACAGGACTTTTGGATCTTTTCCTCTCTGTTATCAAATGGCTGAAAAACCTTCAAACCGTTTTAACCAGGAGGAATTCTTTTCAGATTCCCGAACCACCTCATTGGACTCAATTCATTGCAATGAAGCAGCGGTTTGTACGTCAAGCTACTCCAAGACCATGGAGCCCTTGAACTACACATAACTTGGCAGCAAAGTGGAATATTCTAAGTAAAAAGTATACTGATTGTTATGGACAAAATTCAATATATTCGGGGGTTTTTTCCCAGCAATATTAAAGAGAATAAAGCTAGGAGATAGAAGGTATTGGATGAGAGGTAAGAAATTCAGACAAATAAAAAGTGTTGATAAGAAATCAACGTACTTTAAGGAAAACATTGATGTAGAATTAATTTCATAAACCATATTTTTTTTAAAGATTTTTATCTTTCCAGCAGTTTCAACATTAAGTCATTCATTGCATGGTGTTAGATATGAGAGGAAAATGCTTGCAACATTCATAGCTGAGCCTTAAACATGAAATTATGTGATTTAAATACCAATATGGTCTGCAGCATGGTAGATCTTTATGTATACCAGAGGATTACCACTGGATTAAAAGAGTTCATTTCGTCTGCTTCCATCTCGCCCCTGGTTTGAAAATATTGCATCAAAGTGACCAAATCCGGTTATTTACTTTAAATGCCAGAATTTAATTTCCATCCAGTATTCCGTTTAATTTGAGTCTTCAAGGGATGATGATACACGGTCATTGCATTCTCAGATGCTGGATTCTGCAACACGCTGGAAAGTGCAGGCACTACAAAGAGAGAAACGCTGTAACCTTCAAATCAAATGTTTGCTTTTCCCCTCCATCTCTATTTGTCAGAGCACCTCTACCCGTCTATTTCATGTGCCTTTGTTGGTGGAGGCGCGGTAGAATTACCCTGTTGCACTGAAGAGAAACACATAGATCCATAAAAGGAAGCGCATGCAGGACGGAGACAGGACCCTGATAAACACCTTAACATGCATGTTCAATGGTTTCATCATGAAGATGGGTCATTAAATCTTAAGCATATGAATTGTAGAGCAACTTGGAGATGCTGCAAAAATACATTAAAATGAAGCAAGGTCAAACACAATGAGTGTGAAATGATTGAAATGATGAAAGAAAAAAGAAAATGAAAAAAAAAAGAAGCGAAGAGGGGCTTAATTTGCTTTCAATTTGATCTGATCTGTCATTAAATGAATTCTGCAGCAAGGAGCTGCAAATTACAGATGTTTTACACTCCCAGCTGTTGGGAATTTCATTTCAACTAAAATCATTAACAATTACCCCAATCAGCATATTATGGAAATCAGTTTGATTCCCTTTTCCTCATTAAGCCCCTTAGATCTTTAAAAGGACGATGTGAACCAATAGAAGGGTCAGGTGGAGATGAAAAGGCCCAACAAGCAGGACTGTTTGAAGGTTGAAATACGGCTTACCGTCGCTTCTATCTCATCGGCAGACTAAAGAGGTCGGAAGAGCAGCAGAGAAACAGCAAAACAAAGAACATTAATATACTATTCAATTCTATGATCTGGGAAAATCTTCCAGACAACAATGCCGGGTATTTGGTTATCTTCTAACATGTTCAACAGACCGTGGTTGCAATGATGAAAATACAGGAGTTTCTGTGAAGAAATATTTTAATAGAAGGTAAATCAATCATGCCTGGCAGCAAGAACTGGCATGAAGCATTTCCAATAGCAGACAGTCTTTTATATTCTGGTAAAGGAATGATAGCCCACCTTTCTGTCAGGAATCATTTTAAATCGGCTGCAGTGATGGATTTTAAGGGAGAGTTGGGTTGTTTAAAGTTGAAAACTGACTAGTTTATTTTATTTTATTTTCTCAGCATTTAGGACGTGTATTTGCCGGTGTGCTTTGGATCATTGTCTAACGACATAACGCCACAAACTGATGTACTTCCACGTTCATTTAGAATTTGTGGTTTTATCATGTCTGCAGAATCATCCAGGCAGCCCAACATTTCTCACCATAGTGAAACTTTATACCGGATGGGACAGAATGAAAATTTGTTCCACTGTTGTCTCATTAAGGCAAAGATTTCCAAGTCTTGTGGATAATTAAGATGGGCTTTCATTTGTTCTTGAAAAATAGTCTTTTTATCAATACTTCTGCCTTAATCTGCTTTAATGAAGACCATTTTTGGCCATTCTTTCTCTGTTGTTGAACCATCAACTCTGATATTAACTGATCCAACAAAGCTTGTAGTGCTTTAGGGCAGCGGTCCCCAACCACTGGGCCATGGACCGGTACCGGTCATTTGGTACCTGGCTGCACAGAAAATATATATATATAATTTATCGACGATCAGAGTCTGAGTGATGTTTTATTGTGAAAAATATATAAAAAATGGGGTATTCTCTCCCAATTACCTGAATTAACCTGTGCCTCTTGACGCAGGATTTTATGCTGTTTGTATTTGATTTTATGCCAGTCGTATTATTTTATTTGATCGTTTTTACCCCCTACACTTTAAATGCCAGTCTGTGAAAACATTGTCTGACTTATAACTGGTCTGTGGCGCAAAAAAGGTCGGGGACCGCTGCTTTAGGGGACGATATAGTTTAATTTGTGATCAACTATGAGTTGTCAATGAGCTCTTAGTAAATTTGGCTGGTCAGCCAGTCCTGGGAAGGTTCACTGTTTAATGTTTTCTTCATTTATTAATTATGGCTCCCATCCTCTTAAACCAAAGAACAAAAGGTTTGGAAATATATTTTAACCTGTTTAAGACTTTAAGGTTGATATGGGATTGTTTCTGATCAGTTTATGAATATCTTAGACCTGGGAAGAACATGCTGTGTTTTTAGATTGCAGAAACCTACTCTCAAATTTAGATAATGAACTTGAACCAAAAAAAATGAGCTCAAAGACGGTAAAGTCAGGATTTGGTAAGTGGGGCATTTATGCTTTATTTTCACAAGTATTTAGGTTATTTTATTTAAAAGGGGAAAAAAAACGAAATAGATTTTTTTTCATATTACTTTATTTAGCTTTAAAATAATCCCAGCAGACACAGAGTCTGGAGAAATCAAATCTAACCTCAGCATTCTAGTTGCTTGAGAGTGGCAGACATAGCAGGGGAGTCTAATCCATTTCCAGATTAATGTTTGACTAATTAGAGGGAACATAATGATTGTGTGCAGGATATTAGAGGTGGTTAGGTTATCTTTATGTATAGAAAACAGCTCAGCCATGATTCAACAAATCCCATCTGGAGGCCCTGGTAGCATGCAGATTACACATCCTTGTTCCCATTTTCAAACACACTCAAAGTATGTGACAAAACGCATCATCTTACGAAGAAGTATCATTTGGTTCTTACTCTACACTGGAAAATTATTTAGAAATAAGTAAAAATGTCTTAAATTAAGTGCATTTACCCTTGATTTGAGTCAGTAAATTAGATAGTTTGCCAATAGAATAAGTATTTTTACTCTTAAAATAAGATAATTTGATAATATGCACCTGAAATATAACAATGCAATAATCTTTTCTTATTTTAATCTAAATTGTCTTGTTCCATTGGCAAAATGTCTCTTTCATCTCCTCAAGTCGAGAACAAACTGACTTATTTTAAGTAAAAATTACATATTTTCATTTGGATTTCTTCCAGTTTTAGAATTGCTAAAAATTCCTCCTTTTTTCATTAACTGTTATTCCTGTTCTGATGACGATTGACAGCATCTATCGCTCACTTCTTGTTACTGCACTAGTCTTGCTTGGTGCTGTCGTACTTGCCTGGTTAAGTGTGCTGGAAAATGTGATATTTGCTAAATAAAATAAAAGTCTTTCAGGTTTCATCCTTTGTCACAACAACAAGATAACAAAGCAGTCATTTCCCCTGAAATCAAAGCGCTTATCAAATATGAGGGCTTTGTCAAAATTCTCATCTGCTGCAAATTGAAAAACAGAGGCAAGGATGAAATAAACCGATGCACCAGATTTTGTTACTTTAACGAACAATTTATCTCAGAGCTTCCAAATAAACCTTATTGTATGTGTGCTGATTATAGAAGAGGCCAATTAAACTGATTACAATGAGGAAATCTATCTGAATTCTTTAATATGTGTAAACAATATCCAAATGGCTGCTTTTGTTACACTGATTAAAATCACTTTTTCACCTAAAATATACAACAAATAATAAAAGATAAAGAAGGTCGTATACATATCATCAAAGATCCAACAAACAATAATAGTGCTTTCTACTCATACCTCTAAACTTATTTGTTACAACCATAAACTTTATTGCATTTTTGTTACATTATTGTGTGATAAGCCGGGGTGGTTAAATTGGAGGAAATGGAAACGCGATTTTCAAGAGATTTTACCAAAAAAAAAAAAATATCTAAAAAACCTGGCAAGTATTTAAATTCAACTTACTAACAGAGATACAAATAAATCTACTGTTTTAAGAAAAAACATATTTGATAACTTACCCTAAACTCTGTGGGGGCCTCAAAGGTTTATTTGAGAATATCAAAGTGAATAAAGCAGACAGGGATGCACAAGCAGAAGAGTTTAAAGCAGGGTTGTGCTTCAGGAGCATTAATTCATTAATACTCGGAAAGCATTTTAACATTTTCTAACATTGCAACCAAAAACTTAAATGAGTTTCTCAGAATTTATTATGATGATTAACAAAACGCTGAATATGGTCATGTTGGGGACTCCTTCACACATCTGTACATGTCACATTTATCCGTCTTTCTTGTTACTGAGATTATGCAGTAGAAATAATGATCATTGGTAAGAGAAATAAAAAAAAAAAATTGTCTTCTGTAATGGAGCTTCTTTTTAAACTGTCATATCACTTTTAATAAAAGAAAAGAAACAAAGATATACAACGTTCATTGAAGAAAGAAAATTAGGTAATGTGTTGAATTTAATTGAATTACCGTAAAAAAATATTTTATTAATTCCAGAAAAGTATATTTTTCCTGCTGCACCATTTTTTAGTGATATGATACTGGTTTCTGTTTCTCACTGCTAACAAGAATTAAAACTATAGCCTTGACTGAACGCAGCAGTTAAAATGACCCAGAAGTCAGAGCTGGTGGAGTAATGATGAATGCAAAAGCTGCAGGACAACCCAAAGCCTCTTCCTGCGTTGAGCGTTCATTTTCCGTGGCAAAAACAAAACAAACAAGGCAACAACTACCTCTTAAAATCGGTGGTCTTCATAATGACTAGCCGGTCATGTTCAATTCATTAATACTTTATTATCACCTTTTGTTACCTAATAATACAAAGTTAATGTACATGATACAGAAGTTGAAGAATTTATTGATTTTTTGACTGATTAATGCCATCGGCTACCAAATTTCAAGCACTGCCAATTGGTAAGTCTAGTTTATTTATATAGCACCAATTCACAACGGATGTAATTTTAAGGCACTTTAAAGTAAAAAGTTAAATCAGATTAGTTAAAACCAGTGTTGTATAAAGTACTGAAATCTCAGAGTCAAGTAAAAGTATAAGTACCTCTCCAAAATATGACTTTGGTAAAAGTCCAAGTCACTGACTGAAATGTTACTTGAGTAAAAGTCATCAGAAGATCCTGATTAATGTGACCAGCGACTAGTTCATGTCTAACAAACAGAATTGAAAACTGAATAGAAGAAGTTTTTATAAAGTTTTTTTTTTTTTTAAACAAGTGGTTTTAATCATGCCTGAAAACTCTATATGGAAAACAAAAATTCACCGGATTTCATACAGGAATCATTTGAAGTACCGCAACACAGTAAATCTTGCTTATCTGCTACTCTGAGGAAATTAGTTCTAATCAATATTTAGAGAGCTCTGATGTTACAGCACAGTGGCAATGAAAAGCAGCAGCAACCGCAGTGCTGAACAACTGAGGTAGGGACACTTTACACGCACATTTGTGCACAACGTGCAGATGGAAGCAAGATTCATCATCATTATCAGAGCTGATGAACGCCAAATCAAATCGTCGCCAATCGTCTGTGTTTAATAAACAGAAGCACCACAAAGAGCGAGAGAGTTTCTGCTGTTAGAGGCAGCTGCTGCAACTTAAGGCAGAGGAATAAGTCAAATTGCTTTTTTGTTCATTTAGTATCTGTTTGGTGGGGATTAGGCAGAAAAAGAGCAGATTTAATTAAGGGGAAATACATTAACGACATTCCTTCCAATCTGCATCCTTCTGTGTTGGACCAGTTTTAATTTGCTACCGCAGACGAAACTGCAAGTGACTCAGATGACTCCTCTGGTGTCCCTTCAGGGACCTGCGAGTCTGCGGTAGATAACAGCCGGCCAGGCGTGACTTCGCACACAACACATCACACCATGTACAAGAGACACTGAAGGACAACCTGAGCTTATAAGCTCAAAGCTGGTCTCACTGTCCATTCAACTGTAGCAACATTTATCAAAAACCGACCCTATAATCCTGTCTTCACCCCTTTTACATCTGAACAGCTCACCTATTTTGAAGAGGATTTTAACATTTTTATTTGCTATGGCCCAGCAGAGATTAGCGTTCTTATGCCCTATTTTAGAGCATGGACAACACTTAAGTTGACCCGGTTTTGTTTTATGCACATTGAGCAAAGAAATCTGACAAATCATGGTAATCCAGAGAAATAATCTTTCAAATATATAATTATAGCAGCGCTAAAGTAGAACTCCCAATATAAACTAGTTTAAAGATGCTAAACTGAGAATTTTCTTCCCAAGACGAACGTTGACGAATGTTGTTCACAAGTATAGTATTTCCGTACCCTTGAGTTGTCTCTCCAGTGTTGATTGTCCTGCTTCGTGTTTGCCTTAGGCCAGGCATACCCTGTACAATTTTTGCACTTTTTGGGAAGAGTTTCTAACCGTGCGAGAATTTTTCAATCAGGCCGACTTTCAGCCTGATCGTGCTTCGTGCATCGTGTAGTGTACAAGGGGTAACGAGGGGCGATCAGCAAGTCACGACCACCTTTAGATCAGAAATCATGAGTTTAGGAAAAAATCAAAGGTGTTTGAAATTCACCATCATGGCCAGATCGCTAAGTGGACATACGCAAACAAGGATTCTTCTTCTTCCTCTCAGACAAAAACACAGAAGCATGACAGGGGTGCGAGAGTAACAGTTCTTTCTATAAAATCAACAGACCGTAGTAGCCCCGTTTGCTCAGGCATGTCTTTGTCCAAATATGTCGCAGCCTTTTCTTTTTAGGGCTTTCAGCACAAAATTGCACAAATTGCCAAGGCAGCACATTTCATTCTAGTGAGCTTCATATTCCTCTTCTAATCGTTGCTTCGGGATAGACTAGTCCGAGTAGCGCCATCTCATTGCAGAGCTAAGTGCGACAGGGTTTTTAGACGTACAGTGTTAGCAAGTAGATCACATCAGAGCATTGGGCCGCACATTGTGAGAACAAACATCATGAGCTGTGAAATTTTAAACCCTGTAGTTTCTTCGTACAGTGTGAGCTGTAGCTGCGTGAAACGACTGAAAAAGATCGTACAGTGTGTGCCTGGCTTTACAGTAACAGCTGCCAACCAATGCTCACTTCCAAATCCAACAGATTGGTACAAAATGCTGTACAAAAGGCATTTAGCTTTATCCAAACACAGCTGTTTCACAGAATATTAATTTATGACATTATTAAATTTTCTCCTTACACTTAATAAACGTGTCAAACTGATTTGATTTTTACTTTAAAGGACAGAGACAATGAATGTGTTATAGCCAGCACTGGGCATGGTGGGCCTGGCTTTAAGAGAAATTAAAAACAAACGAAAAATTTAGAAATAACACAATTCGTAAATGTTTCAACACAATTAGATTTTATTAAGATGAGGTATTTCTAAAGTGGTCAGTAAAGACAGACTGGGACTTTGGCTTGATATTAGCAATGGAAAAAATAACAGGGTTTTAAACAGGAATGAGTAACTCCAATGCTTTTTGTTGTTTAATGCTCTTAGAAATAATTTTAATGCCATCAACAATTACCCATGACTCTCGTATATAAACGGCAAAATCTTTCATCACCTTTACTGTCGACAGGCTGCAGCCATGTCCCAAATACCTCTTTTTCCAGTGACTTTTGTTGAAATTTGCATTTTCCCCATTCTTTCCCTTTTTTTTCCACCTCGAGCTTCTTTTCCGAACATACGGCCTTACGATCAACCAGAAGCAGTTCCATGCAAATATATTGCGATATAACATATCTGATGAAATTTTTATAAACTTTTTTTTTTTAAATAAAGCATTTTAAATGCTACGATAATAACATTTTATTAATTTTAATGCCAATTAAGGCCTTAATTAAAAAATTATAATTTAATGACTTAATAATTTTTTTATGAACCGCAGAAACTCTGAATAAGCAGATCTTTTTACGCTGGCAAAATAAATGATAATAACATAATTCATGCTGCTGAAAAACTGTTTGCATTTCAACAGCTTTCATATGAAAACAAAGGAAATCTTTTTTAAGTTGTTTTAGTACTGGACTGTACTTCTTCTTTATCCACCGGAGTAACAGAGATAAGTTTCCAAACTTCCCTTTCTAGAGTCAAGAGAAACTTTAATCATACTGGGTGATAAAGTGGGAAAGTTGTTATTTGGAAATGCCTCATTTTTGAATGTTAAAGGATTAGAGTCATAATATTTTTTTTTTTAACAAACCCACAATAAAAGCTATTTGCTTTAGAACTTTAGAACTAACAAAAAAGCATTTTTATTTTTTTCTCAAACCACATCCCAATGAAAACATCATGCATGTTTTATACCCGTGAAAAGTGAAGCCTCATATGGCTGAGTAAAGAAAAAACAGAATGAAACAAATTAATCTGGTTAGGAAAAACACAAACTACATAAGAAATTAAATAGAAAAATAACTTCAAGTTATTAACAAGGTGTATAATTAAATGCAGCAGTTTTTAGCCATGAGCTAAACAGCAGATTAGCTCAGAAATGTATTATGATATATTCTTCCCTCTCTCTGCACCTTCTGCATACGAATCAATTCAGTGCACAGCTGGAGGTTTGAAGCATCTATTTAGAAGCCAGAGAGGTGGAGGGAAATGTGTAAAAGTGTGAAACACAGAAATCAAGTGAGAGCGAGTAAAAGAAAGTCAGGCTGTAAAGGATGAAGGATTACAGGAGACATGTCTAACAGGTAGATATCAAACTAAAGAAATAAACTGAAAATGAGGGGAATTACAATGAGATGGGAGAGCAGGAGATGTGGGAGCATCCAGCTACTGCACTAAACGTCTTGTTACCTGGGGCTATTTGGTAAAGCTTTCTTTTACAGTACATCAATAACCATGTAACAACATGGTAATAAAAGTTAGTTACACTATATTATTAGGTAACGAGAAAAACTTTATGGAGATTGTTTTAAGCGCTGTGCTTCATATTTTAGGCAGACAAAGTAAAGAGTCAGACTTCTTAGATTTCAAACCGTTATTACAAGGTAACTCATATTCATTTTAGAAGACAGCAATAAATGTATGTGTTATCTGGTAAAATGCAGTTTATTACTTGATATACAACCAAACCTAGAATACAGCCAGCCAAACTTCTTAACTCTAAACCCTTAACTCTGATTTATATGCAACTTGAGTTCAGTTTTATAATGCTTTATTTACCTGATCCTAAGTTCCCATTTATCAATATATTTTTGGTAACCTAATAGTAACCAAAAGTCTTCATTGCTACATAGTCACATACAATTGTACGGAGCCCCTAAAGGGACATGGAGGGAAAAAATAAAATTTTGCAAGATCCCGAAAAACTTTTGCGAGATCTCGCAAAACTATTGCTGGATCTCATAAAAGTATTGCGAGATCTTACAAAGTATTGCGAGGTCTTGCAAAAGTATTGCGGGATCTGGCTAAAGTATTGCGAGATCCTGCAAAAGTATTGCGGGATCTGGCAAAAGTATTGCAAGATCCTGTAAAAGTATTGCGGGATCTCGCAAAAGTATTGCGAGATCTTGCAAAAAATAAACTTTTGCGAGATCCCGCAATACTTTTGCCAGATCGCGAAAAACTATTGCGGGATCTCGCAAAACTATTGCGCGATCTTGCAAAGTATTGCGGGATCTCGCCAAAGTATCGCAAGATCTCGCAAAGGCTAAACTTTTGCGCTGATCTCAAGCAATACTTTTGTGAGATCTCGCAAAACTATTAAGTGGATCTCGCAAAAGTATTGGCGCAGATCTTGCAAAAGTATTGGGGGATCCAAAAGTTTCTTTTTTCCTCCATGTCCCTTTAGGGCTCCGTAGGAAATAAAATAATTACATGCAGGTTATTTTTTTATATATATATATACTTTTAATCACTATGTTAATGTATTTTTTTGTTACCAAGTACAATAGTGTGACTTGCTGTTTTACTACCATGTTATTACATAGTTAATAATGTACTGTAAAAGTAACCGTTACCAGCTTTTTTTTTTTTAAGTAACAGATCTAATAATTCCTGAGACCCAACAGCGGCACCATGAGTTACGCCTATTTAGAATAGAAAACAGGGAGTAACACTAACTAAATTAACCAACATTTATAAAATAAACTCTATTACTAGGGACAACTAAAAATGTCCACTCATTAGAGCCACGGATAGTATGAAATAGAAAGGATGGACTTTAAACCTGTACATGATGTGAAATTACATGACTAGAATTATTGCTATATTTAAGTATAAGTATATATTATCTTGCATAGAAAAGGAGAACTACTGAAGGATGGCTTTAATTTCATGTGGAAGCATCGGGGAGGTTTGTCAGCGCTGTTTGGTCATTTCTTGCACTCCCTGATTTGGCTGCAGCTGTCTAAATGTCACAACAACACCTGCACGGCGCCGTAGCCTGAGCAACCTCGATGGGATGTTGACATTCATCCCCAGAGAGCTCGCCGTGCGGTTTATTAATGGTGGCATGAAAACACCTTACCTGAACAGGTTTACCTTCTCATGACATTGGAGGCAAGTTATGTTCACCTGTTCCTCTAGTGCTTCATTATGTTTTGGCCAAAGACAAAATAATTGGGGAAAAAAAATTTAAAAACTGACATTAAGTTGTGAATTATTCTTTTAAAACTTTTCTATTTGTTGTTTCCAGGGCAAGGATGAGGCCGTACCTCTTTACTTCCATTACCATGAAAACAAAAGACTCTAATGCTGCAACGCTTCAACAGAAAGACACCAGAGCAGAGGAGGCTGCGGAGCTTTCACAGCAGGATTATGACATGTTTTTTTATTTGTTTAAGTAGCACATTGGTTATTCAAACAATGCAAGGGTGGCATTTACATGTCCTATAACGCTGTTGCTATATAGCTGTCCCCAGTGAATTCCTTCCAGGACTAGGAATACAATTTATTTCTGAAGACAACGAATGGGGGAAGAGATTGGCTTGTGACCCGAATAGGATGATTTTCCGATTACTGGTTCCTGAACAGCGACAGGCTATTATGAATGTCTAAAATCTGATCTCTTCCAATCAATAACGACAAAGATCTCACCGATTACACTCTGCGTTTATGCTTTTAGTCAGGAATTATCAGGGCTGACAGGAGTTTTGTTTTTTTAGGTACCATTAGAAAAAAATAATTGCCTAATATTGTTTTCTTTTACCCTGTATTCATTTTAAAAGATTTGATTTTTTTTTCCAGAAACAGACGAATATAACCAATTTCTAATACAAGATCTAGAATACTTAACAGAATTAACATCTCTGTTCTGATTATTCCAGAAAAAATTAATATGAATGACAAAGATTTGATGATTAATTCTAAATTTATATCGACATTCTTCATCTGCAGAATATTTTTAGGATTCTGTACTTTTAAATTCATTTTTAAAATATGTAACAATAATTGCCCTGTCACTATTTACTTACACACTTTTAGTACATAGAGGGAAAAGCTTTTATTGACATTATTTATTGTAACTTATCAGTATTTTTTAAATATTTTTATTAGCAGATATATCAAGATATATCAAAAGATAAGCAGGTACTTTAACTCTTGTAAACAAAAGTAGACTTCTAGTTGTAACAGGGTCAGCCATACATTATCCACCCTTCTTTTCTATAATTTCAAAATCATCCCAGACAGACTTACTCATACAGGGATTAAAAACCACTTACAACCCTGCTTTATAAATTTAAATGCTAAATCCAGAAAATTTATTTTTAAAACATTTAAAGATTTAAATAAAAAAGGATCAAATAACATTTTTTATAACATTATCTATTGAAAAAGCATGTATTAGATTAAAAAGTTCCCGACTAGTTTTTCTGTGTGTTCAGATTGGTAACTGTGTGATGGAGTTGGTGATAAAACAGCAGGCTACAGGTCTTCCTGGAGCTGCATACTGCGCCTAAATCTTGTACTGATATGCAGCTTACTTTTACCACTAAAGAAGACTCAAAGTCACATTGTTTAAAGAGAAAACCGAAGATTTTAAAACCTTTAAAAAAAAAAAAAACACACAAAAGTATATGTATATATTTCCTGTGACTTGTGGGGACACGTCTGTAGGTCTTTAAGGCTGCAAAAAAAGACACTTTAAGCCTGTGCGGTTTTTTCAATCATTGCGCGCAGCTACGATTAAACTGTACGACGAAACTGTGTGAGTTAAAACAGTTTCAGCTAAACAGACCAGTTAAACCAGTGCGAGTTCACAGCTCATGATGTATGTTCTCACACTGTGTGGCCAAACGCTCTGATGCGATCTACCTGCTCACACTGTATGTCTAAAAAACATGTGAGACTCAGCTCTGCAGTGAGATGGCGCTACTGGGAGTCTATCCAGAAGCCAAACCAGTAGAAGAGGAATATGAAGCTCACTAGAGGAAACGCTGCTGCCTTGGAAATTTTTGCAATTTTATTTTGAAAAGCCCTAAAAAGAAAACCCAACCACATATTTGGACAAAGACATGGTTGAGCAAACGTGGTTACTACAGTCTGCTGTTAATTCGGGAGGTGGTTGTGAGAGGATAGTCGCCCCTCGTTACCCCATGTACACTACACAAACACACGACCAGGCTGAAAGTCGCGTCAACCGAAAAATGCTCGCACGACTGACAAGTCGCCTCCCGTAAGGGCAAAAAGGAAAAATCGCACAGTGTAAGCCTGGCTTTTAAGTAGATAACAGGAAGGGGGTTCAGTGTAACAGTAGTGAACACGATGGCAGATTTTTAGAATAAAGATCTACATTCTTTGTTAAATCAAAGATTTAATTCATAAAGAGACAAAAACGAAACATTTTATGCTGCGACTGCAGTTGCTGCTCATCTAAACATAGACTTAGACAATTTGGTTCAGTACAGCTCTGAAGACATTTTCCATTTTTTTAAAGTGCAGCACTGATTAAATGTAAACATAAGACTGAGATATGATTTACAGTTTTCCAACATTCAGCGCTTTTTATTTTTTTAATATGCATAGGTCATAATGGATTTTTACAGAATTATTTATTGTTTTGAATATTTTCTATTTCCTTATTTTTGGAATCTAATCCTTGGTAAAGGTCTTGTGAGAGTGACTTGCCAAGGTGTATTTAAATATAAATTTTCAGAAAAGAAAAACACTAATACATAGAAAATGAATTATTTTCTCTAATTCAGAAAGAAAATCTGTGGTTTTACAGAAATCCATATTTTCAACAGCCGTACTATTCAGCAGTGGTGAGATTGAGCTGTAGGGACAACAGATGGTGGATGGTTGAGCTGTTAGTCTGCGTGTCTGCCGGGTACATGCCACACTGATATCAGCTACGGAGGGCCAAATACCAGATCCAGTCCAGAAAGAACTCATGACGAAAGAGTCAGCGCATCAATGTTAACTGTGCAACGGATCACCAGCACATCACATGGCCACCAAACACTAATGTTTTGGCTGGCGCACATGGCATGGGACTTACCCGTATTAATATACACCAATAAATCTCTGTCTTCCCCGGTGGCTAGTTTGTGTGCCGTGATGCCATCTGATAGCAGCGGCAGTCTGTTCTCCCACTGCATCTCTCTGCCCAACTATCTATTTACTCGGCTGCGTTTATTTAACACATAGCTCCCGGCGAGGCAGTGAATTAGCACTCAATAATAATCGAACTGATAATTACAGCCAGGCAGCTACACAGAAAACACAGTGGGATAAAATGGGCCACCGGCCTCTTCTCCTCCTCCTTCCTACTCCTCCTTCTATTCATCCATGCAGATTCTGTCTTCACTTTTCCTGCTTTGAATCTGCATTCTGCAGAAATGAAACAGATTAAAATGAAACATTAAACTATTTAAAAATGCATCATTTTCTTAAAGTTTACTTATTTAAACAAACCAAAAATGAGCCTCGTGGACAGAGTATTATCTTTAAAAGAAAACATGATTTCATTTATTTTTCATCCCTCTTTAAAACATGCTTTTTGTTGTTTTTTTTAAGACAAGATCAAAATTCCCCTGCTGTCTGCCTTCATTTTCTACTTTTCAGGTCGCCTCACCTTCCTATCAGATGTTGCAGTTGTAGAAAACGAGCTTTTGTGCACACAGTCCCCCTAATGGCTTTACATGCAAACCCATGTCAGCTTCTGCAGATTACAATTACTGATACAACAGCAGGCTTATCTGCTCCTCAGCCTCCTTCACCTCCTCCTATTCCTCCTCCACCCAGCCACACACTCACCTTCTTCACGCTATTTGCTTCGATGCCACTCCTGCCATCTCCTCATTCGCCCTCAACCGTTCCCTTCCTTTTTCCCGGTCTTATCCGGCTCCTTCTCTCCTTTTTATCACACTTGACTTTTCCCACTTATTTCCCCCCAATTATGTGCTTGTAAGTATATGCTTGTGAGTGTTATCTATATCAGGTTCCTCTAAAATAGACATTGCAGCTAAATCGTGCCGTCAGATCAGGATACGTTTTGTAGGGTTTATTGAAAATGCTCAGTTCATGAATCATTAAAATGGCCAGGAAACAATCTGTAATGTTTCACAAGGTAATTAAATATTATGTTAAAAAAAAGGTGTAAATATATTTCCAGCAAGATATTGTTGTTTTTTTTTTTTTAAATAAAGCAAAATGTGATTTTACCTATATTTATTTGAAAGATTGATTTATTGATTTGTTTTTTTACACATTAGGTAAAGGTAACAAGCACAGAAATGCTCTCTTATGGAGATTCTAAAAGTAGAAGAGGGGCTTTAATGCCTCAAACTTTATGTTTAGTTGAGAATTTAAAAATGATTCATATCAGGTTTCATCAGTTTTCATACTGTCTGAAATTGAGATGATTCAATCAAAATCAAATCAAGAGTCCTTATAAAGAAGTCCTTCAGTTCAGGGCCAATAAACATCTGGGCAGATGCTAACTCATGCTAGCCTGCATTGAGACCATCCTGATCTCGCTGAGCTTTCAAGGAATTTCTTTCGCTAATCAGTCTGGAGACTCTTCGTTAAAGAAAATTTGGAGCCGCTCACCAAACGAACATCCAATCAGCGTTGGCTTTGAGGGGGAGAGTTGAGGTGTGACAAACTGGCCAGAAGTGCGTGACAGTTCAGTCTGCAAGAACATGTGGTGGTTTCAGCCGATGAAACTAAGCGTTATGCGTGGCTGCTCGAACAAGTTTTATGTCGAATTACAGAGTATTTCTTCACGCAAAGCGAAGAGCAAAACACTGCTCTGGAGGCTTTTCTCAGAGGAAAAGATGTTTTGCTCTTCTCCCGAACTGGTTTCTAGCAAGAGTTTGATCTATCAATTGGCTCCCTTAAATGGGTAGGCCTCTCTGTTCGCGTACGCCATATGCTTTGTTGATTGGTTTATTTGGCCCGTCTATCACCAACATAGGCCAATCAGCTAACCAGTATTTTCGGACCTTCCCAAAATTACTTCTACGGAAGGTTTCCAGATGGATATGCGGAGCAAATGCATCTGGCGGAGTCAGGTTAAACTCATGCATCATTATCAGCAAACACTTAGCCAGCTCCTTATACTTAGAACTTCTTTAAACGTGTCTGTCTTTATGGAAGCTACCCAATTAGAGGGCCTGTTTCCAAATTTCAAATTAAAAGTCTTAAAATGGCTCCAGCAGGACGTCAAGTAAAGTAGCAGCCATTCAAAATGGCCCTTCCCTGTCCAACGCCAGCTGAATGGCGGCCCACTTCCCTCCAGATCCCAGCCACTGGAGTGATGCTCTCTTGCATATTTTTTTACTCTGACTCCACCCTATCACTGAATGACAGGGTCTGACCAGGAGATGGCGCTTCTCTTTAGATCTTCAAGTCAGAACAGGTAGAATATTTTAGAGATTAATGTCTAAAAAGGAATTGCAGGTTAAATTAAATATTAGGTTAATTTATTGAAAAAGTGCAGTTACCATAACGGTATACAGAACATTATTCCGACAGCTGCAATTTTTCTGCATGGCAATACGAAAAAATAAAAAATAATTAATGGAAACCAATCACAGCGAAATTTTATTTGAGGCAGGCTAAGGTGAAGTAGGCTACCAGTATCATGTATTTCAAGGCAAATTCAGAACAACGAAGGTCAATGAAAATCTGTCATTTTAACACTGCCTGGTTACCACCAGACCTGCCGGTAATCACGTGTGTCTTTCAGATCAGACCGATTGTGTGGCTGGTTATACTCCTGCAGCAGTGAGCTTGATGCAGACATTTTGATTTATGCTCAATATTGAAGCGTGGTCTGCGCTACGCTGTGGGTCTAGATACGACGCCGGCGGTAAGGAAGTGGGGGAGCGAGTAGTCCGACAACGGAGGGACATGACAGGAAAAAAAAGAGCGGAGATCCAGGTCTAGCGCATCTCGCTCTTCTAGCAGGTCAAACTTCACCGAATTGTTTTCCCGCAATTTCAGTCATAAACAAAACAAGCAGACCTCCTGTCTGCGCACTGTTCTGGCGCTAAGGATGGGACTTCCCATGCTAATGGCTTGGATTCGTTAGCAAACATTGCCCCCCTGTGGGTACTACCATGTTACTATCACAAGTTGTTGAGAACTGCCCAGGAACATCGTTGGTTCTAATTATATCCCGACGCCTGTATACGCAGTCCGCCCACTATTTACCTCCACCGACACAGCGCAGACCGGCCATTATTAGAGAGACCCGGCTGCTAATGGAATACAGGCCTATATTAGAGGATTTACTAGGGATGCACGATATAATCGGCCCCCTATCGTATGAGCCTGTATGTGGTCTTTAAACTGAATATCGACATCGGCCACCCCAATCGTTATTTAACCCATATTTTGATCAGCTTCTGAGTTTCTAAAGTCTAAAAAAATAAAATAAAATACTACTTCTTCTTCTTCCTTAAAAACTTCTTTTTTACAGACTTAAAAACTTCTAAAGACGAGGGAAAAATATTGATACATTAAAATATCCCAATATCTTCATATGCTTTGATATATTGCCATTTAAAACACACCATATCAATCTCTTTTTACTAATGAAATATTGCTATATGTCATCTTTTATACTACCTAAATCCCCCAAAATCCATACGAGAAATTTGCCATATTTTATATATTTGATATGATATATTGACCGCGGCATATCAGGGCTCTATTTTACTAACATAAAAATCTCTCACAAGAATTTGCAAAATATCACCGCGAGGAGTTTGTATTTAACAGAACAAATGAAATTTCAATGCAGATTTTGAGAAGTAAAATAGATCGATACTCATGTTTTTAAATAATCAATTTGATATCAGCATATGAAAAATATCATATTGGAGTATATTATTTTCAAAGTGTCAGAAATGGATAACAAAACTGCTATTTTCAATGACTACTTATATTTTTGTCCAGCTTTAACATCAGTATCGATATCGGTTATCGGCTACATGAGTTTTAAAATATCGCATATCGGATATATCGCCAAAATCCCAATATCGCATCCCTAGGATTTACGGTATATATGATATGGAAGTATGGGGAAAACAACATAGATGCCAAAATAACTAAATGATCAATATCTTCTAATGAACATATACATAATATAGAAATTTAATTTGATAGCTGGGGAAAAAACGTCAATATATAAAGTGATATCACAACTGCAATATTGTATTGTGACCCAAGTATCGTATCGCAACAAGCCAATACTTGCACCTATGCATATAGACAAGAATTAGTCATGTTATCTTAAAGAAATAATAAAATAAAATTCTTTTTCCAGACTTGACCATTTGTATTTGTTAACATTTTTGAACAGCACATATAAAAAGAGAAAATTACTTTAAGGTGTTTACATTTTTTGACAGATGTAAGAGCAGAAAAGAAGTGCTTTAAACAGCTCGTTTGACCTTTTTTTCTATTCCCCTAAATGGCATAATAGCAGCGTGTTGCCATATGTCGGACTAAATAAGCAGTCTGAGGAGTACATGATAAAACATCAAGCGATTCACCAGCTCATATGTAATTCTATAATGAAGCGCGTCCCATCTGTCTTTGTTTGAATCAATCCTCTTTAGATGTGCGTGTGTGTGTGTATCTCAACACAGCTGGTTCATAAGCACAGACTGAATGAGTTTTTCTAGAGTGTTACAGAGACAACAATGTCGCTTCATCAGCAGAGAATCTTTAACTGATTATTTGGTAAAAACATGAGAAAACTGTTTGTCCCATCCGAGATAACATCTGGCTTATTCCACATAAGCTGGCTGACAAACCGAGAGGAACCGAGCTTCGAATTACACTGCAAAAACCATCTTGAAACAAGTAAAAAAATTCTTAAATTAAGTGTATTTACCCTTAATTTCAGTAGATAAATGATATTAGTTGCTAATGGAATGAGTATTTTTACTCTAAAAATAAGATATTTAGATAAAATGCATCTGAAGTAAGACAATGCAATTGTGTTTTCTTATTTTAAATATAAATTGTCTTATTCCATTGGCAAAATGTCTCTTATCTTCTCAATTAACGAACAAATGCACTTATTTTTAGAAAAAATGACTTATCAAGATTTTGATTTTTTTCCAGTGTAGCATCACCTCTGCGGAAGCACAAAATAAAAGAGGTAGTAGGGATGCCGCGATATTGGGATTTTGGCGATATCCGATATGCCGATATTTTTAAAACTCATGTAGCCGATATAACCCGATATCGATACTGATGTGAAAGCTGGACAAAAATAAGTAGTCATCGAAAAATAGCAGTTTTTGTTAACCATTTCTGACACTTTGAAAAATAATATACTCAAATATATTTACATATACATATGCTGATATCAAATTGATTTTTAAAAGCGGCGTATCAATTTCATCATCATCATTCTGTTACAAACTCTTGTGATATTTTGCAGGAATTCTTGCGTAGGAGATTTTGTTAGTAAAATAGATCGATGCGGCGTCAATATATCAGCTTGCGCTATAAAAAATAGGGGCGCAAGAATTGTGAATTGACGCTGGCGAGGGATTTTTCGTGGTTTAAGTAGGTGAAGCGATGACATATAACTCAATATTTCATTAGTAAAAAGAGAAAGATATATTGTAAATTTTAAATATGAAATATAACATCATACGCCATAGCTGAAGAATATTTTAATATTATCAAATTTTTCCCTGGGCCTCTTCAGAAGTTTTTAAAGTCTGCTACAAAATAAGTTTTTGGAGGAAGAAGAAGAAGCAGTATTTTTTATTTTTTAACCGGTAGAAACTCAGAAGCTGATCAAACATCGGGTTAAATATCGTGGTGGGGTGTCCGATATTCGGTTTTACAAGGCTTCCATACAGGCGATACCGAGGCGAGCGTTATATGCGTGCATTACCTATAGGGAATGAAGGTTGAGCAGCACAAGTGAAACACTGGGCTGGTCACAGGCTGCATTGTTTATATTAATTTTAAAATTAAAACAGAATACACGCATCTATTCTTTTATAAAGTGATTTCTCAAGAGTTTTAAAGTAAACTTAAATGAAGTGTAAGAGTGCCAAGGCCTCCGTTAGTAAATTAAATCCTCATTTTCCATTATGTTAAACCGTGAAACAGCTTAAAGAGGCCTAGTCACATACCATGACTCTGCACATTTCTCCCCCAGTAGCTCACTCTGGTTGCATACAAACTCTTTCCATTAAATCATGGTACCCTGTTGTTTTACAGTTTACACTATGTTTTTAATACGCTGATAATATACAAACCAAAAATACAGCAGATTAATGGAGTCTATCATCGTTTTCCTCATCACTACACTGAAAAAAAAATCTAAATCTTAGATAAGTCAATTTCTTCTTGAAATAAGTGCATTTGTTCTTGGATTGAGGAGGTAAAAGAGACATTTTGCCAAAGTAACAAGACAATTTTACACTTAGAATAAGAAAACTTTAATTGCTGCAGTGTCCATTTTCAAGTGCATTTTATCTAATTATCTTATTTTAAGAGTAAAAATACCTAGATCTATTGGCAAAACTACCTCATTTACTCACACAAATTAGGGGAACTAAATACACCCTTAATTTAAGAATTTTTACTTATATCTAGATGGTTTTTTCCAGTGTAGGTAACAGATTAGTTACCTCAGCAGATGGCCGCTCACACTGAGCTCCGGTTCTGCTGGAGGTTTCTTCCTGTTGTAAGGGAGTTTTTCTCCACCGTCACTACAAGCATGCTTAGTGTGAGGGATTGTATTTGAGTCAATGAAACGGCAATCAACTGGTTTTCCTTAGACGCAGAAAATGATCATTTGAATCAATTTGACTGTATGCGATCTGGTGAACTGTAAAGCGCCTTGAGAGATGACATGTGATTTGCAGATTTTTCGCTTTATAAATAAACTGAATCTGAACAGAAATTAGTTGTATGTGTATCAGCGGCAGTAAACGCTGGATTTATGTGGCTGGGCAGCCAATTGCCAACAATATTCAGAAAGATATTTTCTTTCTGTTCATATTAGAGTGATGGCTAAGCGGTTGGGGAATAATTGCTTAATTATCACACATAGTCTGCGTCTTTAATCTAAAAAGCCATAAGAATATGATGAGCAGATGTTTCCATGGTCCCCATTTTAAACAACCTGTTCCCGATTGAATCCTTCTCCGACTTCAGTGTTCTATGTGTGATAAAATCACACATGCTATAGCGTCCTGTTATATGGTATGTTTCGATATATTTTTGTGATCAGAGCAGAAATGGCTTGATTTGATCGGTGACCTTTAGTGTATATTACCAGAGCTTGGTATGAGTGGTTTTTAAATTCATAACAGTGATTTGTGAACACTGAATTTCAGGCTTTGGAGTGTTTCTACTAAGTTTCCTCAGAAAAGAAGAAAATAAAGGATTCAGTAGGAGAGAAAAATGAATAAGCGACAAACTGCATGAAAGGAAAATGATGAGGAGGGAACGGTAAACACCTGATTGAAATTCTTTCTACTGCATCAGCTTAAGTTAAAAGTAAAATGTGCTTTTTTTGTGCTAAATATTAGGCATTTTATTAAATAGTTAAACCATTTCAAAAAAGCATTTTTACTAAACAGATATTACGCAAATATTCAAAATGTATGTGTTTTCGCAGCCGTACATTTTGATTTTTGCCCTGTTTACATCTATAGGCTGTACTTTGCAGATACACAAACCAAACATATTTTCTAAAATCTTACTTTAAAACTAAATTTTGAACTTTTAATTTTGTCAACTATAACTTGACTAAAACTCTTACATATAAAATGACATAATAATCCAGAAGACAAAGACTGAGACTCAAAAATGAAAGCAGACCAAACGGCAAAGCCTAGTTTGCACATCCACAGAACAGTCAGGCTCTCGCACAGTTTGCATTAACTACATATAACCTTATCTTTTTAATTTAAATTATTTGATATGGGAAGTTTTGTGATATTTATATATGAAAACAATTATATATGTATAAATGTTTCCAATCTGCTAAATTACACCTGTTAGCAGGTTTTTTGTCGGCTCATTTCACTGAACACTGGCTGCCTCCTGCTAGCTTTTTTTTGTATGTTTTGTCTAAATTATGTGATTTTATGGTTCAGTTTTGGCAGACCGCATACCGAGTCGTAGCATTTATATCTAAATCAAAAAACTAAGATCCAGAGTATGGGTGGCAAAAATCCTGATTGGAAAATTCCTATTTTACATTTAAATTTATAGCAAACTATTGTTGCAAGCTGCACAGATGTATCATTGTTTTAAATAAACTTGTGAAAATTATGATTGAAATGTTGCAACTACTATTACAGAGAATAACCCTGAGAAGTTTTGTGCTTTTTTATTTTATTGTTGCTTTTAGAGTCTACAGAATAACTAGATTCCTGTAGGTTTCTCCAATAATTAAACATAAACTGCACTGCTTTGCTGGGCTGCTCAGTGAAACAGTGGGTAGCACTGCTGCCTTGCAGCAAGAAGGTTCCAGATTCGATTCCCTGGAGTTTGCATGTCCTACCTGAGCATGCATGGGTTCTCTCTGGGTACTCCTGCTTCCCCCCAAAGTCCAAAAGCATGGCTGTTAGGTTAACTGGCTTCTCTATATTCTCCTTAGGTGAGCGTAAGTGGTTGTTTCCCCTGTTTGTGTCTGTATTGCTCTGCAATGGACTGGCAACCTGTCCAGGGTGGACCCGTCTCACCCGTAGACAGCACCACCACCCCTCGTGCCCCGTTCAGGATAAGTGTGATGGAAAATGGATGCATGGATGCAATCCAAAAAGATTGGCAACTTAGTGTATTACCTAGATATGAGCTCTCTGGATCTATCAGGTTGGGTGTTGTTGATTCAGACTGTGTATTTTGAGTTTTCTTTATATAGATTTAGCTAAATATATATGTAATATTGCGAATGATTCATTCCAAGCCAAATCATCTAAGTTGACTTCCTTCTGTAGAACTTTTAGCCAAATTATAGGTGTATAGGAATCATAACACTAAAAGTCTGAAAATTTAGACACCCCTCATCTTAAAAGCCATACGAACGTAGGTAAGACAAAGAACGGCAGCATCTATTTTATGTCACTCTGTACATTACAAAAGGAACACGCCACTGTGAGGCCAATTATGATGCAATGAAAGCAATGGCAGAAAGAAAAAGGCTCTGTATGAGGTATGGCAATGGAGAACACTTCAATGTAAAGGGGTGTGTTCAATGGCATTATGTCGACCTTCCTAAGAACATTTCAGGCTTTACTTTCCACCTAATAATATACATTAACAGAACAGAGGGAAGAAGGAATAGATTTAAAAAAGACAAGCTTCCGACAGAAAGCCAAAGAGAAGTGAGACGTAGCTTTGCTGCCATCTGTGTGTCAAATAGTGACACCAGAGCTTTTAACGCTTGAACCTACAACAAGGGATTTCTTAATGGATGAAAAAATAATAACTAACTAAACTAAATTGTTTAAACTATTCTGTCAACTCTATTTTTAACTGTTTCTGAAAATACTACCTTTAATAATAGCAGAATATTTTTTGCACTTTTCAACTGTGAAAATAATCTCATCTAATCATGCTCCTCGAGACAAAGCAGAAAAATGATATCTTTTATTAGCTGAAGCACAATCTGAAGAAAGGTAAAGGGCAGTTAATAAAATAGGCCTTTTAATTGTTCTGGAGAACAGAGAGAAATTTACCATATGCTAATGTGACTTATAACCTTCTTTTGCTTTCAACGTCTGCGGCAAAAGTCCATTATATATTGGAGAAAGGAAAGAATCCCTCTTAGTCCTTCACTTGGCTTTTGCCTCCTTTCTTTCCATTCTCTTATTCCCGCTCTCATTCTGAAATTAATCTGCAAAAGATTTGCCATTAACAAAGAGCATTATGGGAGCAGCACAGTGGGAGAGGTCCTTGGCTCATGATGCAGAAAGGGACGGAGGAATGAAAGAATCCGTCAGCTCAACGTGAACAGGACAAAGGACAGGAGTGAAGAAGTGATGGAGAGAAAGGAGAAGAAGCCAGTAAATAGCACATGCCTCGCATCATTGTCTGACTCTCTGACTTGTGACTCAGAGCAGCGGCGTCCACAAAGGGACAGGAAGAACTGAGTCACCCGTAGCTTCTTTTTCTCTCCCCTCACCTCTCATTTTTATTCAAGCACTCAAGGATAAACTCTCTGTTTGCTCGCCTTTTCAATCTCACAAGGAATTACAAAAAAAAAAAGAATCAAAGTAACAGGGGATCTGGTTCTAGGTGAAACTTAAAACAATCATAACCTGTTTTTTTCTATAAAATCTTTCTGAAATGTTCTTTAAATATATGTTAGATCATTTTCAGGATGAAAAACATGCAATAGTGCCCCATCTGGCCCCTTTTATTACCCCTGTTTTTCTCTGGTTGGCTAGCAGGAGAATTTGACGTGGGTGCATCCTCGTTCATGTGGATGTAGCATTAGCGACTTTAACAGACTTCCATGGCTCATTTACCGTAGTTAAACCATTACACAGGTGCAACACTTAGCACCTGTGGACAGGTGTTTGAATAGTCAACCATTTTAGTGTACTACAGACGGTACTGGTGATTGCAAGGCGGGCTGAAGTTAGGTTAGGTTTAAGTTAGGGTTTACCTTAAGCCCTACACACACACACACACACACATTTTATCATGAAAAAGTCAGACTTCTGGGTGATAACTTCTTTAAACCTTTGCTTTTCGGTTGTTTAGCTATGGTGGCTGAGGGATGCAAATGCATTAATGCATTTCAAACACAATAACACAGAAAAAGCTGAAGGGAAGATGCCGTTATCACAGAAAATATGCTGGTGAAGATTCTCAGTCATCCAGGTCATTCAAAAAGTTTTTCGGTGTTTCGGTTTGCCTTGGTTTCCCACTTTTTTGTTTTCCGATTCAGCCAAGAATTTTAATGTTGGTGCATCCCCAATGTTTTTTCCATTCCACATGTTTTTGTCTCATTTTTATATTTTGCAGTACATTTTTTCAATTGCTCCACATTTCTGTATTTGCAGGGGGTTTGAACCCCTCGGCATAAATTCAACATTTCTGTCCCAGTTAATTCTTTGAACTTGCAAATCAGTTCTTCCAATTAACATTTATAACAATCTTGTTTACCATGGAAAGTAGTGAAGGTTTGAGGGCTGCTGCCATCATCTAGAGGTGAATGTTACGTATCCATACTTTTCGAACATTTAGCCAGTGGCAGGCCATGTTGCAGGGTTCTGATGTGACTCCCAACTTCTTTTACTACTCTATCAATTTATTTTATATAGTCTCCCACATTTGTTTTAAGCTCATTCTGAAACACCTTAAAATGCGTAGGGAAAGCGGCTGTTCCAACCGTTACGCATTTCCGAATTCTCCAGAGTGAATAATGCACGACTTTACACAAGCGAGTAAAGTGAAGAATGTGATTGGTCGTTTATCAAGAGGGCGGGATTGTTGTGGCAGAAGGTTTGCAAAGCCACTTTGATTGTGGCCGATTTCTTCAAAGCATCTTGCTAACCAGTTAGCTACTTGGGTGCTAGTATAGGTTCCCAGTAGGAAATTCCATTGGAACAAAATAGCACTAAATTGGTGACTTTAAAAACGACTTACTGTCAAGTTTAAACGCTATCATTCCAGCGAAACATGCAAGGAGAGGAGAGAGTTTTGTGCAGGAGGGTGGGTGGATGGAGTCTCCTCCATCATACATTTTTTTATTTAGAGGGAGGAAAGCGGGGATGAAGATGTTGTGGAAGAGGACGCCAGGGCGGCAGAAGCTTGGTTTGGTGTAGAAGGTTTACAGCCGTACATGTTTGAGCCCTTGCCTCGAACGCTGCTAGTTCTTGTTAGTTCTACTTCGTTGAAGACACAGACGCCCATCCCAGGGAAACACTGGGACGGAACTCAATGGGAAGAAGTAAATTATTCTTATTTCTTATTTAAGTGAAATGTTATATCTCTTGGGACAATATCATCTGATAGAGTACATTTATATACCAGTTTAAGCCAGAATGATTTTACATTTAAATATGATTTCCCTAAATTCTTTGAGGGTCCTGTTGCAGTAAAGAAATCCCAAACCATGACACTTCCTGCTCTTTGTTCTAAAGCTGCTATAAAGATGAATTCCTTGAAGCCTTTTATTCTCCTGTCTAATAAACCAAACGTTTCCCTTGTTCTGATGCCCATCATGCCTAATATAAACATCATATTGAAGTTAATCTTATAAAATTCTTTTTATCCAGAAGTTCCTGAACTTAGGCTACATTCTCCAATTAAACTTTAGTCTTATGTTTTACTTCACAGTTTCAGTAGAGGTTAGTATTTGCATGGCTGTTGCAATACGATACGCATCACGATACTTGGGTCACGATACGATATTACTATATTGCACTATCACGATATCTTTCCTGCTATAAAAGTTACATTTATAGATAAAAAGTAGGGATGCACGATATTGGGATTTTGGCCGATATCCGATATGCCGATATTTTAAAACTCATGTAGCCGATAACCGATACCGATATCGATGTTAAAGCTGGACAAAAATAAGTAGTAATTGAAAATAGCAGTTTTGCTATCCATTTCTGACACAAATAATATACTCAAATATATTTTCATATGCTGATTTCAAACTGATTTTTAAAAACATGGTATCGATCTATTTTACTTTCAAAATCTCGTGAAATTTCATCGTTCTGTTACAAACTCTCGTGATATTCTGCAAATTCTTGTGAGATTTTGTTAGTAAAATAGATCGATACCGCGTCAATATATCAACATATAAAAATATGGCAAAATTTTGTGAATTTTCGTGGGATTTTGAAGCATAACGATGACATATAGCAATATTTAATTAGTAAAAGAGATTGATATGGTGTTTTAAATGGCAATATATCAGCATATGAAGATATTGGGATATTTTAA
>JAGKQL010000020.1:2337245-2579782 GCA_018398635.1 Cyprinodon brontotheroides
AGTAGAAAATGAAGGCTAATCATGTTTTGGGTGTACTATTCCTTTAAAAAAGCAAACAATTGAGGAATAACCTAATTGCTCCAGACTACTAGAGGGAGCTCATCATCAACTCATATGATAAAAATATAAACATTACTTAGAATAAATGCGTATGGATCAGACCATTAAATGAATTGAAAGCTGAAGATAAGAAAAGCAACGTTACGTTTTCCTTTCAAAGTTCTTATCCTCCCATTCATGCCTTTACTAAGGATCTGGTCCCATATATTAGTGATTATCGCCCCCTACTGGAGTATTTCCATGATGCAGCTTTAGTTTGAAGCTTATAGAATGAAACCCTGCATTTACATAGAAAGTGCTTCCAGTAAAAATGTCTTTAATCTGCCTTGCAAGTGTTAGACTCAGTCAAAGTGTGGCTGCTTCTATTATAGAAAATAGCTGCGATTTAGACTTCAACAGGACATAATTGCATTTAATATTGACTAAAGACTAAAACAAAACAAACATCAAATCTCTTTTAAGCAACTAAGTAAAGTGGTTTTCAGTACATGTAGGTCAACAGGCTTAATCATCATTACTTTTGTTTTTTTTACCAGGCATAAATTGGATTTTAGATGTGACCCACCTTCTCTGTTCATCTTTGGAGAATGAGGCCGACCTGCTGGGCTTGCTGCTGGTCTGGGCCCGGGGTTGGGAGCTCTGCTTAGCTTGAGAAGCACCTGATTAAAAGAGCGAAACATTTAATATTAGAAAAGCCTTACTTCACTCAACCACAAGCTTCACAGACTGACTTCTTCATCTTTAAAGACTTCCAAACTTTAGCTCTAGGCCCAACATTAGATTTTAATCATATTTAACTCTAAATCACCTTCAGTTTTAAAATAGGTATTTAATTAAAAAGCTTGTAGTCCCCAGGCTACAATAAGATTAATCACCGAAACACAACCCAGTAACAGAATCACTTGAACAGCTGATCTGATATTGGATCTAAGCAGTTTTATCAGCATCTAATGAGTTCTTTTATAGATGGTAGCAGACACTGCGGGCCTGATCCTCAGATGGGTTTGTATTTTTTAAACAGGGTGCGAACGTGTTTGCAGATCAGATCTCCAGCTCAGATTAGGTTCGATAGAGCAGAGCCTGTAGAGGACAATCTGCTCGCTTTAATGAGCTACACTCTCCATCCTCCATCATTGTACCAACGCCTCGCATCCTTTGTGGCAACAGTGACGGAAGTTTGCACCTGACTTTTAGAAGTACTGAAAAAAGAAACGCTAAAACTGCAGCTTTAATTTGGTAAACTGCTTTTAACATGTTAAATGTTTACATTTGCATACAACCCATGCATTAATTTGCACTGCTTGCTCATTAGAATAGAATCTGCATGTTGATGAAGGCAAACACACAAATAAAAGTTTGGATCCGCTCTCTGCTGAGTTGAGAACATACATTACTTTGCACCTTCTATAAAGATCTGCTCTGGGCAGAAACATTTGTACTCGGGGTGGAACGGTTCACACAAAATCCACGGTTCGGTTCCCGGTTCATGATTTCGTGGTAACGGTTTTCGGTTTGGTTCGGTATGTGTTGATTGTTAGCCTGACATGTTGGTGGTGTATTTGCTGTTAGCATGCTAAACAAAAGCGTGTTGCACACAATGCTTGCACACTGTTGCACTCTTTTATCCACAACTTTCTTTCCGCCCGTCATCGTAGGTCACTCTAAATGCAAAAGTGCGTCCCATACAGCAGACCTATAAAAGTGCTGCTGGCGTGGTCTTCAACTCCTGTTCTTTCCCCTCCGCCATACCCACACAATTCTCTCCACAACAACTGATTTTTTCTGCTACACCCGGCTAAGCTGCTTCGCTTCTTCTTCTTCTTGTTTTACTACTGGTGATTGGCTTTGGCACGCAGTACCGCCACCTTCTGTTCTGGAGTGGAAATGCTTCCCCTATGAGAAAAAGGAGCAGCGCATGAATCATTGGTTGTGTCAGCCTGGTGCCAGACGCTATGAATGGTTTTACCGAACAAAAAGGAGAAGCGGCGCAAGTGAAGTTAGAAACTGTCATCGGACAACATTCAGTAATTTATAAATGTTTTAAATCAGTCCGGATTCGCCAGCAGGTGGCTCCGGACCCCGGTCCGCTAATCCGTGACCTCTGGAGCAGAGACTGGATTCTGTAGGAACCGTACCCCCACCCAACCATTTCATATTCTATGACGAAATACACCTTCCAACAGCTTAAACCAGGGTTTATCGAATGCTAAACTTGGAGATGTTGAACTTGAAAGCACTGAAGTCAGATTCTCCCCTGACAAAGTCCAACATTAACGCTGGTCCAGTACAGATGAGAGCAAGCATTAAACCTTCACCTTTTTCTGGCTGAGGACTTGGGGCCGGCGATGATGCTGATGATGAAGGGGAAGGTTCAGGAGGAATGTTGGCCACTCCTCTCATCCTCTGGAGTACATCCTCTGACAACTGATGGAAGAAGAAGAAGAAATTTAAGAAACAAACATGGATGCCACAGTGAACTGAGTCTCCAAAAACTCCTCCATGTCTCTTTTAGTGAACAATCCAGGTTATCTCATTTGGTTTTGGTTTTATTGAATTAAAGGAAATCACAATAACTTTAACCTAAAAAAAACTTAAAAGTTAGACTGTATTAGCATCAAAGAGTAAAAGTTAAACGGCTGCACATAAAAACCACAGAGGAAAGCACCAGTCAGTGACTCACCCTTTCTATGACTCATTGCATCTGAATGTACAGCCGGAGCCGACATCCACAGCTATAGCTTTGACTTGTTAGCTCCTGATAGACAAACTGCGACAATCACAGAACTTTATCGATGAAATCTTTGAGTTCCAGCTGTTCTGAACTGGATCTTTGCAAGATGTGGTGCATTCAAAATGAACGGTAAAATTGGAAACGGCTTAGTAAATAATCAAATATTAATTCAGCAATTGCTGTGAAAACACAAATGCAAAAAAATTATTGTTATATAATGAGAAATAAGTCATCAAGCAAAAGCTACCTTGTTTTATATTAGCAAAAAATATTTATTTTATAGACAAAGCCCTACTTTCACTGTATATTATGGCAGTCAACTTTAAAAGCACAGTGGAAAAACCTCCTGCAATCTAATTATCAAAACCGTTGCTATAGCAACCACTGTTCTTGCGTTAACTTTGAAGAAAAGCATGCATCAAAATAACCTTAGATGCAGCAAATGTCATGTGAGGTTGTTTCTGGATAAATAAAAACTACAAGCTTAGAGGATTCATCACACTGCTAAAGTTTGATTGTGCAACAAGAGGCAAGCTGCTCTTCTTGAGAGACAAATAACAGAATTTCATGTTGCTAGAGCCACCAGCACAGAGCCTGATTAACTGTGGCAGCAGAAGGAAATGACTAAATATGTATGAAAGTCCAGGAGAAAATGTTTTGAAAATTGCGACCCCAAATACTTGCATTAAGTATAAACTCAATGCAAAAGACAAAGTTACATAAAATACAGAAGAAAAGTAAATACATTAAATACTAAATATTTCCATTAATGTAATTAAAACTGGGGAAATATTCATTCTCCTTTAGACTTAAGACAGATTTATTTTGTCATTTTGTAAACAAGTGTAAACAAAAATAAATTTTGTTAAGAACAGCTCTCTAGAAATTTTCTTTTTTTTTTATGCAGCCTTGATAAGGTAAGCAGCAGTGATAAAAACATTGTGATGAAAAACAGTAATGTAAACATATGACTGTATAGTTACAGTTCATTCAGGTTTTTTTTTCTATAACCCATTTTAGTAAGCCAAACAATAAAAAAGTAATACAACAAAATCTACGTTAGCAAAATGTTTAGCCATATAAACTTTTACCGCAAACATTTTGCTGGACCACCCATCATAACATGAAATTCCAATTTTTATACTGGACCTTGAACGCAGCACCCCATGCTCCACAGCTGTTCGCCAAACTCCATTTAAAAACTATTCAATTTAAGCCATCTCCAAAACTACAAAATTAGCTTTAAATAACACATTTACCTTTTTATTTCTTGCACGATATATCAGCGATGTAACACGCATAATAATACACAATAGTCGCAATGATTACGGTTCATTTTGCGGCATTGTTAAAGGTACTAAAAATAGTAAAGCACTATAAATGTAATGCACATTAATCCATTGTATACGACTTTTAAGCCGATTTAGTCTTTAGTCCAAGCAGATCTCTAAATTCAATATTCAACTCGCTGCGTTAATTGGCTTTTAGATTCCAACGTTGATCTGCTACAATCAGCCTGTATCCAGTGAAGTTCGGCGAAGGGGAAAAAAATATATTAATGAATTAACCTGCTCCACAGCCTCTACTGTATCTATGCTGGATCCAGAAAAGGCTGAAACACCTGGTCCCTGCATACCTGCTGTCCATGTGCTACAGAGCAACAAGCTTCTAACTCTCACTAACCTCCTGTTAGCATGACTTCTAGCTACATTAGCTTTACCTTTATCCCACGGAGAATCCTCACTCTGTCCTCATCATCCACGCCGAAGGACACTTTCCTGGTTGTACTCTCCCCCGAACCCATAACTCACTCAATCACCTGATAGTTCACTTAATAGTTGGAAGCTAAACGTTGTAGAGACCATGAAACAGTGTTTATGTCCTGCCCAATGACAGAATGGGTGACACAGATGGGTTAGGGTTGCCAGGTTGGTTTGAAATGTTCCCCGTTTGGTTAGGTTTCCAACCTGAAGGATTGTTTTTTTTTATCAATAATGTAATCTAATAAAGTTCTGAGATAAATATGCTAGGAAAAAACGAAGATTTCTATTGGATGAAAAACGACAAAGGATCAAATTTAGACTTGTTTTATTATCATATTATACCTCAAACTGGCAACCCCGGTCACTTATGGCCATTGGTGGTCCAAAGTTGCATGTGGGCCCTAATTGTGAATCTCAACTTAATTACAAGTTATCTCAAATGAATGTAAAGTGCGAAACATCTGGAATTGGCTAATTTGGCAATAAATATATATAGTAAGTAAGTAATTTTTATTTATGTAGCACCTTTCACAGACATACAGGTCACAAAGTGCTTCACAAATTAAAATACAAATAGAAATAAAATTACAGTGACATGGTCATAAAACAACCCCTAATCTTCTGGAATTAAAATGCTTTCTAAAACAAATTTAAGAAACGGTTTTCAGTTCACTCTTAAAAACATGAACAGAATCAAGTAAGAGCAAGAAAAACAGAGGGTTGTTCCACAGCGATCTCCCCTGGTCCTGTAACAAGTACGAGGGACCATGAGCAGGATCTGGTCCTGAGACCTCAGCCTCCCAGAGGGGGTATAAGGACACAACAAGTCTCTAATGTAGGAGGGGGCCTGACTGTTAAAGGCCCTGAAGATCAGCACCAGGATTTTAAACTGGAACCAAAACGCAGTGTTGTATAGTAACAAAGTAAAAATACTTCACTACTGTACTTAAGTATATTTTGGAGTACTTTATACTTTCCAACAGTATACATTTTTTTGAGAACTTTCACTTTTACTTCACTACATTTACAAACTTAATTGCATACTTTTACTCCGATACATTATCTGTGTTTGGTTTAGTTACTAAGTAAAAAAAAAAAAACGAGTGAGAGAAATGCAAGTGTTTTGACCCCACCTACTGACTACAAAGTCTGGTCTTGCCTGTTCTTGTTCATCAACACCAATAGAATACGTCTTTTTCGCAAAGTCAGTCTAAATTTATCCTACACTTGGTTGTGTATATTATTTTAAGCAAATTTAACCTTCAAAGTTTACCAAAGTGTAAAAAAATGTCATTCAAACTGCACTTACTTACTTTTACTTATACTTTTCACTACATTACTTGAGTACATCTATTTTAACAGTGATTCTTATACAGTACTTACCGGTAAGTACAAGCCATTTCAGATACTTTAAGACTTTTACTCTAGTATCATTTCAGTCAGTGACTTTGACTTTTACCAAAGTCATATTTTGGAGAGGTACTTATACTTTTACTTGACTCCGAGATTTCAGTACTTGAATGAATAGTTTTATAATCGGCGTAATATGATTCCTTCTGTTTGTACGAGTCAGTAACCTCGCCGTAGAGTTCTGCACCTGCTGAAGACGAGACAACTCGCTTTTGTTTAGACATGAGAATAGATTGTTACAGTAGTCTAAACTGGAAGACATAAAGGCATGGATAATAATTTCAAGATCATATCTGGACACAATTGTTCTAAGTATAGAGATTATTTCCTCAGTTGGTGAAAATTGTTTAAATATATATATATCAGACAACGTTTTTTTTTCTCTACATTTTATTCATTAACATATTTATGCAATGCATGCAACTATATGACTGGCAACTTTCACCTTTGTATAAACTGTCAAAGATTGTCTATTTTTATATTCATTGATATTTCATATATATCATCAACTACATATTCATATCTAACCCAGTGAATTCTTTCAAACTGGCTAAAAGCCTTGCATATTAATGGATGCTTTGTTATACACATTATTTAAAAGCAACACCCAGAACATTTATAGATCTAGAATCAACCTCATTGGTTTGCAGTTTTTGATTTTGATTTTTCTCAAGAAGTCGCTGCTCAGATCTAGGAATTACAATAACCCCAGGTAGAGATTGCTGTAGATGCAAGTCAGAAAATTATTGAAAATTTCTAATTGAATAATGTAAGGTGTTTTTGTATCCATTTCATCTGTTGAAAAACAAAAATAAACATGTTTATGCACCTAAATTCTATACATTATACATACATGCCCCCATTGTGGGGTAATAAAGGGATTTTCTATTCTATTCTTTTTTATATCACTATTAACTAGTTTAAAAAGAATCAAAGTTTAATCATTTCAGATAAATAATTTATACTGGAAACTTTCATTACATTCTATATATGCAAAAGAAGACAAAGGCAGGAAAAAATATAATTAGATGTAGCTGTAAATATATTTTTTTAATTCCAAATGCTATTCTTTGTAAGTATATAAAACCTTAATTTGTCTTGTGTAAATTGAAGGTTTCTTTTGAACCCAAGGGCAATAAGAGATCCTAAGGAGATGCAAAGTTTCTTGCTTCCTAAGGCTGGCTTAACATATAAAAATGCGTCCTTTAGATTTGGAACAACAGTGACACACACAGTAACATACAAACAGAAGCAACCATTCTAAGCTTTATTTTTTGCGTCAAATAATTTATTTGTACCCTAAACACAAAACATGTCTCAACTTTAGTGTAAATGTCAGCCTTCTCTTTTTTTACTGTATTCAAAATAAAAAATAAAAATCATAATCATAGGGGCAAACATACACAATTTAGAGCAGCTGCATCATATTAATGTGAATATATTTAACAAATGTGGTAACAGTTACAAAACACCCATGTCATACTGTATGTAGGCCACAAAAACACCCTTATCATGACTGTTCTGTAAACTAAACAGGTAACGTCTCATAGGATTCAATAAAATGCTAATTAAATGCAAATAAATCATGCTACTATATATAACAATATGAAGAAGAACTAAGATTCATATAGAAATAAATTCAAGGATGTTTAACAAAGAGGGAATTAACTTTAAGAGGTATAATTAATTCCTCATTGAAGAAGATAGATTTGAGAAATCTTGATCTTCAGAACTCCGGTTTTTGCAAGAGACAGAATGTAGACCCATAGCTGAGGATTTCTGCATTACTCTGTGCATGGCAAAGGAGCTCTGACAGGCACCTACGATTTAGAGCACAGGGATTTTTCAAGTGAGAAGATCTTGTAAGCTATGTTGTACTTGACATGCAGCCAGTGGGTATTTATGAGAGAGGAGGTGATATGTTGGTAAGGCTTAGTAGACTAACAGGTGAGCTTTAGACATACTGGAGTCTAGCCAGGCCTCTGTTGGAAATCCTCATGAGGACTTAACTGCAGTAATCCAGCAAAGGCAAGGATCAGCCCTAAACTGGGGTCAGTAAGAGCTAATTTACTGTAAGGAGCAGTCAAAGTGTTTCTCAGGTGGGATAGGTATACTTCTGTGAAGGATATTAAGTTAGCCTGGAATAAAAGTTCAGAATTTCACAGGGACTTCAAACATCCTTGTTCCTCTAGATGCCTCAAATACCACTGTAAATAATCTGGACATAAGTACTCTGGAGTAGGGCTTAGAGGTCCACATCCAGGTCGTGTTGGAGGACATGTTAGGAAGTGGGGTATCAGTGTGAAGAACTTGGTATTAATAAATATTTAGGTGTCATCCGCATAAAATACAAGCCTGTGGTAGGAGATGACAAACCTCTTGGTTTATGGTATTGACACCAAGCAAAGCACCATGTTTTTATCAGTTTCAAAAATTTGTTTTGGTGGTTAAGGTTTTGGCCAAGCCGGGACTGCTTAATGGCAGATTATACTTCTGCAACCGCACACATCAAATGTCACTTGGGTCTGGTCGCGAACCAGTTTTGCTGGTATGCTTCTGCACCGTCGGTCTTGAATTTCTAAGGACGCACGGAAGTTTCCTGGCAAAGCGCTAGGGGGAGCATATTAGAGAACTCGCGAGAACTTCGATTTGGCAGAGACCTTGGCATTTATATATAAATTATCAGAGGGATCGTACAGGTAATTTTACTTCCGAACCTCCTCGAATTAACCTTTCGTCATAGTTGTCCTTTGTAGTGGCTCCTCGGTTTTTTAAAAATGGCATGCCCCGGCACCGTATTAAAAAGGACAACCACACAGACAGCCGGAAAGGCATACCAAGGACCAATCACAGCTGGTTTTTGTCTGTGCACTTCTGCTTGAGCTCTGCACGGGTTTGCGACATGTAGTCAGGATTTTGTTGAAGAGCGCAACGACGGTTGCAGAACCTCTGGGGGCGTGGTTGCGCAGATTTGATGGTTGCAGAGGCCATGCGCCAGAAGCATAAATTGGCCTTTAAAATGCTTACATGGCAAAAATTTGAATAAAGTTGGTGATATTGGAGATCCGGGGAAAGTGTAACAATAGAAATAAACAAACACATCTATGCATTAGGAATAAAGGTTTAAAGGGTGGTCTTAGACTTCCCCGTGCAGAGTGATCCATGACTCTGGGGTGTTTGAATGGATACTAAAAGCTGGATAAACTGGCTCTTTAAACACAGTCTTAAATGTGTGAAGGTGTTCCCTGCGAGGTCTGATGGAATGGAAAGACAGAGTTCCTCCTTCATAGTCAAGCGCAACCTCAATCTTAATTGGATGTTGGAGAGTCTCTCCCAGTGAAGCATTGCTTGACGAAGAGCACACAGTAAGCTTGCCATTTTTCCACTGAAGTCTCCAGGATACTGCGTTGTGGCCCAAGCGACTGTGGTCTCCACGGCGAGGGATGCTCTTGTAGCATGCACCAAGGGACCACATGCAATTAACACCCATTTCTACCATCCAGATATGAGTGCCTCCTGAAAAACCCTGGCTGCACAGGATCTGAGGCGCACTCATGAAACGTTCTGGGTGCTCAATGTAGGCCTGCTTGGTGTTGCTGTATCGGACTGTTCGCAGGTCGTTGGACACCAGCAAGCTGGCGTGGGCAGTGCAGACATTAAACGTGACCTCCAGCGGGTTGAGCAGGATATGGAGAGTGTCAAGGAGACGGACCATTTCTGTACGGAAGTCGTTGGTTTTGAGGCCTGTTTGGAGACGCTTGGTGTTCAGGGCAACCTTTGAAGGAATGGAGCTGGAAATATTGCTTGTGACGACATCTCTCAACTTTTGTTCAATCATCATAAATCTGGAGAGAAAAGAAGAAAAACTGCTTTAAATTTTTCTATAATGCAAAAAGAAATATGCATCAGGCCTTCACACATGAGAATTTGAATTTTCATACAAATGGAATTTTTAGATCACCATTTTTCTGCAGTTACTGTACATTTTTGGGTTTTTCTCCACTAACGTTGCAAATCAAGAAACTAGAATCTCGATGGTTCTTTGTAGCTGAAGGTAAGAGAGACTGGATTCCATCCACAAACCACAATTTTCAAGCTTGGATTGATTAAAAACATGCTAATGCTGTACTGATTGCCTTTCTTAATGCAGCTAGAAAGCAAACCTCTGTTTTAAGTTGTCCGTCTAACATGATTGAACTGCATTTACCATCCATCTTCCTATAAACCCTTATAAGTCTCTAGGTCACTGCTACAGAAACACATTCCTACCTCATGATTCGGCCACCACCATGTTTCATGATGTTAATAATGTTTTCACTGTGATGTAGAGGGTTACTGTTCTTCCATATAAGATTGTTTTGAATCTATAAAAGCTAGATCTCTCACTTTAGGTCTGCGGTCATTTAAGTGTCTAGTAATTACTTTAACCAGGCCAAAAGGTCTTCTTTTAGTCTCGTCTGATAAGAGTACCATCTTTCACATAGTTGCCATGGTTTTAACCTGGTTTGTGGTTAATGCATCTGAGGACATTCTTCATGCTACTTTTCTATGCATGCTATTAAATGCATAATCAATAGTTCTACAGTTAGAAATTGAACTGATCTCACAATGGAGAAATTAACCCTCTGCATTTAACCCATCCCCTTTGGGGAGCAGTGGGTTGCCATTGTGTGGCGACCGGGATCAGTGTGGGGTTCAGTTCAATTCAATTCAGTTTATTTATATAGCACCAATTCACAGCACGTCATCTTAAGGCACTTTAAAGTTCACCAGATCATACAGTCAAATTGATTCAAAATTTTTTCTATCAAAGGAAAACCAGTTGATTGCATCGACTCATTGACTCAAAGGCAATCCCACAAGGGTTAAGGGTTTTGCTCAGGAACCCAGTGTGCAGGCTGTGAGGATTGAACTGGGTACTCGCAACCTTCTCAGAGCACAATGCACTGCACTTACCACTGGGCCAACACTCCCCAGTTAACAGATTCACTCCTAATTTAGTAGCATCTAAGGATATTAGATTAAGAATACAAAATACATATGCATTACACACTTTCCAGAATGTTATGAATAAAGATTTTGTTACAGCTACTCTTGCACCAAAATAGTTTCTCAAAAAATCAAAAATTGCCAGAGTAGTCTTAGGAGGAGGTTTTTCGACTCATAAAACAAAAAGCACTCGTGAAGAATTTTCTTGTTTCAAAAAGGGGTGTTTTCTTTACTTATGAATGATAAAAGAAATATTCTCAGAGTTGATTTACAAAAAATTCAAGTATAAACGTTAAGTGATGTGTGTGAAAAAACTGTTGCACTCCTCACTCCTTCAAACAAACAATCACATCCACCTCATCAGCTGCTTCTACTTGTTAATCTCAGCAGGAGGCGGACTGACAAGGAGGGTCAAAGAAAAACCAATTCATAAACAAATAAACAGTAGCTCTACCATTCACACAGCCTTAGATCTTTAACATTAATAATTTAGCAAACAATAAATTAATTAATCTAATTCTTAATAGGCTGAAGGTTTTAAACCTAATTTACAGTAGAACACTTTGTATTGGTCCATTGTACAGAATCCATATAAAACACACAAAGGCAGTATATGACAAATTTTACAGGTGTGAGTAGCAGAAATGCTGTTGCAAAGCAGTATGTGAATGAATTCATGAAAAGTAGGAATGCCTTTGTTTTTTTGGTTTTTTTTTACCTGTGTATAAAGGTGAAAGAGTCTTTCTCACTGAGGGCCTCATTTGCACTTCTCTGAGCCTCCAGCAGCTGCTGCTGCTGCTCTTCCAGGGCACTCACTCCAACCTGCCAGCTTTTGCGGCGCTGACATCTCTCCTCCTCCAGCAGCATACGAAGCCGCTCCCTGTACCTGAAGACATTACATTTCAATTCATGTCATCAATATGTTATTATTGTCACCTGGGATCAGTATCTTATGAGGAAGCCTGGCATGCTCTTCAGTTTTACACTAAATTATTAAATATACTGTTGTTACTTTACCAGCTGGTGCTAGATATATGTAGGTTCTCTGATTAAATACTAAATTAAACTATCAGATGAATGAAATAACAAGTTTTAGGTGCAAACAAAAGTGAAGTGGACAGCTAAACTGCACACATCATTGTGATAAGCATGAAGTGCCAAAATGGGTGTGCACCTTATCTGTCAAAGCCTAACCTGCTTTTCAAGTTATTACCGGTAAGTAAAGCATACATATTCTTACCGTAAGTGCTATGAAACGGTAGCTTTTTAAAGGTTACACCATTCCTTTCATTTTACAATAACATTAAGACCCTATTCCCATAAAACAACTAACATGGGACCACTGTCTTAAAATTTTCCATGTCCTTTCTTGAAATTTTGACCTTGGTCTCTTAATTCAGTCATTGTTATGCTTCTTTGTCCTGGAAATTGTGGTATTGTTACTTTAATCTGTAAACCATCTGCTAATCTGCATAGATGAAGATTACCAAGGCTGCAGTTGACCATTTTGCTTTACTTAGACGATCATGTTTAGTAGTGAATAGGTTAATAAGTAATTTCTATCAGCAGTTGTACTGTAGATCAAGGCTTTGCTAAAAATAACTGACTTAAACCTAAACTCTCCAGTTTTTCCTGTCCACAGACAAGCTATTTAATCTCTTGCACCACAGCTCTCTCATATTGGAAGTTATAAAAGTGGCAGCTTAAACCTGCCAGAAACATTTAAACCTTAGAAAACGGTAAGATTTGTTTTGAATCTAGACGGGGTTACTGTATATATATACTCTATGTATGTATGGTCTACTGTATAAGAGCATTAAAGTCAGTGCTATTTCTGACATTTTGAATTGAAAAAGCTTCCTGGATGGGAAGTCCAGTGGATTGTTTTTTTTTTTGTTTTTTTTTTACTTTTTTGGAAGTTTGGAAATATATCAGTTAAATCTACGTCTACAATCCAAACTTTGGTGAAGAACTTTTCATTCAGGAAACAACAGACAATCAGATAAGCTGATGATGAGTACCAATCACACTTGCTAATGAGCATGAATATATTTTAATATCATTAAAAAAATACATTCATGCTTCTGTTAATTATATTAATGATATAATAATGAGAGAGAAGCTCCTGGGAGACTCTTGCTTCTGAATGGGGAGTGCTGTGACTCAGCAGAGTGTAACTGGACTCTGCCTTTGAGGATGAGTGATTTATTAATTATTCAACTTAATTTCTTTTAATGTTGTACTATTTTATTTTGCAGATTAGTTGATGATTTTTCTAGCGACTTTCGCAAATGCAAAAATAATTTTTCCAAGAGAAATCTGATAAAGAAATCTTAGATCAACAATGATATTGGAGGGAAGGCCTGCAGTTCTTAAATATTGGGGTCTGTGGGAATGTTTGAGTTTGATATAGGCATGTAGGCAAACACTTTATGTCAGCGAATTTGAAATTCCAAAATATTGGGCAGTAAAATGGAAGGATATGACTGTTTATTCTGAAAGTCTAGTGGTAGATTGACAAAAATAAGTCATGTTGCATCACAGTGCCCATTTTGTTACAGGCACTTTGCTCAAAGTTCTTTGGCATTAAGTAAAGTTTAATTAAGCATTACCATTGAAACTTCCGGTTTATGCATTTATAGACTATTTAAACAGCCAATATTTTCAAATTGCATGTATAGGGTCTTACCTGTCCACTATTGCAGCCATGCTATCCATAAGTGAGACCGCCTTGTTGACCATTTTCTCCCCGACAGCCTCGGAGGCTCCCTGATCCTCCGTTGTCTTCTGCAGGAGGCATTCTGTCAGCTGCAGTCGACTGCTAACCACCTGCAGACATGCATGTACAGACTGACATTTACTTTATCGGAATAGAAATATATTCTTGTAAAACAGATAGATGCAAATTTGTTGCAGTGCATAAAAAAAGAGGAAAACAGAGGCGTTGTTAAATGAATAAAGGTAAATAAAGGTATTATCTCTGAGTCAGTCATGCAGAACTGAGAACTGTCACAAGCAATCACAATGTTCCCATCTTTTTCATTGTTCTCGGTCATCTATCACAAAACACCAAGCAAACTACATTCCCATCAGTAAAGTTTTAAGGACTTCATAGAGGTCACGTTTCATTTTCTCTTGATATTCTTGTCATTCAAGCTCAGCAACCTTTTGACAAGCCAGTCTATCAGAATCCAGCAAGTCATCGGCAATTTACTTATTTATCAATGTAGAATTCTCTCCTACAAAAACTTGTGTTTTAATCACAGGAGTTAGGCGACAGAACACTTTTAACACTTAGCAAACTGGAAAAAATCTAAATCTAGATAAGTCATTTTTTTCTTAAAATAAGTGCATTTGTTCTTGATTGAGGACATAAAAGAGATATTTCTATTTTATTGAACAAGACTATTAACACTTGAAATAAGAAAACACAAATGCATTGTCTTAGTTCAAGTGCATATTATCTGATTATCTTATTTTAAGAGTAAAAATACTCATTCCATTGCCAAACTATCTAGTTTACCTACTCAAATTAAGGATAAATACACTTAATTTAAATTTCTAGATTGTTTTTCCAGTGCATTCTCCTTTATTGTTCGTTTAATTTCCGATAGTAATCAAATGTTATGCAATTGTCGAAATGATTGCATCCAAAACACAAGAGCCTACCTTGTTGCGGCTCTCCAGGGCTCTTCTCATCTCTTCCTCTGCCACGCTGAAGGTGAGGACATCATGGTTCTGGTGATGACCTTCTATGAAGCATGTGGCACACAGAGACATCATCTCATTGGAACAAAAGTACTCAAGTGGAAGATTATGAACCGGGCAGGCCTTCATCCCAAACTCCTTCAGAGGATCCACCAGAGAGTGGGACTTGAACGCCTCCTTCTCGTTGTGTTTCTGGAGGTGCCTGGAGCACAGCGACACCTCACACTTCAGGCAGGTCTTCACTGCTGGAGACTGATGATCTATGCAGTGGTCACAGACGATGGTATCATCCTCCACCACCGGTTCAGTTATGTCCCGGATTTCTTCATAAATGTTCTGGGAGTTTGACGAGGCTTGGAAACCCTCAACAATGTTTGAGAGTTTGAAATTTCTCTGCAGGGAATTAACGCCCTCGTAGGTCTCGCGACACTCCGGGCATCGCAGAGGTTCTTTGCTGCCGCCTGTGGAGTTAGCTGACTTCAAGATACAAGCTTGGCAATAGTTGTGCCCACAGGGGAGAACAAGCGGATCCCTGTAGAGCTGAAGACAGATGGGACAGCTCAGCTCCTGGGTAAGCTGCTCCTCTTGTTTTGATAAAAACATATTTAAAGTTTAAGAAATTTTTTGGTTTCTCCCTTTGTTTTAGTTTCTTTCTCCTCTCTCTTCAGTCTTCTTTGCAAAAGGTATCCAGCCAGTTGAGGTACTAGCACCTCGTCATTATCTCTCGTCAATCAAGTCTACAGGTGCAGACGGATTAAAGGCAAGAGAGGAACATGACTGCCTACTCTTATAGAAGAGTAGGAGGATCGAAATGTGTTTGCAGGACAACATTCCATTCTAAGAGGAGAGGCACCGTTGGCCTTTGCTGCTTGGAAAGGAACACCAGCATAGTGGCTTCTGTTGATAGAAAAACATGTGACCAAGATCCTCAGAATTTTTTTCCAAAAAGAAAAGTCAGGAAACCACCAGGGAATTTCACAAAGAAGCAAGGAAAGATAAATCCAGCTTTAGGGAAGGCCTTTGCTAGATCCACCTCCACTGGCTTAATTTATGAGACATCAAATAAACACTGAATTTACTTGGAGATATTTTGAAAACTTTTCTTTTTTTGTATAAAATGTGTTCAGTTTAGCTCAATGTTGCATGTATATTTCAAACAGTTAAAAAACAATACACTGGACTTTGTTTCCAAGTTTGAAGACGTTTCGCTTCCCATCCAGGAAGCTTTTTGAATTAGGAAATGTCAGAAATGGCGTTAAGTTCGAGGCTATATAGGGTGAACCAAAACGGAAAATGGATAGTTTTTGGTTTTTTTTACTTTTTTGATATGACTATGACCTGGATGACTGAGAATCTTCACCAGTTTGCATGTATAGTAACAAAGGGGGACTGATACTGTGTGCGTCAAGGTACTTCACCTCTGCAATCATGTGTTGGCAGTAAACATGAAAATAAAGACACAAGAGAATGAAGAGAGAGGTGCAATATCAAAGTTTCCATTTAGGAGAGGGGCCAAATGTTAAGAAAAGCCTTTCTGTGAAGGTGAGAAGACTTTCTCTAAAATTAGCCATGCAACTGTTTGGGAGGGCAGGCGACTGTTTCCAAAATAATGAGCAAACGCAGGGGCTGTATCCAAAATCTCCTTGTTCTTTTTCTTCTGTGTTCGACAAAAACATTACAAACGTAGTCCCATGAAGTCCTCGTGAGCGCCTGCACCTTTTATTCTAGTCACTGTTATGCAGAAATATACATGCAAACGACTCTATATGGGTGAGGATATTCTCTTGTAGACTGATTCTAGTTTTGTTAATGTGTGGGAATCATTTATCCTTTTTAAAAGCTAATTTATTAAAAGCTATTGTTGATGTGTCTCCTCAGTAACATTCCTGTGGCTGTTTATTTTTCTGGCACACCTTCCTCTGTGAACTAGACACTGGTCGATCCAGCGGTTTGAGCCTTTCAGAGATCGAGTGTCAGTAAATTTCATACTATTTCTATAGAGCTGGGAATTTCATGTGACATGTGATTTACTGCAAAGGGAAGGTAGTGAAATAAAACTCTGCTGTGACACAACATTCATCCATCTCATATTTACCCACAGTCGTCATGGTGGCTATGCAGTGATCCTATTCCTACATATACAGTATAACTATACAGAATATATATGTAGGTAAAAGCATCTGTAACTTTATTTTATCTCTATTCTACGTATTACAGGTAATGCGAGTGACAAGTTGTATTTATTTGACAAATCTGTCTTCAAATAATCAACTTCTTCAAGTAGTTTTACGTTACCTGTTTGTGAGTAATACCATCTACGTATAATGGCACTCTAACTTGAGTAAAATTTGTTTCACTATTCTACCCACCTTTGGTTAATTTACCAAATAAAGAAAAAGCTTATTTAAGCACAAAATGTGCCAAAGAAACACATGTATGCTATGTTAAATCTCTTTTTTTCACAGGAAACTCCATTGTTCTAGTTTTCTGCTGAACCTACTGTTCAGCTTAGAGGTAAAGTCAGTATACAGGAAACAGTTTATACCATAACTGGAAATTCTTTGTTGTGTTCCAACGTTCACATCGTTTTTTGGGGGGTTTTTTTGCAGTGTGTTTGCAGAAACTCCTTGTTCTTTTTTATTCTTATATTGGCCTTTATATTGGAGGAAAAGTTGTTTTTAACAGTATCCAATACAGAATTATAAGTTAATTCTTTATTTTACATATCAATTATAAATTAAAAGTGACACTAATCTCCCACGACTCTAATTTCTGGCAACACTACCCATCACAATAAATCGCAGAAAGCATAGAAACATTGAAAACTAAATTAACAGGTCTCTAGTGCACTGCAAAATAAGAAATAAGTAAAGATTTCTTAAATTAAGTGTATTTACCCTTAATTTGAGTAGGTAAGTAAGAGGATTTGCCAATGGAATGAGTATTTTTACTCTTAAAATAAGACAATTAGATAAAATTAAATTGAAAAATAAGACAATGCAATTGTTTTTTCTTATTTTAAATGTAAATTATCTTGTTCCATTGGCAAAAGTGTCTCACTTACCTCCTCAATTCAAGAAAAAAGCGCTTATTTTAAGAAAGAATTACTTATTAAGATTTAAATTTTTTTTGCAGTGTGGAACCAACTACCAATTAAATCAGTGAGGCAGACACCCTGTCTACTTTTAAGGCTAGGCTTAAAACTTTTTATTTTTTGATTAAGCTTATAGTTGGGTAGGCTCTGGTTATCCTGAGCTATCTCTCATAGTTATGCTACTATAGGCTTGGACTGCTGAAGGACATAGGGATCCCTATTTCATCATTCTGCTTCATTCTCTCTCTATTCTCCCACTCTGCAGAATCTGTTAGTTCAATCTCTAACGTTTCTGCTCTCTGCTTTTTCTCATAGTAGCTTTGCCTCGTCTCTTCCTGTTTGGCTGTGACATCACCATGGAGAGAAATATCAGCTGTGCTGCTGCCATCAACACCCTTGTTTATCGATGTTGGGGGTTGGCCTGTTTTCCTGTGTGGTCCTGTTTCTCTGACCGTGACTGGCTGGATGTGCTCTCTTCATCCTCTGACATGGGAGCTGGCTCGGAGCTCTCGCCCTGCCTGGCTGTGTGTTTCCTGGGCGGGGCCGCCTTTTACAGCTGGTTCTTGTATCTCTGCTTCTGTCTCCTTGAACCCCAGTGGAAGCCTCAGCAGATGGCCGCTAACACTGAGCCTGGTTCTGCTGGAGGTTACTTCCTGTTAAAGGGAGTTTTTCCTCTCCACTGTCGCTAAGCAAGTAACATGCTTAGTGTGAGGGATTTCACTTGAGTCAATGAGTGAGTCGATGCAATCAACTGGTTTTCTTAGATAGAAAACTTTGAATCAATTTGACTGTATGATCTGGTGAACTATAAAGTGCCTTCCTTAGGTGACATGTGTTGTGAATCGGCGCTATAGAAATAAGCTGAACTGAATTTCTTACAAACTAACCTTTTCCTCTTTTAAGTCATCAAAAAAAAAAAATCAACATTACTGTAGTGAGTTCTTACATCTGTTTTTGAGAATATTTGTGTGTAATGACCTAGACCTTTTACACAATACAACAACAATAAAATTACATTTTCTTTGAGATAAGAAGTAAGTAAAAGTATTTTATAAATTTTATACGTATGTTAGAGAATATAACTGAATGGTTTTGGCGTTATAGTCGACTATATAATAAACTGTGTATCTAAATGTGTGTCTAAATCATTGAATCCATCAAAGGATCTTTCTGATCATTTGTGTTTGCTTGAAATATTTGCCTTCAATATTATAATGAACATGTTGCTTAGAATTAAACCAAACTTCACAGAGATTTTTTTTTTTTAACTTCATATTGTTTGAGCTCTATAGCAGCTTTTATTTGTACGAAATCAAACAGAGGCAATAAGTAAAACATCTGGTTGCATTAGTTTCCTTTTCCTTTTATACTGGAATGTATTTAAATTCTATATTTCCTTGATAAATCAAATTACATTTCCCGGAATACAAGAATCTGGTTTTTCCTCTGCTTTTAGTCAGCAGGCGCCTCCTGTTGCCCCTATTTTCACCTGGAACAAACACAAAACCTTACAGGATTCTTTGAATTCTGCCTTTAAGTTTTCCACTTTGTGTCCAGCTGTTATAGTGTGACCTTGTATTTTCTCCTGCTAACCTACTTCTGAACTCCACCCAGCTTCATCTGGGCCTCATTGTTTCCTTCTTCCTTTATTCTGTTATTATTGTCGCCTTTATCTGTCTGTAGGATTTTCATTGAGTGTCTACATTCCAGTCTAATCCTCCTAGGTCACCTTTTTTACCTACTTAAAAACTGGTATATCAACTCTTTGTGTTATTGTTTACTCCTGATTTTTTTTTTTTTTTTCATTAACATCATTATGTTTTTTTGGAGGATTTTGTGTCACAATGGTGTAACAAAAATTAGAAACTTTTAAGCATTTACTGTTATTCTCTATGCCATTATTACTGAATCAATAAAGAAAGTGTTTGACCTTAAAACGCATGTTTTTCTTCCTCTCTATTTACTGTCACAAATTTATTAAGGATCAATGAGAGCAAAGAACTACAGTGGAAAATAATTTTTTGAACACCCTGCGATTTTAGACCACCTCCTTAAAATCCATGGAGGAGGGGTCTGACATTTTCCTCTTCCATGCATGTCCTCTGTGAGAGGCACAATAAAAAAAAAAGTCCTGAAATAACAATGTATTAATTAATTCATTTGTATGTTACTGCTGCAAATATGTGTATAAACACCTGCCAATAAGCAAAAACTCTGGCCCACAAAGACCTGTTGGGCTGGCCCTAAAAGGTCCACCTCCACTCATTCTAAATTAGACGTGTTTGAGGTCGTTAGCTGGATAAAGACACCTCTCCTGCCCACACACTAACATGGCTAAGACCGATGAGCTGTCCAAAGACAGTATAGACAAAATGATAGACCTTTGCAATGCTGGAAAGGCCTACAGGGAAATTACCAAGCAGCTTGGTAAAAAAGATCAACTGTCAGTGCAGTCATTCAAAAAATGTAAGAAGTTAAACATGACTGTGAACCCCCCTCCGACTGCAGGTAACTGACAATGATCCTAAGCACAGCCAGGATAACCGAGGAGTTACTCTGTACGAAGGATATGAAGGTTCTGGTGCCCCTGAGCTAGTCTCCAGACCTAAACTCTTTGAAGGGAGCTCAAACGCCATGTTTCTCAGCAACATCCCAGAAATCTGAGTGATTGAGAGAAGATCTGTGTGGAGGAATGGGCCAAAATCCCTGCTGTAGTGCAACCCTGGGGAAAAACTACAGGAGATGTTTGACCTCTGTAATTGTAAACAACGGCTATTGTGTCAAAAGTGTTAAAATACTCATTTGCTTCAGTGACAATCAAATAAATTATTTAAAAAATCATATGTTATGATTTCTGGAATTGTTTTTTATCATGTGTCGAACGGTGGACATGGAGACCCCTGCATGATATGTTAGTCGGAGAATTAGCAAAATTGCAGGGAAAATGCTTATATTCCTTAGTGTATTACGGCTCTTACTGACTTCTAAGCCAAACCCTGATTTTTATGAATCTTCAAGAATAATCTGGGAAGCTTTGAGGCTCAAAGATCTTATTAACTGGAAACTGTTGACTGAAAACCTATCGCGCTTGCTCATGATTAAAACAAGTTTAATATCAGCATGAAATGGATGAATGCTGACCAAGAAAGAAGCTTTTGTTCCAAAATGGACAATATCAAACTTGGGAGTGATTTGCATCGGCCTTAATAACAAATCTCCACCCTTTACAATACAAAGACACATTTTTGACCTCAGTCCAGAAAAATAATTTATTAGAGCCCCATTTAGAGCCACAAATGTTAGCTTTAGCACAAAGAAAAACATTATTGTTAAATATAAACACAAGAAAAAATATTTTAATTTTAAGGAATGATTTTATCTTTTTAGGTTTAAAGAAAGTTAAAGGTGAAAAAAGGTCATATAATTATGATCTGATTACATTTAAACTGGAACAACCACTCCTTTTTTTCTTAAGGCTGTTATTTCAACCCTGCAAAAGAGCTGTAGAAATATAATAACACATTGTCTTTACATAATTGGTAATATTGTAATATTTCATTTAATCCAGGATTTTCCCTGAAGTTGTAACAGTATTTTTTATTCACACTCTATTGCATTAATGTCCAAATATGGTTGTAAAGTTCATAAGTTTGTGCACAACAGCACTGTGATGGGTCTGATATCTAAAAAAGATGAAACCCACCTCAAAGAAGGGTTATAAAGGTTGAATAGTTGAATATCCAACACATCTTTTAAATATTCTTGAAAGGGTATATATAACCCTAACCCTAACCCTCTTCTCTAAGGATTTTCACTTTAAAATTTTCAATATGTTATTTTTTTTTATCTGTGTTTCTGCATTATAAGTACAAACTGAGTCGGTGTCTCACCAAAAAATGTCATTATGGTTACACAATATCTTGTTTCCTTATTGTGACCAGCAGAGGGCGCTGTATGTTTTCTCTCAGGCAGCTATGTCACAGGTCTCAAGCAAAGGAAAGATAAAAATCTCCCAGAGCTGCATTTTTTTGTCTGCTTACTGGATGTTATTTATTCAGAATATCTTTTGTATCTAAAGTGTGAGAAATACCTTCTGATTGACACCGTTCTCATATTTGCTTTTGTCCCAAAACATCTGTTGTCATTTCAAATTGGATACCAGAGATGAATACATAGAAAATGTCTGAAGTAAAAGAACTAAAACTTTTTATTTTTTTCTTGTCAGTAATATTTTTAGTCCCTCAGATAGTCACTACTCGCTTGTCTTCTCTATCATTAGTTTTTATGTGATGAAAGCAAAATGCAGTTTTGTACTTTAATTTTCTTGCTGAACTTTAATTTTAGCGAATCTTCCTCAAGTTTCTGGTTTACAATGTTAGAAATCAAATTTCTTGGAATTTCATTGTTAAATGTGAAAATAGGGAGAACGGTTGGAGCTTTACTCTGATTCAGGAAAGCAGCGTTGAAAAGTTCCATAAAAAGAAAATAAAAAACAATCTACTGGACTTTGTTTCCAAGTTTGAAGACGTTTCGCTTCCCATCCAGGAAGCTTTTACAATTCAAAATGTCAGGAATAGCGTTGAGTTCGAGGTTTTATACAATAGCTCAGTAAAAGCCTTGTTTTTGTTTTGAAAACAGCCTACCTGAGTATTGTTGCTGATCATGTCCATCCCTTTTATGACCACAATGTACATCTAACTTCTGATGGCTACTTTCCAGCAGGATAATGCATACTATGTCATAAAGCTTGAATCATCTCAGACTGGTTTTCTTGAACATGACAATGAGTTCACTGTACTCAAATGGCCTCTTAAGTCACCAGATCTCAATCCAATAGAGCATCTTTGGGATGTGCTTTGGAACGGGAGATTCGCATCCATGGATGTGCAGGCTGACAAATCTGCGGCAACTGTGTGTGATGCCATCATGTCAATATGGACTAAACTCCCTGCGAGATGGAATGCTTCCAGCACCTTTGTTGAGATCCTATGCCATGAAAAATTGAAGGGCAGTTCACTGAGGGCAAAAGGGGTTCCAACACGTTACTAGCAGCGGGGGTACCTAATAAAGTGACCGGTGAGTGTATATAACTTTGCATTTATAGACCTTTTTGTTGTTTTCTTCTTCAACACTACCATGTAAATCTGTTGTGTGCTTCCTAATCCATGCCATGGTGCAGTAAATTTAGCCCATGATCAACGCAGAGCCTGATTGTCAGCATTCAGACTCTACCGGCTCACAAAGGCTTCCAGCAAACATTCTGCTGGAAGTAATCCTCTCTTTACCTCAGAAGAAAAGTATTGACGGGTGGGTAGAGAAAAGCGGGGGGAATGTTTACTAGCAGCCATGAGATATACAAGTTCTCTCTCCTTATTTCCTCATAGTTGTAACTATGGTTATGTAGCAAAATTGGCATAACTTCAAGTAATCTGAACAATGTGTCATGTAACTGAACATGCTGCGTGGTTTGAATGATTGTCTTGTTGCATAATCCCATTGAGCTTGGGCTCAAAGTCACAAACTTGACTATTTGTTAATGCAAGATGTTTGTTGGTTTTCCTTTTGGTTAGCAGTGGTTTTAGCCTTATAATTCTTCCATGGAGGCCTTTTTACAGCCTCTTTCTTTAAATTGTTAATTTCTCCTTCAGAATGTGCTCCAAAAACTACTTAAAGTATAAATGTATAAAGGAACCTTTAAAAAAAAAAGCCAGATGCCACTATATGAATTGAAAGCTCAATTTTACGACTATTTCGAAAAATTCTTTGAGATAGGGCCAAGGATGAGGCAGGTCTTGTTGGTCTCCATCTCCCGGTACGCTCTCGCCTGTATCCGACCTTTCAGACATTTCAACATCTTTTTCTGAATCTGTCATTGTAGCATGGCATAGACAATTCACGTTCGCAGTTTGAAGAACACCTTGAAGAACAGCTGCTTGCTGCTGATCATTTCCTTTGTCGTCAGCACAAATTTGACGAATTACACTACTTTTCACTAGATGTGGATGGCGCCAATGATGTGAAATAAATATTTATATCAACCAGGGTTAACTATGGAGGTTCTTCCATCTTTTCTTCCATTTTAGTATTTCTTTCTTTATCTAAAGGTCTTCACACAATACATTTATAATTTCACTTCTGTGGTGTTTTTTTGGCATTAGGTTGTTTACTATTATGGGTGCACACATTTAGTAAACACCTTTTGTTTATTTGAATTAACTACTTTTCTTTGCTGAGTTTGAAGGACTGGCTGAGTGGAGAGGACTGGTTGAAAGGCAAAACAGGAAGTGGGACGTACCATCAGGCTGCTGGAAGCAGGGGACTGGATGTTAGAGTCTGCTTCTCTCTCTCCACTTATGGCATACCTGATAAAACATTTTGGTGTTATGTTGTTTTCTTTTGATGTTTAGTGCTTACGGCAGCACAGAGAGAGAGAGATGGCGAGTGAGGAGCTCTCCAGCTGCAAAACAGCCTTTTCCAGATGGAAATATTATTTTAAACTAATTGAGGTTAAAGGTAAAAATGTACAAGTCGAAGTGCAAATTATGTCCCAGAACAAAATATTTGTCCACGTCTTCTGTTAGCAACTCCAACTTAATGCGAAGCATCTTGTCGACGGCTCACGCCTTCAACCAAACTAGTGGTCCAAGAATATTGGCTGGTGTAGTAGGCGGGCTTTAGTGTTGGCAACGGGAGCCGCTAACAAGGAAGGACCCTCTCCCATGCAAGCAACAAAAACTAGACTTTAGTGCCTCTGCTCCCCAGAAACTATCTCATACAGAGCTCTGCGGCTTGATTGGGAGATGGTTATTGTGGTAAACATGCTTCCTACATATCGTAACAGTGGAGTCGGAGTCCGGTCAGTAGGCATTTGATAGGCAAAATCCCAAGTAAAGGAGGCATTGGTCCGCCCTGTAGAAAGCATATGTTTTTCGAATTACATTGATACCGCAATGGCGCAGCAATCATGAATGCTGGAGCTAAAAAAATAATTCAAGCAACTGGGAAATGACTTGGCTACAACTGCAGATATATGGACAGCACATAACAAAAAGCTACCTAGGTATTAACTGCAAAACATACCTGGAATGCATCCAGTAAACATGCAACGAAAAAAAGCTGCCCTGGGCATGCCGACGGTCATCAAGGAAGCCGTCATACCCACGAGATGCATTGCCACAGAACTTGACAACATCCACTCGTCTTATGGCATTTCGGCAACAAAATAACGGCAACTATCACCCTGATTAAATGGCTCAGAAATTCGTTAAGGCATTTAATAAAAATATCAGTCAGTTGACGAGGATGATGACTGTTGATGAGGAAGGTGACGAGATTACTTTTGTTGACATAAATGATGTCTTGCAAGCCCGTGTTGATGAGGATGAGGATGTGATTAATTTACCACCACACTGCAGGTGTGTATCACACACACTGAACCTTGTGTCATGTTCTGACATTGAAAAGTGGATTCTCTCCAGATCAGAGAAGGCAATTTACAGAAGTGCAACTGCAAAATGCACAGCCTTGTGGAATAAGGCCAGCCGTTCCACAGTGGCTGCAGAGACAGTAGAGGATGTGGTTGCAAAGAAGCTGATAGTGCCTTGCAGTACCAGATGGAATTCTTTCTATGATGCTCTAGCTAGGATTTGCGAGATTCCCTTAGTGGACCTCATTACCATCTCATCCAAGTTTGGCTCGAAAGCAATCACAGAAAAAGAGCATCAGCTCCTGAAGGAATATTGCATTGCAATGAAGCCATTGACAGTCGCCCTAGATATCCTCCAGGGAGAGGACAACTGCTACCTCGGCACACTGCTACCTACCCTGGAGACCTTGATGATGAAAACCATCAAGCTGAAGAGTGGGCTTCAAATACTTGTGGACCTTCCAGAAGCAATTGTGGAGGTAAGAACTACATATGTCTATTTTTTTTTTAAATTGTGTATAATGTGTATAATAGTATAGATTGTGTATAATTATAATACATGTGTATAATTGTTTAGTGTATTATATATTGTACTCAAAGTGTGTGTGTGTGTGTGTGTATATTGTACTCAAAGTGTGTGTGTGAGTGACAGTGTGAGTGACAGTGGGTGAGAGAGAGTTTGTATTTGTATAGAGACAGTCAGTAATGTGTTCTTTGCTTTATGTCAGGGGTGTCAAACATGCGGCCCGCCGAACGATTTAGTCTGGACAGGTGGCTAAATGCATTATCATTATTAAATTTCATTTAATTCAATTATTTATTTTTTTTTTGGAATGCCAATAAAAATGCAACCCTGCATCAGAACTAACAGCAGCAATGAGCTTCAGATGTGGAGAATTGCTTTTAAACATTTTCATAATTTTTATCTGTTTGATGTATTTTTCATGTGGAACAGTGTTTTTAAGTTCCAAAAAATGTGAATAAATGTTTTTCAACATCAATCACTGTGATCAGCTCGCATGCATAATGCACTTAAATACATGTTTAACTGAGTAAAAGTATTGTTGAAATTGCACATACTTGCACATATTTCTTAAAAACACTGAGGTTATTCATAATATATTGTGTTAAAGTGAAATTCATTTAATATAAAAACCAACAAAAGGATTTCAAGAATGTGGTAACTGCTGAATTAGCCAATAAAGAGAAACAAGCTTATTTTGTGGTACATGGTGTTTTAATGCGTCAATGGTCTTCATCAGGTGCAGGGAGCTCAGACTAGGTAACAAGTGTGAAAATGTAATGAGTAGAAGTCAGAAGTAGGAAGAAAAATAAGTAATGGAGTAAAGTAACAAAGTAGGGGAGACCGGGGCTAGTTGTCACACGGGTAAGTTGTCACATTGCAATTATCTTCTCCACCAGGGGGCGCAAATAAAAAGTTGAATACTAGTTTTCTTCCTTTGCATGGTCAGGTCTCATGGACTGAGTGAAAAGAGGACAAGACATTGTAAGTTGACATGAGAACCGATTGATCATTTTCCACAACCCAAAGTAAAAAATATTAACTCTATATTATTTTAAATAACCTTCATTCATATAAGAATTCTAGCAGTTAAACATATGGACTTGTTAAAGTAGATATTAAGGCATCCAGTCATACCTCAGTCATTGTTGTGATTTAGCCTAACGTTAACCTAGTGCAATAATTAGCAAACATGGTCATTTGGGGCAACTTATCACAGTAATTTTGGTTTAAGTTGTCACATGTGACAATTTACCCCAAAAATTATTTTCAAAAATAATTAAAATCAATACATCCTAATAAAACTTTTACTTTATCTTTACAGAAAAAGAGTGATTTAAAAGAGAGGACAAAGTGAGAAGATGGTCAGGAGTTATAAAGGAAAAACAGAGCATGGCCGTGCAGCACCTGACGTGATGCTGCGGGCAGTCAGGCAGGTGACCCTAGGTCACAAGTCAATCAGGAGTACCGCAAAGGACTTTAATATCAATTACCGTACTTTGGCACGATACTGTAAAACATTCACACCAGCAGAAATTCAGGGTCACACAGCTATCCCAACTACATTGGCTGGGTACAAATCGCCACGGCAAGTTTTCAGCACTGAGATGGAACTGCAGCTGGAGAACTACATCAAGAGATCCTCTGACATATATTTTGGTTTGTCACCATTAGAGGTGAGAAAGCAGGCAGTGGCAAAGGGATTGAAATTTCCACAAATTTGGTCAGATAAAGAAAAAGCCAGCACCGATTTTTAAAGGCTTCAAAAAGCAGCACCCCTCGCTTTCTCTTAGGACACCAGAGGCAACTAGTTTTGCAAGAGCTAGTGCCTTTAACAAGGATAATGTAAGGTGTTTTTTGACAATCTTGAAAAAGTATTAAGTCGACATTCCTTAGGTCCATGAGATATCTGGAACATGGATGAAACTGGAGGGACAACAGTACAGAAACCAGACTGATTGGTAGCCAGGCGTGGCTTCAAGCAGGTTGGGTCACTGACATCTGGGGAAAGGGGTACCCTGGTCACCCTTGCCTGCGCAGTCTCAGCCACAGGGAACAGCACCCCCCCCCCCCACCCCATTTCATATTTCCTCAAGTGCACTTTTGTGAGTATTTTGTTGACCATTAGTACTCAAAGGAGAAATCCTGCTTACTCCTTCTGGAGCACTGCTCACGTCTCTCTGTTGATGGGATGAATTTTGCCAAAGAAAATGGCATCATCATGTTGTACTTCCCACCCACTGCTCCCACAGGCTGCAGCCTTTAGACAGAAGTGTTTATGGCCCATTTAAAGAGCATGTAAACTCTGTCTCTGATTCCTGGATGAAGAACAACCCAGAGAAAACACTCAGTATTTATGACATCCCTGGGATTGTAGCAATTGCTTATCCCCTGGCTGCAACTCCACTTAATATTCAGGCTGGTTTTTGGGCAACAGGGATTCAATCTTACAATAGAGATGTGTATTGGAGACAGAATTTGCGCCATCTTACGTCTCAGATCGCCCCTACCAGGACCCAGCTCTACCAAACCCAAACACCAACCCACCCATTCCTGGACCCAGCACTGGCCCAGCTGCTCCAGGCCCAGGCTCCAACCATGAAGCTATTCAAGGCCCTAGTGACCCAGCATCCTCCACTAACACATTTTCTCTAGAGGATATTAGGCCTTATCCAAAGCTGGTCCAACAAAAAAAGTTGCCCAGAAGAAAAAGAAGAAAAAAACTTCTATTCTCACTGACACACCTAAGAAGGAGGCACTTGAAGCTGAAAGGCAGCACAAGGAAAGAAAAGACTGTTCAAAATGAAATGCAAGGCAACCAAATCTAAAATGTCAAAGAAGCAAAGCACAGGAAAGAAACAGAGGACAAGAAAAACTCCAAAAGAGTCCTCATCAGAAGATGAGTCCCTGTGCCTGGTCTGCATAGAACCATTTGAAAACAGCCGCCCTTGAGAAACATGGGTTCAGTGAATGATATGCAAAGGATGGGCACATGAAGAATGCACACCTGGCAATTCAGTCTACATATGCCAAAACTGTAACTCAGAAGATGATTGTGACTAATCAATTCAGGGTTTTTTAGGTTTTCCCTTTGTCCCAGAATCAGTTTTATAATCAATGTTTTATAATCATTGTTTCATATAATATTTCATTTTATTTCATGTTATTTCATATGATGCATGTGCTCCTGCCAATTCAATCTACATAATCTATGCCCAAACTGCAGCTCAGTTGAGGTGGTTCGACCTTATGAAATCTCCTTTTGTTCATGCACCAGTTTAAGCTCTTTGCAAATGCCTGCCGCATATTATTTTCTAAGCGCTAAAAGTTAGTTATTGTCATTTGTTCACTTAACATTAAAAAAAATTGTTAGCGTTAATTTTGCCCTTATTTTATTGGTTGCAAAACCCATTGTGACATTTTACCCCATATAGTGTGACAACTTACCCTGTGGAGGGGCAACTTGTCACATGGTGACAATCTCCATTAGATCACTTATAACTCTGCACAGTAATAAGATATAAAAATGACCTGAATACAAAATATATATACCTGAGACTTTGGTCTTTCATCTGATACATATGTTTTTTTATATAAGGTGGGGTCTTCAACGTTTTCAAAGCCAAAGACCCCCAAACTGATTGCGAGATGGAGCGGGGACCACCCCTAATTATATATATTGCATGAAATATTGAAACTGTAGAAACTGGTCCTATAGTCACTCTGTGGTAATGTGGCCTTTTGTTTCAGTTTATTGCATGCTATTTTCTAATTTTGGATTTTCTTTATTTTTTGAACTTATTTACTTGTTTTATTTTTGTGTGTTGCATGTGTTTTTTTCTGATTTTGTTTGGAGGTCACATTACCACTCACACCTGGACACGCCCACAGCAGCGGCACAGGTGTTCCCTATTGCCCCCGGCTCACACCGACTCCGGTCTTACCGTTGCGGTGCGGTGGGTGCGGCGCATTTAAAGACATTTTAATTAGTGCAAAAAATTGCAGGAGGGAATATTTAAAAAAAAGTAATCAACCAAGAGTGTCGCGACCCCCATGCAGTACCTCCGCGGACCCCCTAGGGGTCGCTGACCCCCTGTTGAAGACCTCTGGCATAGACAATTCACGTTTGCAGTTTGAAGAACACCTGCTTGCTTCTGATGATTTCCTTTAGCTAACCAATGAGTGTTTGCGTTATGACTCATCCAATTACACTAGTTTTCTCTAGATGTGGATGGAGCCAATGATCTGCATTGGATGGAGCACATGACGGGAAATAAATATTTATAAACATTAAACCAAAGCCAAGAGTAATGAGTAACCTTTGTTTTAAAAATGTAAGGAATAGAAAGTAGAGATACTTGTGTGAAAATGTAATGAGTAGAAGTCAGAAGTAGGAAGAACAATAAGTAATGGAGTAAAGTATAGGTACCTAAGAAGTCTACTTAATTATTTGTACTTAACTTACTGTAACTCCTGATAATAACAGAAAAAGAATAGAGAGAAGTAAACTAGAAAACTAGCATATAATATATCAGAGGTGGGTTATAACTAAATAGATTTACTTAATTACATTTACTTGAGTAATTTTAAAAAAAGTGTACTTATCAGAATAATTTTACTGCACTTTACTTTTTACATTTTATACTCTTTATTTCTTGCCTTATTTAGTCTTGGTATCTAAAATACCAGAATTTGTTCTTAATGTTCCAGTTTTGTCTCACAGATGAACTCTTTACATATACTGCTCAAAGAAATTAAACACTTTGAAACCACATCAGATCTCAATGGGGCAAACAATCATGCTGTTTATTTATACTGATATGGACTGGGTGATGTGTTAGGAACAAAAGGTTGCCACATCATTTGATGGAAATTCTAATTATCAACCTACAGAGGGCTGAATTCAGACACCCCAAACATTACAGTGAAAAAATGATGCGGCAGGCTAGTCCATTTTGCTGAAATTTCATTGCAGCAAGTCAAAGTGGTATTCAGTAATTTGTATGGCCCCAATGTGCGTGTATGCATGCCTGAAAATGTCAGGGCATGCTCCTAATGAGACGATGGATGTCGTACTGGGGTATCTTCTACCAGATCTTGACCAGGGCATTACTAAGCTCCTGGACAGTCTGAGGTGCAACTTGGCAGCGTCGGATGGATCGAAACATAATGTCCCAGAGGTGTTCTATTGGATTTAGGTCAGGCGAGCATGGGGGCCAATCAATGGTATCAATTCCTTCATCCTCCAGGAACTGCCTGCATACTCTCGCCACATGAGGCCGGACATTGTCATGCACCAGGAGGAACCCAGGACCCACTGCCAGCATAGGGTCTGACTATGGGTGCAAGGATTTCATCCCAATACCCTAATGGCAGTAAGAGTGCCATTGTCACAGCCTGTATGGGTCTAATGCGTCCCTCCATGGTTATGCCTCCCCAGACCATCACTGACCCACCACCAAACCCGGTCATGCTTTGAACAGTATTTACAGGCGGCATAACATTCTGTGACTGCCAGACATTCACGTCTGTTACATATGTAGGGTGAAATTGCTTCTATACCAACCCGAAAGCACAGGGCCCCGGTGTTCTGTGGCAAATGCCAATCCCGAGGCTCACACGGTGCCACCCTCGTGAAGTCTGTTTCTGATTGTTTGGCCAGAGACATTCACACCAGTGGCCTGCTAGGAGTTGTAAGGGCTCTGGCAGTGCTCCTCCTGCTCCTCCTTGCACAAAGGCAGATGTAGTGGTCCTGCTGATGGGTTGTAGACCTTCTGCGGCCCTGTCCAGCTCTCAGGTAACTGCCTGTCTCCTGGAATCTCCTCCCATGCACTTCCAGGTGTGCTGGGAGACACAGCAAACCTTCACAGCAGTGCTTGTGGCAGCCCAGTGTGTTCCATCCTGCGGGCCGTTCGGACTGCCTGTGCGAAACCTCTGTAGAGGTCCAGGTAGCTCATGCTAACAGTAGTGACATTGACCCTAGCCAAATGCAAAACTGGTGAAAAATAGTCAGAAAAGATGATGAGGAGGGAGAAAAATGTCAGTGGCCTCAAGCAAAACCATTCCTGTTTTGATGGTGGTCTCGTTGCCCCTCTGGTGCACCTGTTGTTAATTTCGTTAACACAAAAGCAACTGAAACTGATTAACAACCCTCTCTCTGGTACTTACCTGACCAAATCAATATATCCCATTAGAAGAAAAGAAAAACATTTTTCCAAATTTAGCAAAAATAAAAAGAATTATACAGCATTCATTTGAATTAAATGGTATGCTTCTAATTGCTAAATAATCAAGATTACAAAATTGTAATGGGTTCATAACTTTAACCCTTAGGTTTGTCATGCTATAGTCCAATGCTGTTGTGTTCAATTGACTGAGAGCTGGAGCTCTTAAAACTTAATCCAAGACTTGGATTTGCAAAATTACCCAAACTTTGGCCTTTGATTCCCAGAAGTTTAAAGACAAACATGAATAATAAATTCTGTAATTAGTCCTATTTAGTAAAAAATGTGTGTTCAGATTACAAGGAAGGAAATAGAAGAATCACCGTCAGTGTTCGTAACATTCACCCTTTTAGTTCGGGATTTTGTGCACGAAATCCATAAATTAAATTAAAAGGGCAGAAGATCCAATATTAGAAGATATAAATAAATTTTTTCTCAATTTTAACAGAAATACTGATTCTTTTACAGATTTCTGATTTATTTTAAAACGCCCAGGGATGATCAGCTGAGCTGTGAATCATCAGTGAAAGGGGGGAGGGGAGTGGCTATGGAGGGAGGAAATCTGGAACCTATAAACTTAAGCAACTTCTGGAACAAGGAGCAAACGTCACAACGGTCAGATCTGGTTGGCTGTGCAAAAATCTCTCTCTCCGCCTCAACGTCTTCACTAGACCAATCAGTTGGAACACATTCTTCCTCTGTTTGAAAGCTCCGCTGTCCTAAAATCCATCCCAGGCCAATCAGGAAACTGAGTGGGAGGGAAACTGAAAGATTCACAGTCTCCTGCCTTTAAACATATACCCTCACTTTGCTGTTTTTTCATATGCTGCTTGAGAAAGTGTGTTCCTGGTAATGCATACTAACAGAGATTTCAAGAGAACATTGTCGGGTTTCCACACATGTGGATAAAGGAACTGACATTGACTGCTGGCTCCTCCACTTTGGTTTGATTGAGTATACCCCAGGGACAAGTTGAGAGGAAGAACAACAGCAGATCAGAGGACAAACAGAAAAGAGGAAAAGAAAGGGACTTACAAAAAGATCCCCTGGATAAACACACGAGTGGAGGACAAGGGACTTAAAAGGAGAGAAGGGGAAGAAACATTCGCCCAAGCATGAGAGAGGATGAGCTTTCCAGAGATGAGCACCCTAAAGGAAGGGTGGTTCCCAAAGAGAAGCAGGCAAGACCCCTTTCTAATGCCTGTGCTGTTGTTGTAGCCACTCCGGGCATCACTGGGTGTAAACGTCAGATGGGCTCACAGACAGAGCAACACCTTATTCCACTTACTCCTACTTCAGCAGAAGACCGTGACAAACTCAAACCGGGGGATGATGTCCAGATATACACCCCTACAGGCCCCAAAAAACTCAAACCGAGCCCTCAGCATCGACCGCCTTCCTCCAGCCCCTCACTTTCTCCTGTTTCGGGTCACAGTCCTGGAGGACTCCCTGCCCTCGAGGACCCACATGCTCAGCGTGCGATCGCCAACATCCGCGAACGCCAGAGGACTCAGTCGCTTAATGAAGCATTTGCCTCTCTACGGAAGATCATCCCCACACTTCCCTCTGACAAACTGAGCAAAATTCAGACCCTCAAGTTGGCGTCTCGTTACATTGACTTTCTGTACCAGGTTCTGCAGAGCAACGAGATGGACAGCAAGCTTGCCGGGTGCAACTACCTTGCCCATGAGAGGCTAAGCTATGCCTTCTCTGTCTGGAGGATGGAAGGGGCCTGGTCATCAATGTCTGCTGGTCACTAGCTCTCTCTAAATGTTCATCAATGTGTGCAGATAAGGATTAATACGAACTGAGACTTTCTGTAAGGAACATTGACTTTGAACTTTTTGAATTGTGTGAATCATTTAGCCAAATGTCACTCCGGGTTCCTGTTATTTGAATTTTTTAAGTGACCATTGGGTTAAGGAGGCTAGGACACACGTAATGTAAGATATCCTAATAAATGTGCTGTCTGTTTACTGTAGAAAAATAACAGTAGAAACAACTGGAAAAAATCTAAATCTAGATAAGTACTTTTTCTTAAAATAAGTGCATTTGTTCTTGGATTGAGGAGGTAAAAGAGACATTTTGCCAATGGAACAAAACAATTTATACTTAAGATAAGAAAACACAATTGGATTGTCTTATTTCAAGTGCATATTATCTAATTATCTTATTTAAAAGGTAAAAATACTCATTCTTTTTGGCAAACTATATCATTTACCTACTCAAATTAAGGGGTAAATACACTTAATTTAAGAAATTTTTACTTATTTCTAGATTGTTTTTCCAGTGAAAAACTGATCTTCATTCAAGACTTTAACTTCATAGACCTTAACTTTTTCCTACATATAGCCTTTAGGTTTAATCCACTGTTATCTGTTATTGTATCAGTGTTCATCAGGTATGCACACTATAAGACAAATCTAAACTTAACATTTAGTTTTTCTGTTTGCATCTGTACCTTTGTTGGAATAGCATGAGTAAAACTTTTGGAAGTCTATAAAACCAGGCAGCTGAAACTCTCATAAAACTTATTGTGGACCTTTGTGTTATCCATATCCTTTCAACATTTTCCAGCCTTTGAATCCCTTGGCCACCTCTGAACTTAAGTAACAGTGGAAAATATAACCGTGGGCAGTTGCAGCTTTAAAACAAAACCAGGCCCCCTTTGTGTTTTTTTTTTTTTATTTTAGTTCCAAAGAGAAACCCCTGTTGAAATATTTTCCCCTTGTTCTGGCTCAGATTTTGCTTGCACGGCACGGAGCTCAGATACAGCTCCAGTTGACGAGGAGGCGTAATGAAAACAAACAGTCTTTTGGAGTCATTAATCATATGTGTCATCATCAGAGGCTGATGTGGCTTCCCGCTGGGCTTAGCGTAAACCACGGGGAGTGATGGAGGAGGTGGGAGCTGATTTATGCACACAAACCTGGACAAGTGCATAGGTGTTTGGATGTACCCATTGCCCACGTATTGCATGGTAAAAATGTAATAGCTTTTAAAATGCATTGGTAGCTTTTTTTTTTTTTTTAAGTCAGAAGTATTACCAAGGTATACATTTGTTTCTGACTTATTCAAACAGTGTTATTTATTCTTACCTTAGCTGTCATTTCATCAAGACAACTACAAAGGGAATCAGGTTTTTGGATTCCAAGACAAATTCATGACTAACAACTTCTTCCTTCTCTGCCAGCATACAAAACGTTGGCAAGTTATCCTTTTTTTTTCAAGCAAAAGGAGCCTGCTAAGCTTTTTATTTCTTTTTCTCAGAATGCTTCTCTCCATTTGCATATTAAAAGATGTTGGTCAATTAAAAAAACTCCTCATCTAAAAGAAAAAAAGGAAATGTTGCAAAATTTACTTTGGCAAATTGTGCAAAGGATTTTGCCAAAGTAAATTCTTTTGCAGAAAGTTTTTAATTCATATTTTTATAACAAGTATGCTTGTTTAAGCAAATGATTATTATTTTTTATCTTTGATTTTTATGGCCTTTGCTTTTTTTTCACAACAACCTTTAAACAGGCATTTGGGTTGTTTTGATTTCGTAAAAACTGCTCGTCTAGAATATATAAAACTGCATACTTTGTGACTTCTACAGATCTTAAAAATAACAGATTTCTGTTACTAATGTCTTATTTTTCCTCCGGTTGGTAACTAAAACCTGAACTTTACATCATTTGGCAATAATTGGGAATTGATCGCTGGCTCAATAAAGTCTTGTTTCTTCGTATGCTGTCACTGATTTGATGTTAATGCAGGGGAATTTAAAACCGCAGCTGTTATTGCTAAATATTTTCTATCACATAAAGTACATGTTTCTTCTCCTTAACTATGTATTGATGCAGTTCTTTAGAGATCAGCCTATTTTTCACCTACTTATATGTGCTTAAAACAGGAACAAAAATCCCCTTCTGAATTAATATTTGTATAAAGACTGAAAAACTGCAGGAATAATTAAAATTGTTTGTTTCTAATGCTGGAAACATGTCGACAGTTTGAGCCAAACATGCAGACCTGTTATCGGCATGTTTCTTGGTATATCTGAATAAATTTGAGGACCTACTTAAGATGCTTTTGTAGACAGTTTTTCTCAGACGACATTCAGGCGTGTCCTGGACACTTTAGCAGCATTAGTTTGGTGCTGTGGTGATGTCAGTGAAGGAACCCATCCTGACACATCAAGTCTTCACTCCAGCAACAGAAATTAGATGAAAAAACAAACAAAACAAAGACACAATAGGCAGCGTTCTCTAAATAGGTGTCCCAATATACCACCATGTCTGAACGGGTAGTTTGTTGAGTTAAAGAGAAGAAACCAGACTAGAGGAGGATAGCCTTTTATAAATAAAATAATATGATGTAGAATAATAGAATAATCTCTGTGAGCAGTTTGCCAGGTGTGTAAAGTTTTACTGATAAAATTAGTGATAAATTGGGGGGATTTCAGCAGCATACTTTAGTTTGATTTACCCTCTTAAACCTCTTGGAGAAAACAATCCTGTACGTTTCTTCTACAGCTCGATGATAAATGCTGCGAGGATTTATTCGGCCACCACGCCCTCCCTGTCTCCTGTCTCTCTTGTTAAACTGTCTCCCTCGGCTCCCCTTCCTTCCTCCCTCCCTCCTCTCAGTCTCTCTTCTTTAACGAGGTCCCTTTGCCTTTTCTTGGTCAGTCACAAGCAGTTAATAACTCTGAAAAAGAACAAGTAAATGTGCAATTAAGGGGTGCAGAATATTTATTGCCTGTTTGGTCCTAAAATACATGTTATACAGTGTGTTGTTCCCAGGCCTTTTTATAGGAATTCAATTCTGAAAGCGATGACACTTTAATGTAATATTAATAATGATATAATAGCTTATGATATGAATGAAACAATCTGCTTCTTGTAGCTCTACAGTTAACTAAAAAAACAGTTATACTTTTACTTGCTAAGCCTCCAATTCAAACATAGATAATATGTATGAATGTTCTGTGTCCATTTAACACATTTAGTTTATATCCACCTCTCCATCTTGACTGTATTTCATTATGGGAGGTGATGAAAGCTGCACCCACAACATTTTAAGCAACACTGCATTTTTGCTGTAAGGAATTTACATCATGCTGCAAAGCTTTGGTATTGTCATTAAATCTGTGTTTGGCATGCTCTGCAGACTTCAACTGCCAATTCTCACTGTTTTAGGTTATGTATTAAATGCATAATGACCATTTACAGAGAGTTTGATGGGCTTGAAATCTTCATTTTCTAATAAAAAAATTAATTGGATTTCGTTTTGTACTGTTGTTTACTGACTTTGTTCTAGTATAGTGAAATCATAGACACATGTGAAGTTAATGTCCAGCTAAAATTAACGTCAATCTGAGTAGCAGATATTTTTTTTCTTATATAAAGGAAGGGTGAATGTAAATAAACTCTGCTTATGTAAAGAATATATATCACCGAAGAAAATACTATTTACATTGTTTTTCTTAAAAACTTTACAGGGACAAAATAACTTTAATCAGATCATTTGTCTCAGAATGAAAATTGAGGATTAGGACAATTTTTCATAAAAGACTAAGCTTTAGATGCAAGTTGCCGCCGCTGCAGAGCTTGGCAGTTATTTACAGGAGTAGGGTTTAGTTCATCTTCCTATCAACTGTGACTAGCTTTATTGTTCTGAAAATATACCTTGTCAAACAGACTAACACCTAATACAGTTGATTAATTAGAGCAGGCAGACATATGATTTATTGGTGAATGAGGAGGATGTTTTTGGAAGGAATCAAGCGTCTATCGATCAAAGCTTTGGCCACAATAATAAGAGCACGGTTATATAAAAGGAAAGTAAGTTGCAAAAAGTGTCATGATGCAGTAAATAGAAATGAACATTAAGAGATATACAATTCGGATTCAACATTCAGAGAGAAAGAGATACAACAATATGATTCTATATTTAAATTTGGACTAATATCTCTATGATATGCTCAGTTTCACTTTATGCCACATGGCTGTCGGGTTTTGATGAACGCCTAGACTCATACTGCTGTTCTTTACTGAGCTTTGAGATGTTTCTTTGAGCCAAGATGGCCCAGTAGAGAACATACTTCCTCTAACAGCTGAAGAACAACCTGTCAAATACAATGATTGTGCACTTATACTCTGCCAGCACTGAGTCCATCCTCAGCTCTTCCATCACCTGTTGCCACTACCAGGCAGTGGCGGCTGGTGAAAAATATTTTCGGTGGGGCTGATATAGCCTAGTGTATGTCTCCAACTAATCCGGAATAAGAATTCAAATAAACAATTGGACAATACATACAATTTAACAGTAATGATTTAATTTACTATATAATAACAGTAACAGTGATGATTTGGGTCACTGTGACGGGTTCTTTGGCCTCCAAGAATCCAGTCTCAGTCGGGTTACCGGTGTTGGGTGATTTATTGAGCTCAAAAACTCAAAACAGGGTGCAAAAGAAACTAAACATATACAAGATACTCTGGGCCTCAGCCTCCCTCCAGTTACCAGCAATGTAACAAAGAAACAGAAAACAAAAATTGCCGCTTTTCTTCCCACAGCCCTCATTAAATAGTTTAAGCCCCTCACCTCAGGCTCTCTTATTTCTGATTTCTTCTCATTAATCAGTTTTGTCCATATATTACCTCCACAAACAATTGATGTACAAAAACAAATAATTTTTACAACTTAATTTTTTACACAATTCTTTTTTTCATTGACTTATTCAATTACACCAAACTGGGTTTGAACCCAGCAAAGACGCAGCCAGACTGAAGATGACAAGTCCCCTCGCATAAACACGTACACACCCACACACCCCCACATACCCACACACACACACACACACACACACACACACACACACACACACACACACACACACACACACACACACACACACACACGGCTAACCCCACTGAAATACTAAGTGTGCACCCTCACACGCAGCCAGCAGGTAACCAGGAACAGCTTGTGTGTGTTTTAAGTTCATGGAGCTACTGGGCTCAGCGCGCGAGTGTATTGGTCCTCACAAACACAGTATTATAACAGGAATGTGTGTGGCGCGCAAAGTTAGAGAGGTTGTTTTAAGCGACGAGGTGGATTCGTCACAGTCACAATAACCATGACATGAAATTTTCATATCTTACAACAGGGATGTTCTTCTGGCAAACGGGTAGATAAATAAGGATCTCACCGAATTTGGTGGAAGCTGCATCTCGCGCGTTACATTCGCCATCTTCCCTCTAATTGTCTGCACCTGCGCCTGGGTTCAGAAGCCTTAAAAGCGCAGTATTTTCAGCGCCCCAATACCATAAAGTTCCGAGGCGCTGATTGGCCATTAAATTCACCTAGCAATAGTGCATGATTGACAGATTCTCTGCAAATGTGGGTCAGTCTGATCACAGCCCCCAGAACAGAGACGGTAGGAGTCTGTCTGTGGAAATCCACAAATTAATGACAGTAGATAGGGAAATGTAGTTTATATAATTTGTTTTGCTTATAGTTACACAGTCTAGAGAGTAAAACTGACATTTATGAGTTAATTTCTAAAAAATATATTTTACGTTTCTCTCTTCTTATCAGGGAGGGCGGTGCCCCAGCGCCCCCTATGGGCCGGCCGCCACTGCTACCAGGGATAATGGTAGCATATTATCATTATTGGCTCTGCAGAGAACTGTACACTTCCAGGACTCTCGGGCTTGCAGGAAAAAGCTGAGCCCTACCTCCCTGAATATAAACTGTTTCAGACTCTCCATTCTGGCAGGGGGATGTGATGCATCAGGACCAAAACCACTTGCCACAAAAACAGATTCCTCCCATCTGCAGCTAGCTTCATCATTAAGGCCCGAGTCCAACACAGAACCTCTGTTTTTTTCAAATGAGAAAATCTTTGCACATGTAAATAATAATTAATAATATTTAGTATTAATGTCATTGCATGTTTTTAATGTTGCTATTTTACATCTTCTCTTTGTGTGTCTATGCAGCTTTATTTATGTGAATTTATGTGTCTGGTGTTAGTCTGTTTGTGTAGCAGGCTGACATCAAAACTAAATCCAGGTACATGTAAAATGCCACTTGGAAATAAAGCTTTGTTTTTCTGATTCTGTCTTTGGAATAGTTCAACTAAGGAGGATTAAGGAGTATAAAGATTCTTGTCTTCGAGATTAAAATAAGATAAAGGTTACTGTGAGACCAATGAAGAACCAACAGTCCTTCTCTTGCAGTCATAGTGGGCAGATTTAAGGGGATTCTAAAGATCAACGTCTGTGTTTTGTGAACTTTATGTGATTGAGGATACAATTAATTTGATGGTTTTTCTTTTTATTATATGAGAAAGGCTTTGTTTAAAATGATATAACAAGAAAATCCTTATTTGTTTTTGATGACTAGAGCAGATAGTAAAGAGGTTATTTAATCAGGAGACTTCAGGAAGTTATCCAAAATGCCTGACAACATAGACAAAGAAACGTTTTACTCTTCATAGCGCATTTTTTCAGGTAATTGACCATTTCTAGCTAGAAAGGTTATGTTCAGGGTGATATGACCACAGTGTGGCTTGCTGTAATAGCTAACAGGACTTTTTATTGCTTTCTTGTTACGACTTTCTTCATCCACTTTTCCATAAAGGCTGGATTGTGGAATGTGCAATTTATTGATCTTCTGTTAACAGATTTTCCCACCTAAGCCGGTGGGAAATATTTCTAATGCCCAGAGGTAGGTAGGGGGGCTTTATTTGGCTTCTTAACACCATTTAGAAATTTTATGTAGAAAACGTGCACATATATGAGTGGAATCCTAACTTCACCAATATGTTTCAGTGATTCTGTTGTTATAGATGCATTTTTTGTTTGTACCGTTCGTACATTTAATTTTTCCTCTTTTTCTTTTTCTTTCTCCTTCTCCATAGATGTAGCAGCAGACTCCTTAACTGTTATCATGTATGTTCTTCTCTATTCTTATCCTCTTCTCTTGCTTTCCACGTTTTGCCTTGCCTCTAAATCCGTCTTCTCTCTTCCCCTTACAGTACATTTCCCTCTCCATGCATTTGAAATTCTCCTCAATTATGCTTTTTAACAAACTATCATTTTCTTTTTCTCAAAATAATGCCTCAAAGATTAGGAAATAGAAGCCTTTTCACACTCTTTGAATGCAAATTTAGGCCCCATCCACCCGCAGACAAGCTCAGGCCTAAACACAAACCTTAAACTGTGTTTGGACCACACTCTGAAAAAACGATCTAGAAATGAGTAAAAAGATGTTAAATTAAGGGTATCTAGCCTTGTTTTGAATAGGTAAATAAGATGATCTGCCAATGGAATGAGCATTTTTATGACAATATGCACTCCAATTAAGACAACACAATATGTTTTTCTTATTTAAAATGTAAATTGTCTTGTTCCATTGGTCAAGTGTCTCAGTCACTTGCCTCCTCAACTCAAGAAAAATGCAATTATTTTAAGAAAAATTAGTTATTTAGATTCATCATGCATTGCATGAAGCCCATGTGTGGGATGCAACCACAGATTTTACTGCACTGGCTCCGGCTTACACTGAAGGTTTCTGAATTTACTGTATGTGTTTTGTCTTTAAGTGGATGTAGCCTTACAGATGTTATTAGGAGTTAATGTGACACACCAACACAAAGTACTGCGTTATTTTTAAGTCAAATGAAAACGATACACTGCATGTATTTCTTGTCCAAATGAAATCTAAAAACATCTATTTATATTAGCCCCCAATGAGTCAACACTGCGTAGACCAAACATATGTTACACAGCAGCTTTATTCATCTACAGACTAACACCTTTTTCTGAAATAACTTGGGCTACGTCGGACGGATTGAGTCATGGAAAGACTTGTTACAAGTCATTTACATGAAGCAATGTAGCTCAACCTCTTGACTAAGAAGACTAAACAAAGTTGAATCTCTGCTTCTTAATTTAGGTTGATTTATTTCACCATCTACCATCAACTCTGACCAGCTAAAGAACAGCTTGATATTTCACCCTTACGATGTTTTTAAGATGGTGTGCAGTCATATATTTCTATCACTTATAGCACAGGTGTCAAACCGGTTCCAGAAAGGGCCGTGTGGCTGCAAGTTTTCTTTCCAACCAAACAGTAGCACACCAGACTCCAGTCATCTCATCAAGTCATCATGTTCAGATTGGACTCCCTTGATTGATTTGGGTGAGAGCACATCGCTCAATGCTTGGTTGGAAAGAAAACCTGCAGCCACACGGCCCTTTCTGGAAACGGTTTGACACCCCTGACTTATAGGGTTTGTTATGTAGATTTGACAAGAGAACAATACGCCACATGTCTGTGTGGTAGATCATTATGGTAGATCAATCTACCATAATGGCCAGATTTGTGGAGAGCATCACTAATACACACGTGGAAAATTATTTTGGTATCCCTCCTTTGAATAGAGAAAAAACTCAAAATGGTCCTCAGAAATAACTTGAATCTGACAAAAGTAATAATAAATAACATTATTTTTTAACCATACTTCAACAGAATTGTTTAAAAAATAAACTCCTGAAACAGGAGTGTACAAAAACAGTGCCAGGCATAGAAAAGGCTGGAAATAATGTGACCAAAAGGACATGAAAAATCAAGGTCTCTGAGTTAGCATCAAGTTTCAGTCATTTTGTAGTCAGTCAGTGGGCCTCATGGCTGCAGGTAGGCATTTACAGTAGAAGCTATTCAAAATTTCCCCACTTTCCTGGATTGGCCCTTGGCTGGTCCTTATCTGGTTCCTGATAATTCCTCTTTAAACATCAATATTTGTACTGAAATATTCTGTCATGATTTGTGGACATTAATGTATAAAGAGAAGCATCATGTCCTGGTCAGACCCTGTAATTCAGTTAAAATGTGGAGTCAGAGTAAAAACAATGCACACCCAGGAGAAGGAGGGGGTCACTTCGGTGGCTGGAAGTTGGAGGGGATTTTGCTGGCAGTTGCAGGGAAGTGGGCTGCCATTCGGCTGGCATTTAACTGGGAAGGGCTATTTTGAATGGCTGCTACTGTATACTGAATTTTGGTTAAACAATAACAACTAATTGGGGGAACGAAGGGGAAATCTTTGAAGTTTTTATTATCATTATCTGAACAGAAGGGGCTCAACTAATTACCATGCTCCAATTTGAAAATTTTTTAAAAAACATTTCTGCATTAAAGATCTTAAACCATCTATTCATTCTGTTCTGCAATAAAACCACTTTCTGCTTGGCTTTCACATACAGTAGTCTGCCAATAGAAAATATGTCAAGTTGTAAAATGAAAACATTCGAAAAAGTTAAAGGGATGTAAATGAGAATTTGTATTTTCTAAAACCCAATTTAAAAAAACCGACTGTGGTTTGGAGCACCAAATAAATCCATATGCCAAATATAACAAACATCTTTACAGGAAAGACAGAAGCTTTAGAGCAGAGATTTTTTTTCTTTTAATCAAGAAGAAAAAGGCAAAAAAGTACAAAATAGACAATCTTTCTATACATACACATGGTAGGAAACGTGAATGAAAATACAAGTTAGGTAAGAATGAAACCGAGATTTCAATGTCATGTTTTCAGATACAAAGTTACTGTAAGTCCAGTTAGTTAAAAACTACCAATACACATGCTACTGAATGCATCAAGGCACACGTGTGACGTGTATTTTGGTCTCCGGGTATCTATTTACAACCTCTTTCTTTAAGAAGAATGTACAAATTACATCAGTAAGGAAAGGAATTAAGAACTGAGGCAGAACTGACCTCTTGATAAGACAAATATGAGAAGACTATAATACAGAGGTCATTTACAGTATTTGACGGACACACTCAGACATTTTAATACTTGGAAATGCATGCACAAAACACATGACAGGAGTGCACATGCAATCACCAAACAAGCCCTGCTTGAATGCATCACGCAGGTTGACATTTACCTAATAGACGACAAGCAGCTGCTGGCCGTGCTAGATGAGACTTATGCAGCGTTCTGTTTCACTGCTGACATCTCCTGCTGTGAAAATTAGGGATAAACTCCAGCAAGGCTGCTATTATAGAGCCGTGGGGCTGTATGCAAAGACACATGTCTTGGTTCTGCAAAAAAAGCGCAAACTTCCCAGCGCTGAGATCCACAACATGTGGAAACACTGCCCTTGCTTAAGGGGAAAAAAGGATTCTGCTGGAAGATGATCTGCAGAGTTTGATTACAAAAAAAGGCTGGCAAAGATTCAGACTGATATTTCCTTCTGTGCAATCTCTTCTGTCGCTAAAACACAGGAGTTTTGACTATACTGTCAAATTTCGAGGCTTAAAAGATTTGAATTTCAAAGAGAAAAGAAAACTATCCAGCCAGATTTGTTTTAGTTTGAGATTTAGGAGTTTATCGTCTAGAAGCTTACGCTTTTAGAAGTTTGAACCATTCTAGAAATGACTCTCAGCCAACCTCAGCTCTCGTCTAAAACAACATAGGTACTTTTCATCCAGCCCCTGTCTTACATAGGATGCAGAGAACTAATTTTCTCCATTTTAACAGAGACAACAGAAAAAAAAAAAAAAAACACAATCTTGTTTCTTTAGGTCTGGAATGCAGAGTACTGAATGGAAGCGTAGGATGCCCGAATCGCATCAGCCTCTGTGTTCAACCGTAGAGCACTTTAAAAGATTCTTACATGGGTACGGTAATTCCACAGTTTGTCTCTTTAACAAACAAAACCTGTTTCTTTAATTAAAACTGGACTCATTGTTCAAAATATGTAAAAAAAAAAAAACACACATTCCGGACAGACTGAGTCATTGTATTCAACAGTGAACAGTTTAGAAAAGACTGCATACGTGAAGTAGTTTAAGTTGGGAAGGATTAAGTTGCTTTAAGGCAGATTTTCTTTGGGTCGTGTTTAGAGATGCACCAAGGAATCACCTTGTGACCGCAATGGTCTTAATTTCAGCTAAATCGACCCGCCGCGGCTTCCAGGAACAGATAAGAAACCCTAAAGTTACAAACCTCCACTGAGCTGTTGGAAATTGAGGAAATTAGAAGCACTAAAAGCTCTAGGCTCTCTGCTAACAGATGTTTTAGCAATGGCTGATGTTTAATACATGATGCTAAAGCTTAATATCAATGTTTATAGAATTTTTTTTCTCCTTTGCCTTAAAATAGTAAAACCCTATATTTTTCTGAGAGCTTTCTCTTTTTCTATCTCTGGTCAGTGTGATGTCATCTTTATAAAATTGCAGCAAGAAAGTTTAAAACATCAATCCATTCATTTTCTATCATGCTTATCCTAAGGTGTGCTGGTGCCTATCTCCAGCTGTCTACGGGCAAGAGGCAGGGTACACCCTGGACAGGTCGCTAGTTCATCACAGAGCAAAACAGAGACAAACAACCATTCACACGGAGAATTTAGAGATTCAACCTAACAGTCATTTTTTGGACTGTGGGAGGAAGAGAACCCATGCATGCTCATGGAGAACATGCAAACTCCATGCAGAAAGGGAATAGGAATCAAACCCAGAACCTTCTTGCTGCAAGGCTGCAGTGCTACTCACTACACCAGTGCTTAGCCCATACTCAAAACAAGCATTTTTAATTACAGGCTGGATTATCCTAAGACTAAAAGTGTGTAGTATTTATCATTCAATCAAAATCCTATCTGTATGCTAACTGAAGCAGTCCCAGGCTTCCTAATTCAGGTTTTGTTTAATAAGCACTGAATTTTTGCATATAATTTTGTATAATAAATATATACATTTTTTTTTAGAAGATATTTCTGCAGCAACATCTTAATCCCAATCTGGAAATAATCGGAAGCTTTTAAAATTACTGCAACTATGGTGGTGGTAATGAACTAATTTCATTGACTTTAAAATCTTCCTACCCACTAAGTTTTTTTTATACTTGTTAAAAGAGATTTGAACATGAATTGAACAAAACTGGTAATGGAAAACAAAACGAAACCTGTTAACCTGCAGAAGTTTGATATAAAGCAGGGATCCTTTCTAACTAATAAAGTCATTATTCTTTATAAATAAGCCTGTTTTTGAGACTTTACTTTTAATTTTCTCGTTTGTATGCTTTTGTGAATTTTTAGGTGTCATGTTAGATGAGTTTGCCTTAATATTAATGAGAAATATTCAAATTATCGTTATTAAGCTAAAGAAGAAGAAAGCTTTAGAAAAGAGATCGGACTTTAGCCACAGGAATCTGATTGGTGCATCTCTAGTCGTGTTAAGTGCATCAACAGTACTGCGTGCGTAGAACAATACGATGGTCTTCAGTGGTGCCAGGGTGGAATGATCACGCCTTTAGTCTTTAAAAATAAACATTAACATATAGCATTCAATACTAGTGGTACAATAATAGTTCATCTTTGATTTGTACACGTCGGAATGAGTTTTATGTCTCTATGCAAGACAGAATAAGACACTGAACAGCAGTGGGAAAAAAATAATCTCGCCTACTGTTATGGTTTAGCTCGCAGAAAATACAACTCTACAGTATTTCGGTCGGCACTGAAAGACTGAGTAGGAAACAAAATGAGAGTCGGAAAAACATAACAAACACTATTTTATCCGGATCTTGGAAAAAATAAACTACAAAGAGGAATTGTGTGATCCCAGAGCTTTGGAATTTCTTATGGTTCACATTAAGGAATGAACAGTGCAATAAAACAACAAAGGACTATTGTCCTTTTATAAAAAAAAAAAAGAAAAACCACAGTTGTCCATGTTGTGTCTTCATTCACTCCTTTCCTTGAGTTCTTTACTGTCATGGTCTAGTGGTTAAACTGTCTCTACTTCTCATTGTTCTATTCTTCCTTCTTTGTCATATTATTGCGTGTTTATCCGTCGACCATATGAGCTTTCGCCTGATGTCACACAGTAGGTATGTTTAGTATCCTGTTTGGTCAGCTTTTGCTTCAGCCCGGACACCTGAGGCGAAGCGGCAGAGGAGCAGAGAGTTTAGCAGTCAAAGTCTCCTCGCCATGAAACCTGATGGTGGGCTTTACAACGACAGGAAGTTAAGGCATTAAATCAGCTGCTGGTGCACAGTGCTTCAAGGATCTCCGTGCGCCTCTCTATGTTCTTCCATCATAAGTTTCTTTGCATGGATGTCAGTAAGAAGAGATGAGGAGTCTGTTAGAGTGGACTTGTATTGCTCTTTGGTGAGGTTCCCGAGGTTTCTCAGCTGCTGGTAGTGCTACAAGTGGTTCCCAGGTTTGAGGTTCGGCATCGTGTGGCGGCTTGTGGACTGGAGTGAGGAAGGCTAACTGGTGGGAGGGGGGGGGCTCAGTGGCATTGCAAAATAAATGACAGCGTCAGGACATCCTGTCTGGTGAGGATCACTTCTGAAAAGGGGACTTCTATAGGTCCTCCTACATGGAGTCGCTGTCATCATCCATTGGCTCGTCCAGGGTCCTGGAGGAAAGTGACGCGTGTTATTACCATGAAGCTGTATGCATGTTGGGTTCATGAGGTAGAGAAGCTGTACCTTTTGTTGGTTATGACTCCCACTGAGAGAGAGGCCAAAGCGTTTACAGCATCTGTTTCCTCGCAGTCTTTACTCTGAGCGGCCATGTACGACAGGCCCACCAACCCACTCTGGGACTTCACGCTCTGCCAGAACTGACCTGCGGCACACACACAAATCTCATCAGTGCTAATTCATCCCCCAGATCAAAAAGGAGCTCTGCTGTATATCCTAAACGGCAGCTGGTAATTGCGAGTGCACGAATAAGGCAGAGAGAGGATGAGTTCAAGTGCTTTTTTTCTGCTTACTCTGTATCTCTATGACAGTCTGCAGGGAACGCACTGCGTTGGCGTTGGGTTTCTGAAGGAGAATTTCCTCTGGCATCGTTTCCTGCAGGAGACACACAGAGCCAAGGCAAAAAAACCAACACCTTTTAGTGTATAGCATTAAGTTTAGCAATAGAAACTTTAACTTAATATGTTTTAGAAGCAAATATTTGTTAAAGAACTCCATTACCCAGAATGCCTTACCTGTATGCCCAGCAAAGCACTGACACAGGCTTCAGAAGCGTCACAGATAGCTGTGAGGTCATGACCTCCCTCAAGGGACAAAATTAGACGGCCTCCAGCAAGAGACATGAGCTGGCGGGTCAGGAAGCCAAAACCTATAAAAATATTCATATAAACAATGTCTCATTATAAAGCTTAAAAAATATATCAGTAGGGGGGGGAGCCGCATATGCAAAACAAAGACTTACAAAAATCGTATTCAAACTGTAACAGCTGCTATGAACTTGTTGTACTCCTTTGGATCTTCGTAGAAAGTACACCCTGCTCAGTGCTTTTATGTTTAGCAGTGACTCGTTTAGTTAATAGTACCACTTTCTCAGTTCATTTTTAAATATATGCTTTAAAAAGAATGGAAAACCAACAAAGCTGCTAAAAAATAACTACAAAACAATAAAGTACGATTCTGCTGCTGCATCCACACTTGACAGGAAGTATCAGTTTCGTCCCGAAGGTTGTAAAATACTAAGTTGATTTAACTATGTTTTGAAGTAAAAGTAAGACCTGTGATAGAGAACTTTGCTTACATTTGGCAGAGACTTTGTAGCCTCCCAGCGGAGCAGGGTTTCCCTCAGCGGCGTCGAACCCAGCCGACACCAGAACCACATCTGGAGAGAACTCCTGGGCAATGGGCATCACCACAGACCTGCAGGGACAGAAGCAGACAATCCATGACGTTTCACTGCATGAGGATTACATGATCAACCTCGCAAAAGGTCTTTAAGAACTGCTCTTAAATCAAAACTCTTTTCAAGGAATTTGTAGCAGCAGAGTTTTATCAATAAGTAGAAAGTCAATTAAATATTTTCTTATCCAAGCAGATTTGTGGAACTTTTATTGGAGAATTATTCAGTTTCTGTGAAAAGGTAGTAATTGTCCTCCTCTTGTATAATAACTGAGCTTTAATCATATTATATGAATCATGCAATTGTAGCACTAAAGCACAGTACTACATTTTTCTGACATGATGAACACAATACTCAGTGTTTCTTTCAGGTTTTATGGTGCATAAAAAATGGTCCAACCTTTTTTTTCCTTTAGAAACCATTTCATTACTAAATTCAAGTCTTTGTACCTCATTTGAATTGAGAACAAATCTGTTTACAAAACCTATCTATCCGAACACTTAATTGTCTATTCTATTGGTGGCAGGGCAAGAAGAAACCATTTTGGAAAGATATTAAAAATGCAAAAGAAAGGTTTTCAGAAATAACTAACTGGATTTTAGAATAAACAGGATCCTCATGGTGAAGCATGGTCCTGGTGGTATCATGCTGTGGAGATGCATTTCTTTCCTACTAAGGTTTAAGTTGCAGCAAAATGGGATTTTTTTTCAACATGCTAAATGAGATCTAAATCAGAATGCAAACTATGGTTTTTACAAAACATCTAGAAAGCAAATATATCTTTCTTCCAAAAATGCATTACCATCCTGGCTAGGTCATCAGCCTATCAGAGATCCTAATGCATAAACGTGACACCACAATTATGCACTACCCTGCCTAGTTCTATCCCAGGGAAAGCCTAAAAAATGAATTAAGCTTGTGATCGGAGCACCACCAAATATAAGAAAGTTCAAGAATTTTGAGAACTCGGGAGTAAAAAGGGCTTCTCCAGCGTAACTCCAATGATTTACTGTAGAAGTTCCTAAAAGCAACGATTATAACAATCAACCTTTTCAAATAAAAGAAGGGTTGCATACAGCACAAGCTGCAAGCTTACAACACCACACTGCATAAGGAAGTTAAGCCGTTTACAATTTTTCCAAAATCTGTGTGATCCACAAAAAAAAGCAAACTTCTATTTCATTTTGCCCAGATTTTGCTTTATTTATCAGTTCATTTTTGCCCTGTGACACGGGTGTTGTCGGTTCAAGCCTCGGCTCTGGCTTTCAAATCGCTGTGTCCTTGGGCAAGACACGTCACCCTAATAACCAACTGATGGCGTTCAGACGGCCCGGTGGCGCCTGTGTTTGCTTCTGTCAGTGAGACCCAGGGCAGCCGTTGCTATAATGTAGCTTGCTAGCATAAATGTGTGCGTTAACAACTGAATACCTGAAAGCACTTTGGTCAAGTCTCTTGACTAGAAAAAGTGCTATATAACCAGCCATTTACCATTAGTCAGTAGAAGCTGTCGCTTGTCGACCATGTTTTTGAATTTAGTTACAAATCTTCCCTGCTGCACATAATGTACAGTACGTAACTTGGCAGCGCAGACATCTTCAAAACGAAGCACCTAATTCAAATTGAAGAGTCACTACTGTTGTATATTAATTAACATTTCAACATTCTGGTTTTTACAAAGACTAAAGATTTGAGTGAATAGTTAATGGAGGAAAATTAAACAAGGAAAAAGCTAATTTTAAGAGCTATCATTTGCAACAGCCTCTTTAATGTAGTAAGTTTTTTTATTGAAAGAGCATCTTGAACTAGGAGTCATTTCAATAGTACGTAATGATGCAGTGGATGGATGAATGCATCCAGCGATGTCGTCTGACATAATCAGCATTTCAGCTGACAGACTTATGAAGATAAATATTTATGATCCAATCTAAAGAATCGTTAAGTTGACAAGTGACACAAACTGTGGCAGATCCCAAACTCAGCAGCTCAAACAGCGTCTACAAAGTGCTATTGTTTCTCTGTGGGACGAGCCGCCGTGCCTCAGGTAAAACAGGCCGCTTCATCGAGCTGTCAGTTCTCATGGGCGACGTTATGCCTGGACCTCAAGCAGATGCACATTCCCTCAATGCTGTTGTTGTTAGGGAAATGAGCGAGTCGGTCCTAAGAGGTGAAAGGAGGCTCGACGTCTGCGAAGTTCAAAGCCGCGGCGTACGGGTCTGTTTCCCATTAGAGGCTTGTCACTCTCCTCACGTCATTGAACGCGGGGAGAAAGAGAGAGAGAGGAAAAGCAGTCCATCTGGGATCCATTTACTTTCATTATTCTGCCTCAGGACTAAGGAGGTCTCCCTCCCCTTCATACCACCATACAAGAGGACAACATGAGCTCAGAGGCAGGAACGAGGATGCACAGAGAAGAAAAGTACAAACATGCTTCACAGAGATGTAAACACAGATCATACAAACACAGAAAAAAAGTTTTGATTCCTTAAGCATCAACTCAGCCCACCTGATTAGGGATAACAAGAAAGAGCACGAGCACACCCCTTACTTTGCTCATAAACAACAGTTAACCACAAAAACCCAACACCACCTCCTCTGTAGACCCATTAAAAACTGCCATGGTCCCCCCAGAGCGCATACCTACTGGAATCCTGATGGAAAGAGGGGATGAGGTTAAAGGAGAGGAGGGGACGCTTATTAAAGATCAATAAGACGGAGAGGAGAGGAAGAGGGGGAGCGTGCCAGTTATTGCTGAGGCTTGGCGCGATGGAAACTGAGGGGGTGGGGAGTGAAGGATAAGGTGAAAATGCAGCAAAGCAGCCTCATTCAAGGTCCGACGCACACAAACTTTTCCTCATAAAAACATTCCATTAAAGATCGTTTTAGGCAAACCACAAAAAGGTTGGAGAATGCGACAAATAAAATGGCTCCAAACCCTAAAGAGAAGTAGGTGGATTTTAAGGTTTACTAAAGAAATAAAAATAATAGCATAAAGCTTGTAATGTCTGATACAGTCTGAAAACATATATCTAGGTTTAAAGAAACAATATATAGTATGTGCATCAATGTAGTCATGTTATAAAATATAATGAACTTTAAATAGCTTTGTTACCATAATGCAGCCTGTTTTTTAACGGTTTAAAGGTAACCAGATGAGACCAAACTAGAAATTGGTGGCAAACATGCAAAAAAAAGTGTGTGTTGCCGACAACTAACACTAACCCCTAAAAACACTACCGCCATGGTGAACTGCATCATCAAAACAACACTGAGGAGGGCATTTTTTAGTTAGGAAGCAGCCATGTGGTCACAGTAGACAGGAGGATGGAGGAGGCTGAATGGACATCAGAGAACCTTGGGTGGATGTTTCCATTCTAGCAAGATGCTTCTATGCATTATTAGACCCAATCAATATTCAACCTAAAAAGGAATCTGTGGTAAGATCTGAAAACTGATGTCTGCAGATGATCTCTATCCAGCTGACTGAGCTTTAGCTGTTAGCCGCATAGACTGGGTGAAGCTACTTCAGATAAAAAAACAAGTCTTGGATGTAACTTTGGCTAACAGTGGATCTACAGCTACTAACTACAAATGCCTTAATATAAAGGCATGCTAAGCATTTTAAAGGAGAATTCGTTTTAATTAACTTTAGCCCATTTTCTGTAGTGTCCATGGATGAAACTGAATGATCGACACCAAAATTTTGACAATTGGTCCTGTCTCTGCTAGTTTGGCTCATGCAGAATCCCCCCCTGGCTGCTTCCAGAATGGCTTCCTATAGTGCACGCACCGACAATGTCCCTAAAACAAATCTTTTAAACGTTCTTTTTTTAAAATATGCTACTCACACGAGTCGTTACTGTATGCAGTTTAGATTAGCTCTATGTAAATAGGTTGCTTTACACAGATTGTCAGTAGAAATCAAATAGTTCACTGGGAGGAAGATATCTTTGCAATAGTCTGAGACCATATCTATACATTTTAAATTAAAAATGATTGTTTTTCAAAAATTAAACAACAACAATAAAACACTGTGCAAGATACATAGTATTTGAGGGCTCCAGGGGGCCCCCTGCTGGGCTAGGAGCTTAACGAGTTAAACAAGGAGGCTCATTAGAATAGTATAGAATAGAAAAGTCCCTTTGTTGTCCCACAATGGGGAAATTCTGGTTTTACAGCAGCAAAAAAGATTATAGGAAAAATGGTCACACAAATATGGACCTAAAAAAAAAAAAAATATATATAATAGCAGCAAGAGTTAAAAGCGAAAAACAATAAAATACTGTAATTTGCAAAAGTAGTTTTAACAATATAAAAACTGTGTAACCTTGTAGAAAAAATGACCAATATACAGTTATGGACATTTTTATATTAATGGATATTTGAAAATGGTTCTGGCTTATAGTTTTCAGCCAATATTCAATTCAGTTTATTTCTATAGCACAAATTCACAACACAACTTTACAGTTCACCAGATCATCCGGTCCAATTGATTCAATATGCCTCCATAAAATCAATATTACTGCATTTACAGTAAACAGCTAACAGATTGATCTTATAGTTCGATCATCTATTGAAAAACCGCCCAGTAATACAAACTTAGAAAACTGAATACTTCTTGTTGCTGCCATTACAGGTGATCTGCTCTGTCTCAGAAACACTCGGCAGTGGGAGCGCCGCCACATGGAAAATCTCTGTCTCTCTACCAGTGCAGCCCAAAGAACAGCTGGAGGTCAGATTCGTTTTACATGGAGCCAGTCCTAACAGAGCAGAACATTTCTGCTGAGACAAGCTTTACAAGGACACTAAAATCTATCCCATTGATTAATCCTCCTTTGATCTCAGAGAGAACAAACAGTTCTGACATATAATCAATAAAAGCAAAAACCATCATACAGATCTTGGCTCATCAGAAGAATCTGAGAAAACAGATTTGGTTTGTTTGCAATGTTTGTGAACACAAGCATTCACATGTGGGTCTGTCTATCGCTGCGGCCATTTTCCAGTAACCACACAGCTGCCCCAGTTTCCCCAAGGTTTGATGTCGCAGACGACCAAAAAAACCACACGGCTGAAACTTTATTGGTGTTAAACACCCACCGATGACAATTACTCGAACCACAATCAGGAAGCTAGACGTCCGCAATCCATCGCACACAAGTCCTGGAGCGCATTACCGGGAAAAAACATCTTAGGTTGTTGGAAAATCCCTGGGAGCAGCCATATGCTCTCCAAATGAGGAGGATTATTAATGGCCACAAGTGCGTCAGAGGCAAAGAGGACCTGAGACTCTGATCAGACTGTGTTTGTTGTGGCTCGATGTAAAGGAAATGAAGAAAATCCTTCTAATTAAATGTGTGTGGCTTATTCCAGAACTGATCAATAAAGGCGGCAAGCAGGTGGCGGATAAATGATAGCACCGATACGGAAGCAGCCATTTAAAATGGCCCTTCCCTGCTGAATGGCAGCCCACTTCCCTGCAACTCCCAGCAATATCCCCTCCAACTTCCACCCACTGGAGTGACCTCCTCTTGCATATGTTTTTACTCTGATTCCTCGCTTTCATTGAATTACAGGGTCTGACCAGGTGATGATGCTTCTCTCTAGATCGTAATGCCCTCAATTCATGACAGAAAGAATATTTTAGTACAAAGATTGATGTTAAAAAAGGAACTGTAGGGGACCAGCCAAGCACTAGCCAAGGGCCCATCAAGGAAAGCGGAAAAATTTTGAATGGTTACTAATGTATACGAGGGCTGAAGTGTACCTGAACGCAGCGAGGTACTCTGCATCTCCCATGGGCGGCTCCAGTCCTCCGATCCAGGCTACGTTCACATTGAAACCCTTACCGGCTCCAGAACCAACCTAAACCCAAATAACACCATTAGAACGGATGTTTTTCCTTTAATATTACGGTTTTCTACAAAACACTGACTGATTTCCCCCACCTCAGCCGGTGAGCCGCTGCCAGGAAAGAAGTTCCCATCGTCATAGCGATGAAGCGAAATGTAGAGAACGCTGGGGTCGCTGTAAAATACCTCCTGGGTGCCGTTACCATGGTGAACATCCTATTGAGGAAATAATTCATGAAATAAAGAGTAACATCGAAGGACACCTTTGATTTTCCTATTAGAATAAATAGTAATATCTTACCCAGTCCACGATCAGGATCTTACTGACATTGAGCTTCTGCTGGAGCTGCTTGGCAGCAATGGCCACAGAGTTAAAATAACAAAAGCCCCTGAGATAAACATTAGGAGAAAACAGAAAAGCAGAAAAATAGTGAATACTTCATGGCCCAAAAAGATGTAATAGATTTTGAAAAGAAAATGAAATGATGGATGTTTTTTTCTACAACTATTGCACCACTTAAAAAAGGTATTTATGTAGCATTTTCCTCTTTCCTTTGGCTGTATCTGCTAAAATAGTCAAGTTTGATTTTTTACAATCTAGTTTTGTGAAAGTACTGAAATGTTGGTGTTGGTTATGTTGATACATAATGCCATATTTGAATTATGCTTTGCAAAATATATCTGTTAGGGCTGAAAATGTATCACAATAAAAGCCCTTCATATCTGTCATTTTTGATAATTGATTAGTGTTCTCTTTACATTTTTTAGATCCAAGGGAAGAAATCTTGAATTAAATTGTCACCCTAAACTTATTTAAACATAAAATAACCTTTAAACTTCAAAAAGAAGTTCAGCCCTGCTAGAAATCTTGCTTGGTTTGACTGTGAGAGGCTAAACAAGAGCGCCAAATTAACTACTGAATCAAAAGTTAAATGGTTTAACTGTGTAAATAATTGTTCAATGGTGTTTTAATGCAATAATATTGCATTAAAATAAACTGCCAATATAGAGTTACAGTTTATTAGACTCCTCTAAGGCTCTACATTAAGGAACTAACCAATCTGGAATAATATTAATCTAAGTACAAAAAAAGCTATTTACTGCAGGAAAGATATTAACTTATAGCAGAATTTTCCGTTTAAAAGTTCTGAACTCAGACATAATATGATTAAATTTCTTAGAGTAGCTCATATTTTTTCTTGCACTGCTTTTTAATTCCTTAGTTAGTCAAGCTGCCGAACCAAAAGTGAAAACAGAGCTGTATGATGATATTAGCACAGACTTATTAATATGCTTTAAAATGGAGTAATACACACTATGTGAGCAATGAAAAGGTGTAAATATAGCAAAGTATGTATAAGTTTTAAAAGGAAGAAGCAGCTGAATATTGTGTTAAATTTATGGCCAAACTTACATTGGATTGGAGGGGTCAGCGTGATGTCCTGGAGGTCTGACTACAGCAAAGCCATTCTGCGCAGGAGAGAAAGACGGTATTAACCACTGTCTTCCTAATTAAAGCAGTACTTTTATGACACTGCAATAATTACGCTGCAATCAAACCTTCCTCAACAGCTTTAACAATAAAAAAATCTTATGTCTTTAGTATTTTATATTTACCTGTAAGAGTCTTTACAAGTCAAACAGTTAAAAGCTCGTCTTAAGGATCAATATTAAATCACCAGAAATAGTCAATGAACCTAAAATGTTATTTTTTATCTATTACACAAAAAGGCCTCAACTTTGTTTTTAATACACAACATATTTCCTTTAAAGAAGTCAATGAATGTAAGCTAGAAATAGTGAAGAGTTTCTGTTGTATTATCTTTCTTTTATTGGGAAAATGGTTATTTTGATTAGATAAATGAATATAATTGTTGTTCTTTCTGCCTAAAGTCTATAAAAGAGCTTAACGAAGATATTATTGAATGCAATAATTGCAGTAATGTACACACAGGGCCTGTTTGGTAACAGGTGATTTGAGTTATAGGGTATTGCTAAAAAGGTTAAGCTCATAGGGCCCCTCCCAGTAAGTGCACAAATTATACATGAAAGATATGCATCTTTTTAAACTGTCACCAACTACCTCTTTTGTTATTTTTTTGGGGTACAATAAACAGAAAACATAAGAATAGTAACTGAGAGTTATTTCTAGTGGTGATTCATGCAGTGTTCCTGAATGAGTGAAATGTTTAGAGTCTGACCTTGAGTTCTCCTTTGGCCACCCTGAAGGTCAGCTCCACCACGCTGCCCGCTGCCATCCGTGACGCCGTGGAGGTATGCGACTCATTCCAGATGGTGTCATTGTCTACCTGTCCGTCAGTAAAAGGTAACTGAATTAAATAAACACTCATCTATAACCAGGAAACCTCATATAACATCCATCCATTAACAAACTACTGATTTGACTTACAAGGTCAGCTGTTTTTTTTTTTTTAAATGAGGTTTAGTGAAGTAATAGTTTCCTGTCAAATCCATTGACTTTGTAGGAAAATCCTTTACAGAGGTGGAAACCAAACAAATGAAAGCCTTTTTCATCTGACTCCAGCTATTTAAAACAGCTGAAACAGAAAACATTCAACATCTAAGTGGATCAGGTAACACCAGATCTGTCACTTGCAGATAACTATGGGAACTACTGCTGATAACATCTTCACACGAGATCTCTGCTAAATATTGAACATTACCTTTCATATCACCATCTTATCTCTATGTCTTTCATAATTGCATTTATTCTGCGTTTCCTCTCGTGTGTCTTGGAATAACTGGTGCAGCTGCCCATCTGGCTAACAGGGAAAATCCAAGGCCTATTTTTCATCCTCGGTCATGGCCATGCTGCTTTCATTAGTCCGACTTGTCAGGATTGGATACGGGCTGTCATGAGAAGGACAGCGCCGGACCCGGTCTGCTTACTTTCTCCCTTTGATGTCCTTCCCTCATTCCAGTCTTTCCTAACTTTTTTTGTCTTTCTTTAAAACAATATCACCTTTCATCAGCACCACAATCGAGGCGTATTGCTTCATTAGGGAAGCGTGTTTTCACTTACCCCGACTCCCCCGCATGGCAGCATAACAAACATCCTTTGCGATAGGATTCCTGTAAAAATAGGAAGTGACATCATATGAATATAGATTTTATTAGCAGAGATGACATACTTTCATTTTTATATAGAGCCTTAAATACAGAAGTCCCTTTAAACACTTAAATGGACCAGAATAGGACCGAACCTACCAGCCAGTTTGCGGTTGTCCAGTTTCAGCCTGTTGAGAGGGTTTGTGCCGTACAGCAACACATGACGCTCAGTATGGACCGACTGCAGCTCCTCCAAAGTGGCTTTACGACCTCGGATAGTCTGCAAGAACGCAATATTTTCTTCATAAATAGATCAAAGAAATTTCACTGTGTGCAACAGCCTTAAAAAGAAGGGGAAGTGAAAGTAAAACAGACATTTGCAGACTGATAGATGTAAAATCCTTCAGTAAAGCACAGCGGTGTGTGTTAGTTTACCTCACACTGCCCTCTCAGGCCTCTCTCTTGCAGCCGTGACCAGATGCTCTGTATTCTCCCAGCATGCTCTGGGTGGCTGCTGTTATCTCCACATGTGCATTGGTGTTTTAGCATCTGAGAGTCGTACACCAACCCTGAAGACACATTTTTATAAAATTACATCTGTATTCTGCAATATCTTGTCTCTCTACTTCAACTTGAAGAAAAGACCAGACCAACTTTCAACGACTGCATTCACTTCAATAAAAAGCCCAGGATTTACATGGTTTTGATCATTTACTTTGGTTTAATGAACGGTATGGGAAAAGCTTTGGCTGGAGTTGGTAGAAAATACTACAAAGTAGGGCCAGACAATTGATTAACTTATCAATGAATCAATGTTCTCTGAATATTTGGAAAATCTGGATTTTTTCCATCAATAAACTCCTCTGGCCTCCATTGTTCAGAGTTATGTTTATTAATAACTGATCATCTAGATTACTGTGTAAAACTCCCAGTCGCACACAGTATATATCATCATTATTTGTTGAAGTTCGACTGACAGTTTTTCTAAAAGTTTATAATGATTATTTTGACATTAGTCGAAATGAGATGTGCTGCTAATTTTTTGGGCTGACTTATGAAGCAGATTTCGCTTTTCTCATCCTCTATTTATGTTGTAGAAAATGACACAGTGATAACAAGTGTTAGAAAAAAAAAATGCTAAATGCACTAATGAATTGGTGAATTAATGAATTTATTAGCCAGTAATAAATGAAAAAAAACCTCTAATATCTGTGAGATATGTATCGGCCTATCTCTAGTTTCTTTTAAAAACAGGAATGTTTTATAAGCACGTTTCAAAGCTTGAATTTTGTTCAACTTTGGATGAAGCTCACCTCCCTGAAATAAAATAAAAGGCCGTTTTTGGAAGTAATAATTATCATTTGCCATTTCTATAACATTAAACGTAAGGGAGAAAACAAATGAAACAGACTTGATATGAAAGAATCTCAAATGTGATTTTTAAGCCGTATCGCTCCGCCCCATTTTAAACTGACATCTTTACAGTGACAACAAAATTGCTTTGTCCATGGAAGAGGGCACAAAGCTTCTCTAACACAAAACTTTGGAGATTTTTTTGTCCCCCTACCTTAGCTTCCTCCTCACTATAATAAGTTCAATTCAGTTTATTCTAGGGCTGTCCAAATTAACGCGTTAACGCAATATTTTTTTTTACGCATTAACGCCCTGTTTTACCCATAATTCAATTTTCCGACATGAGCGAGATGGAGGAATTAGAAGAACCCATTGGCTGGCTGGATGGACAGTTCGTGAATAAAAAAAACAAAGACGGGACAATAAATAAACATGTTGTGGTTTTGACTTTTCGTTTCACCGAAGCACTTCGAGTCTTAAATATTATCTTAATGCCAAGCATTCCTTTGTTGGGGCCTCAACTTCAGCTGTTACGACACGCATGCGTCAGACCACCCTCACCGAATGCAGGGCATTAAGTAACGGTCCGCCTTACATTTGGAAAATGTTAACCAGCTAGTTTGCTTTAACAACTGGCTAAAAGATGAATAGCTAATAGGTAAAATGACCTCATGTAATTGTTTAAAAGTCAAGCTGTTTGTTTTAAACGAAAAACGTTCCATTCACCCATCCTGTATTTGCTAAAAAAAAAAAGCAATGGCTAAGTTGCCACAGAAAATGTGTATTTTTCAATAATATTTAGGCTAGTGATTAATCAAAATTAATTCAAGAAACCTTGTGATTAATTAGATTAAAAATTTTAATTGTTTGACAGCCCTAGTTTATTCACATGTCATCTCGAGGCACTTTACAGTTCACCAGATCATACAGTCAAATTGATTCAAAGTTTTCTTTCTAAGGAAAACCAGTTGGTTGCATCGACTCATTGACTAAAAGGCAATCCCTCAAAGTGAGCACGCTTGTAGCGACAGTGGAGAGGAAAAACTCCCTTTTAACGGGAAGGAACCTCCAGCAGAATCAGATTTAGTGTGAGTGATTATAAGAAGTAATAACATGACCTTTGGTCCTTGTTCAGCCTGGTTTGTTGCAGGTCCAGCTATTTTATATTTTGTTGTTTTCTGACATCAGATGGTGCCAATAAACTTAAGTGGTTGTAATTCTTGGCAGCTATTTTCTAACTAGAATAAAGATCAACATAGATTTTGTTTCCTTGCATAACTTTTACTTCTGTCTTTTCTATTTTGAAAAGTATTTAAAAGAAATGAAACTTTGTGCCACTTTATATTTTAATCAACACCACAATTACACATCGACCTGAAAAAAAAATATCTAAACTAGTTGTTTCAGTCACAAAAAAAAGGAAATGGTATAAATCAGATGTGGTACTGAGGCGTCCCAATCTATAGTTCAATGCACTCATTTTACTGGTACAAGTATGGACAGAAAACAGGCGATTCATTTAGATGATCAGTTCTGATTTTAGAGATTTGTTAGGGTGAAATTTAATATAAAAAAATGAATGTTTACATTTTATTTTTATAGTAAATACAAGTCCTGACTCCACATCAAACGCCATCAGGACATCTGACTCACCGGTGGTGAAGCGAGGTTTGCTGGCCGTTTCCTGCGTTGTCCGGCTGAGGGGATTCTCCGGTGCGGTGAGCGAGGTGGAGGCGGGGGAAGAGCGAGTACGCGACAGGGCCGGGTGGACGCCCAACCCACAGGCTGCCCCTCCGCTGCTACGAAACACAGGCACAGCCAGGGTCTCCATTTGTTGATGCATCTGCTGCAGCTGCTTCTGCTGCTCATACAGCAGCGACTAAAAGGGGTGAAACAAAAACAAACTTTGATCAAATCAATGTAACATGTGAAGAAATGTGTTCATTCAGCTTTAGATGTGTAGTTTTAAAGGGAGGGTTACTATGATGAGGCACAGTAATGCACAGAGACGACCTTTTAGGAGTTATGTCGCCATCTAGAGGACAAACTAAACAGTGTGTGATTTTTCCCAAACCTGGTTAAGTATGAGAGCATGTTGTAGATTGATTTGCTCGTCACGGGCCTTGGATCCCGCTGGCTCCACCTCTCTCAGCGACTCCGCTCGCACTCTGCTGTGATAACTGGTCTCAGTGGGGGACGTCCCGCCGTCCTCTGAGTCCATTTCCTCAGATGGGATTTGATGAAGTCTTGGCTTCTCGCTGGACTTAGACATCAGCTGCAAATAGATGCAACCCAAAGATTAATAATGAAATGAAGCAGATTAAGAATCATCGATGGAGAAGATTCTGCTGATCTTCGTCAAACAGGATTTTCTGTTTAATCAATTCTGACTTAATAATGCAGGAATTGGAGAGAATTTAAATATGGAGGCATGGCAGCAAATTTGAGAAGTTCAAATAGAACAAAGAGAAAAAATGCTCAACATATGAAGATCCTGAGCTGCATGGTGCCCAGTTTGATGCAAAAAGATTCTATGTTTGATACCCTAAATTTCTGCTTTGCAAAAAATCTAAATCTTGACACGTAATTTTTTCTTAAAATAAGTTCATTTGTTCTTGGATTGAGGAGATAAAAGAGACATTTTGCCATAGAACAAGACAATTTACACTTAAAAAGAAAACACAATTGCAATGTCTTATTTCAAGTGCATATTATCTTATTATCTATATTTTAAAAGTAAAAATACTAATTCCATTGGCAAATTATCTCATTTACCTATACAAATAAAGGGTAAATACACTTAATTTAAGAAAGTTTTATTAACTTCTAGATCGTTTTCCAGTGTGCATTGAGTTTGCATGTTTTCCCTGTGCATGCGTAGATACTCTGGGTCTGGATTCCTCCCACAGTCCAAAAACACGACTATTAGGTTAATTGATGTCACTAAATTGCCCTTAGGGGTGAATATGTGTGGGCGTGTTGGACATCTTTTTTTTTTTTTTTTTTTTTTTTACAAAGAATAATTAGTCATTAGGGAATGTTTGTTGGAAAAATACTAAGTAGAGCAGGAGGAGGAAAAACAATTTATGGCATTAAGATCCAAAACAGAAACAGTGAGAGGAAAGATAAATGAAGCTAAATCCAGGAAAAGTTCAGGAAGGAAACCTGTCAGATGCCAAAAAAGACTTGTTGTGGCAGCGGGTTCACCTTCTTGGAATACAGCAGAGATAAACAGCCCGAACAAACTCATTTAGATCCATGCAGTCATCTACAAGTCTGTTAAAATTCCCTAAATCCTAAAAAGAACCTGAAGTGAGAGCTTAAAGCGTGCTAGTAAAATTATTTGCTAATCGGAATGATCTTGAGCTGTTTTACTATCAGGTATGACCAGAAAGAGAAGTGTCTGCATGTGGAAGCTCACCTTTAAAATCTACACATTATACTTCAGCATCAGGTGGTTCTAAATAACAAAGACTCATGGGAGACAGAATATTCTAGCTTATACACATTTTCATAAAAAGCCGAAACTTTCTCATCATACGGCAACTTGTTTTGGTCTAAGTCAGGGGTAACCAATTAAAAATCAGCGGGGTCCAAATAAAGGAAATCATCAACCAGTCCGGAGAATTTGACACTGAAATAAAAATAAGTTTTTATGCATCCAATGTTATACATTGATGTTTTAGGTAAATCTAAAGTGTTTTTTTAAGTAGAGAACATCAATCGTTCAGTTTGGTATACAGACAATTTCCTTATTCACATATTTCATAAAACACCTGAACTGACCGTTTTTTATTTTATCTTTGTTTTTTCTGTCTTAATGAGAGCAGTGGGCTTTATGCTGCCCTGCAAGGCTTTAAACCTGGTTTGAATGGAGACAAAGCCATTCTAAAGCACATATCAAGGTGCTCATTTTGAGCCTGGATCCATATTAATTTCTGATTAAGTTCATGGTGGAGAATCCTGCTTAACAGCAGCAGGCTGAGCCACACATCCTCTAAATGTGCAGCTTGCCACAGGTTTGCCTGCTCTGTCTAAAAGTAGCAGCAGCAGCAACCCAGCCTGACAGCAGCTCATTGGATTATTTGTATCATGTGCAAGTGAAGTTAGACACTTTTGTCGGACAACATGCAATATTTTATATATGTATTAAATAAGGTTGGGTCCAGATTAGCCAGCAGGTGGGTCCGGCCCCGGGCCGCGGTTTGCTAATCCGTGACCTCTGGTCTAAAACATGAAATCTCGATAAAACTAAGTGAAAACTTTGGTTTCATCATGACAGACTGAGAACATTTTAAGATAAGAATCTATTTAAACACATTTTTCCTTTCACAGGTTTGGAAAACTTTAGTTCAGAATGAGTACCTTTCCCAGGTGAGTCTGCTGTTTGAGCCTCTCCAGCAGCTGTGCATTGTGCTGCTGTTGGACCAGATGGTTGTGAAGAGCTCGAGGGCTCTGAGGAAGGGGCTCGGAGCGGGTTCTGCTTAAGGGCTTACGGGTCTGAATGCCTCCAGGAGAAAGGCGATCTAACTGCGGGGCAAACTGCAGAGGGACGGGATCGAGGCCTGGAACTGGTGAGACAGAGCGGGAAAAGCAAAAATAAGTAATTATTAACAAAACCAGAATACCTTATAATATCTAAGTGATCAATATGAGTTTAACAGCATATCACTGATAAAAAAAATATGAACAATAAAATAGAGGGGTGAACCGAGACATTCATTCCAAAAGTAACCACTTGGTGGTGCTCTAACTTTACAAATTGGTGCTGCACAGGTTATGAACGTGATAATTTAGAGTTGTGTTATTATGTACCACCTTAGCATGTAATATTGCAAAGCTGCAAAGCTTGAAACATGTACGAGGAAGCATAGAAAATAAACATGGGACTTAAAAATAAACCAGCTTTTATGTGAGAAGCATCAGCCCACATGATGGAAACTGATAAACCTTTTTATCTTTAATTCAAGTAGAATAATTCAGTGAGAAAACCACTGTGGCCTCCTTGAACTTAAATTATGATTAGTTGTTAAACTGGTCATTTATTACTATTAACCTGACATCCTCTTCCTCAGGCACAAATGACATATCACAGAGTACTGTTTGTTTTTTATATTCCTACAAATACAGCAATGGACAGTAAGAGAACCGGTGACTGAAGCAGTTCAGAAAGGAGGGATGATACCAAATAGGAAGGAATGAATAACAGGGGGATGGAAATTAGGAAGGAAGGGCTCAAGAAAAGAAGGACAAAGGAAACATATGTAGGAAACAAGGATGGAAAAAAGATAAAAGGAACGACATAAAGCTGGTAAAAAGGAAAACAGGAAAGGAAAGAAACAGGGAAGGGTGATGGAAAGAAAAACTAAAAAAAAAAGTTTGAAAACACAAATAATCTTTTATATTCTTCATACTGTCCATATCCAGAGCATCACAAACATGCAGACTGAACCATGTGGCACCAAACACTCCTAGGTTAAACAAGGAAAAGCCCAGCATGTCCACTTTTAAGTGAATAGAGGAGAAAAAGGGATCATGGGAATTTGTTTTTTCCCTTTCAATAGATAATGGATCCTTTTTGGAGGGAGGAAAAAGGCACAGACTCCCAGAAAAATAAAGAAATGCGAAAAAGCACAGTGAAAATAAGAAATATTTCTAAAGATGTTTGGCCCTGTCTGTCTGTTTGTGTGAGTGTCTCCCCACCCAGGGTGCGCATGAGTCCAGAAGGCTCCAGGATGATAACCGGTAAGTGTGGGTTCATCTGCCCTGCTTGATCGTCTCTGCTGAGGGGGAGGAAGACGGGCGAGCCCCCGGCGGTGACCACAGGAATATGGCCGACTTTCAGTGAGGGCAGCTCCACTTCAGCCTGAAACACGTGAACACCTTGGTTGAAAAGCTGGAAATGAGCAGCGATCGATTTTAGAATGAAGAAAGTACCACATAGACATTCATATTATCAAACAGGAAATTAGGTCTGACACACTGCAAAAACAATCTAGAAATGAGTAAACATGTCTTAAATCAGGTGTATTTACCCTTAATTTTATTAGATAAATATGATGATTTGCCAATTGAATGAGTATTTTTACACTTAAAATTAGATAATTAGATAATATGCACTTGTAATTAGACAATACTGTAGCTTTTTCTTATCCTAAATGTAAGTATCTCACTAACCTCCTCAATTCAAGACAAAATGCACAAATTTTAAGGAAAAGTTACTTATTTAGATTTCAATTTTTTGCATTGCTGCACAAAAGTCCCAGTCATGATAAAGCGATTGAAGCAGATGTTAAGGCCAATGACATTTTAATCTAAAGACACTGAAAATCTCCAAGTCAGCACCCCAGCTTTGACATCATCACGCTTCCTTTTACTCATCCACTTCCTTTTAAAAACAGGGTATTTGGGAGATACACTTCATATTCATTTAGGAACTCCTAATAGATTTTAAATGATGGTTTGAAGAAACTTTAAGACATGATGGGTTAAGAAGCTTAGAAATACTGTATATTAAACCCTTTATGCAGGAAGGGAAATGGATAAGAGAAACCTTTAAGAAATCTAGTAATGTAAATAATACAATTTCAGTGAACTCAGCTGAACAACTATTGTTGAGAAAAGCATGGCAGAAAATTCAAGATGTTAAAATAGAAGAGAGGGGAAAAAATGGACATATCTGAGAATTATTCCATGCAAAAATATATCTTATCTTCCCTTATGTTCTCAATTGTTTTGCTGATTAGACCTCTCGTCTTTGGGGTGGGCGTTATTATCCTTTAATATAATGAACTGATCGCTTTGGCGGAACTTTTACGTGCATTAAAACCAGGTTCAGAGGTCTTTTGTGAGACAATCTGGCCCACAGCACCAAAGATCCTCCACCATACTGGATAATAAATATGAAACAATCTTCATATTTTTCCCAGACCTGAATCTTTTCTGATCGAAGCATTAGACATCTTTAGAAAATGTTGATGTGTGATTTATTTTAAGAAGATGCTGTAGCTGGGATGCCATTAAGATTGGAAGATGCTCAAACATGTAGATTAAGGAAGCAGGAAAGAAGCAGAGAAAAAGGATAACAACTCAACTGAACTGTATAAACATGCTTTATGATAAAGCAGATTCCTACCCTTTGGTTGGCTGGCAGTCCAAGTGTGATGGTGGGTAGAGTGGACGGATTCTGGATGGTGAAGTTAGACAAGTTTCCATCTCTAAGCAGCAGCTTGTGAGCCTGAAAGTACCAAACATTTCAGATCAGCACTGCTGTATGATGGGAATAATAGACGCTACATCTGCTTCTAGATTTTGTTAAATATCTTCCTAACTGTTACCACAAATGTAATTGTTTGGAAACTGTTAACGCTCTGCATTTTAAAGACTGGCAGCACAGACTGATGAAACCTTTATCTCTGACTTTGCTCAGACTTGACATCCGACACAACAGCTGATGAGTCAGACACCAAAGCAGGTGTAACAGAGGACGACTTTCCATGATTAAATCAATAATGCACAACCAGCTGACAAACAAGCTCTTGTGTCGCTCTTTTAAACATGTCATTACTGAAAGTTAATGTTTGCAGAGCAGCTTCTCACCTCAATCACAGCATGTTTTATTTGTTTAGAACTTTAAAAAGTGTCTATATGATGAAAAACTATATTCTTAATTGCTTTAATTTTTCTCTTGTCAGCTGCATTGCACATCGACATATTTTTGGGATCAGTTTTCCATCAAACCTTGAAGCAGAAGCAGCAGCTTTTTGTAAATCTGTGTGTGTTTTTTTTTTTTGCTGACCTCATGCAAAGGGCCGCCTGCAGATGGCAGCAGTCCGTTCTCGTTGGGCAGACTGTCATTAGGAGAACTACAACCAGAGACGGGAGTGCTGCTGCTGCTGGGGGAAGAGTCTGCTGAGACATACAGTGGGTCCGTTAGGGAGACGATTATGGTTTGGAGTCGTACCATCAGACATCATATAAATAAATCCTCAGACACAAATATTAAAGCAACGGTATCCATTGTAGTGTTTGTATGTGTGCTCTCACCAAGGGCGTCCGGGGTTCTGTGCTTTATGGTGGGCGGGGCGCTTTCCTTGCGGGTGAGGGGACTCTTTCTGGTTTTGAGGTGATTCTTCAGCTTGTGCTTCACCTTCAGATTGGGCTCCGATGCTGACAAATTAAAACATAAAAAAGTTCAAAGTCATTTAAAGTTGGTAAACCTCTTTATCTCTGACAGTAATTTATTTTTTTGAGTTTTTACAGCACTAATGGCTCATTTTTATAGACAGTAGGCTGACAGGAAAGGGGGCGAGACATGCATGAAAGGACCAATGGCCAGATTTGAACACCGATCGCCCGCTTCAAGGACTAAGGCCTCCATACATGAGTCGTGTGCACCAACCACTGCGCCACCAAAGCACACCCCTGACTGCAACATTTTAAAAAGAATCCCACAAATCAGTTCATGTGTAGTTTTATCCTTGTACTTTTAGAAATAATTTTATCTATAAACAAAGTTTTCAAAAAGTACTGAGTCATCCCTTCAAATCACTAAAAAACCTTTGAAAGAATGAGTCAGAGAAAACAGACAGGATGCAACCTGTGGATTCAGCCCATTCATTAAATGTCCTCCCTCCAAGGCTGGTAAAAACCTTAGTTATATTTTCCATGTTATTTTATTTGCATTAGATATAGACTGGTGCAGGTTTCTTAAGGCTGATGCAGATTGTTTGGCAGATTTTTAAAGCCATTATTGCTCCCTCTCCCATTTACATGTTAGAAATTACACAATAACTAACGTTACACAAAAAATAAACTTCTGACATCAAATCCAACAAAACAGGAATGGATTGCAAATGGAGGGAGTGACATTGTGTGCGCTATTTGCCGATACAAGACAAAACTGCTAATATTGTAAAGCGAATGTTATGGGGAACAGCAGCTACTCAGCTAACAGGGTGTGGTGATGGTGTTATGGAGTTATGAGAGGAGCCCTTCTATGGAGGCCTTAAGGGCAGGTTATCCTCCATCAGCAGTGTGTTGCAGTGAGCTTGTAGGTGATGTTTTTGATTTATGCCCAATATTGAAGTGTTGTCTGCGCTATGTTATTCCACCCCTAAACACAAGAGGGACAATCATGAACTAGCTGTGGAGTCTAGATATCGGCCGGCGGTGTGAGAAGTTGGGGGCAAGTTTGCGACGCATGACATGAAGGGACAAAGGCGTAAAAGAGCAGGGATCCAGGTGGAAAAAGGGTCCCAGTATTCTCGCACACCGCTAAAAAGCTCTTCTAGCTGGTCCATCTTCCGCGAGTCGTTTTTTCACAATGGAGGTCACTTCAAACAAAACAAGCCAGTAAGGTACCAAACACGAAATATGCAGTGTAGAATGGATGTAGATTTGACCAATCAGATGCCTCCTGTCTTTTTGGAGAGGTGCACCAGAGTGTCTGCGGAAGAGGCGGGGACACATTTGCGTTCACTGCCACATACAGGCGAACGACCTGGTTTCTGAGTATATATATCAGCCCTTTAGACCTTAAAAATGGATGGATGCTTTTTACTTTTGAATTATGAACTACTACTCCAGTGTTTTCACTGGTCTGCCCTAAAAAGTGGATCAGACAGCTGCAAGCTGGGGGCATCCAGAACAGCTGCTGCCCCGTGTCCTCACACTAAGACTAAGAGAGTGAGAGCACACATCACCCCAGTTCTGAGACTCACTTACACTGGAGCCCTGTATCTCAAGAGAATAGGCCAAAATACTTCTGTTAGTCCTATAAATCTCACAGATGGCTTACTGTCCCCTAAATACATCACAGACTTGCTGTCAGTGTATCAACCCTCCAGATTACTCAGGTCTTCTGGCTCCAGCCTGCTCTGCATACCTAGAACCAGAACTAAACATGGAGAAGCAGCATTTAGTTCCTATGCTCCACTTATCTGGAACAAACTTCCAGAAAGACTGATAAGGAAGTTGCGGAAAAGACCTGAGTTCCTTTTAAATCCGGCAACAAAACACATTTGTTTAGGATTGCCTTCGACCAGTTCTAGTTAAACAGTTTAACTAAAACGTGTTTTCTCTTTAGTCCAACTGTTTTAATATTCTTTTTGTTTCTGCATTTTTTATTTTATTTATTTATTTTTTTCCTACTTGCTTTGATTCAGTTTTATCTTCCTGTATTTTAATCATGTAAAGCACTTTGCATTGTCTTTGTACTGAATTGTGCTATACAAATACATTTGCCTTGCTCTAATGTGGCTTTCATTAGTTTGATTCCCAAACCTTTCACCTTTTCTGCATGTCTCTCCTCTGCTCAGAAATATATTATAGTTAATACACTGTTGAAAAATAAAAAAAATGCGTAAACTGTTTAAAACAAAACACCATGTAGGATCCAAGGATGTCGGGAAATTAGGGTAAACAAAGCTTCACAGAATGGGTGTGAAAGTCCAAACAGCTACATCCAAGCCTGGTGCAAAGCATCAGATGCAGTGCTGTGGGGTACACCACATAACACCCAAGTCATTGCACTCCAATGGACCAATCAGGGTTCAGCAGTTTCCAGAAGGACATTGCTATTCACTTTGCATTGTGTCAAAGTTTGTGTGTGTATGGATGTTGCCGATAGGTTTTAGTGAACTAAATCATTAAGGTTTCAGTATAACAAGACATTTAGAACAGCTTCATGTTTCCAACTTTGCTGGGACAGTTTTGGGGGTTAGCCAGTACTGTGTCAGACAACATGAACGCTAATCCACACTGCAAAAACAATCTAGAAATAAGTCAACTCTTTTTAAATTAAGTGTATTTACCCCCAATTTCAGCAGGTAAATAAAATGATCTGCCAATTGAATAAGTGTCTTTACTCTTAAAATAAGATAATTAGATAAAATGCACTTGAAATAAGACATTGTATAATTGTTTTTTTCTTATTTTAAATGTAAATAGTCTAGTTTCATTGGCAAAGTGTTTCACTTTGCTACTCAATTTAGAAAAAAATATGCACTCATTTTAGGAAAAATTACTTATTTAGATTTTTTTTTTTGCAGTGCACAGCAGAAAGCTACTAACTTAGAGGAATGGATGAGCCTGTTTGGAGAGGAAGAACCTGACTGGCCTATTTAGAGTGTGGAGGTCAAGCCGACAGAAAAACCTATGAGATAGATTAGATCTAAAACTGCTAGAGAGGTCGTTATCCCAGATCAGTTTCTGACATGGAAAGTTCCTTCTGAAACAAAACATCTCCATAAAGATGCTTCTACATATTTTTGGCAGAAAACTTTCCACTTAATAGTGTAGTAGCACTTTTCCTTAACTTTAACTTTTCTTCTTAACTTTAAAGTCGTAGGGAAACAGCTGTTCTTTTACACGAGTGAATAAAGTTCTTGTGATTGGTCGTTTATCAAGGGGGCGGGATTTTGTGGTTCGAAAGCTTTTGATGTGGCCAGTGTCTCAAAAGCATCATTGCTAACCAGTTAGCAACTTAGTGCTAGTAGGTTTCCAATGGGAAATTCCCATTACCCATAAGTAGCACTACATCGGGTGACTTAGAAGCGACGTCTCGTCAAGGAACGCTATAGACAGAATTTACATGCAAGAGGAGGAGAGTTTTGATAATCGGAATTAATTGGATGAGTCTCTTCCGTCATCCATTTTTTTTATAGGAGGAAAGTGGGGATGAAAATGTTGTGGAAGAGGACGCCAGGGCGGCAGAAGCTTGGTTTGGTGTAGAAGGCTTACAGCCGCATATGTTTGAGCCCCCTTGCCTCGCAACGCGATGCCGATTCTGTTGGCTCCCACGCTTCAAGCTGAAAGGTACACAGACGCGTCCATCCCGTTGAACACTGGGACGGAACTCAATGGGAAAGGAAATAATTCTTATCTCTTATTTCAACTGTTGTGTATATTAGCTGCAATATATGAATCAAGATGCTATGACCAAAAATTTGATATACAGATGACTGTTGATATATGATTGGGCGAATTTAGCTGTTCAAGCTGACAAGCCTGCATAAGATAACAAACCTCCCCAATAATTTTAAGACAGGATTTTATTTTTCAAAACAGAAATTTTCAGATTTTTCTGATAAAGAGTACATTTATAGACATGTTTAAGCCAGAATGATTTGATATTTACATATGATTTCCGTACGACTTTAAGCTGATGTTTGGTTTTTATGTAGATCAAGGCAAGCTAAAAACTGATAAGAGGATTATTTTGATTTTACAATGAATCCTGTTGAAATAGTGTAGCATCAAGTGCTATTGTGCAAATCGTACCTTTACAGTAATTCTACTTCTCTAAAATCACACCTCTTTCACTGCACATTAAGAATTTTTATATATCCTTTAGAAAATGTTTTCATCAGTTATTTTGGACAGATAGTTGATGTTGAGTGTTTTACCTGCTCTGCGCAGTGGTGTCCCCTCCAAGCCCTCAGACGGAGGCTGTGGTGGAGATGAGACCAAAGGCTGGGAGGCCACATTAGGGTCTGGGCCAAGCTTTCTGGAAAGAAGAAAGCAAAGAATAATGCACACAATTAATAGCAACTAGGTGCAGGCATTAAAAAAGGTAGACAGTCTAAATTCTAGGGCTGTACCTGAAAAATACTAATAATCTGATCTCTAACAGACTAGAATGATCTCATCCAAACTCAGGTGTAAAAAATAAAAAACGGGGAAAAAAAACAACACAACACACAGAGATTCAAATCTGTCATCATTCATTAGACAAAAGCCAAACGGAAATAACTTAGGAAGCCCTTTTGGCTTCAAACAGATTGCACTCCAAAGTTGTAGCCAGGTACTTCTGATCATCATCATCACCACCATCCAGGATGAGCACCTCTAAAAAAACTGTTTTTGGATTTGCTGCTGCGAAGCATTTAGGTTTGTACTTCTCCCAGAATGCAAAACTTAATAAAAACATTAGCAATGACTTTACACAACTATTAGTGTCCTTAAATCTATTAACGGTTAAAAGACCTTTTCCATATTATTTAGTACTTATTCCTACATCCTTACTAGACTGGACATATCCTTAGTCTCGCGGAGACCATCCTGATCTCGCAAGCTTTCAAGATTTCACTTTCGCAGATCAGTCTGGAGACTCTCCATTGAAGTAAAAATTTGAAGCCGTTCACCAAACGAACGTCCAATCAGCATTGGCTTTGGAGGCGGTTGAGAGGTGTGATGGCCTTAGGCGGGAATTTTGACAGTTCAGTCTAAAGAACATGGAGGGCTTCAGCCGATGAAACTAGCGCTAGCGTGGCTATCGAGCAGGTTTTATCGGAATTACAGAGTATTTCTTTCACTGAAAGAAGAGCAAAAACACTGCTCTGGGAGGCTTTCTCAGAGAGAAAAGATGTTTTGCTCTTCTCCCGACTGGTTTCGCAAGAGTAGCCTGCATCTTGTGGTTGTGTTTTTCGTCGTCGCTCTGTTAGTATCGTCATATGCTTCGTTTATCTGATTGGTTTATTTGGCCCCGTCTCATCACCAACATAGGCCAATCAGCTAACCAGTATTTTCGCCCTTTCCCAAAATTACTTCAACGGAAGGTTTCCAGATGGATATGCAGAGCAAATCCATCTGGCGGAGTCAGGTTAGGATATCCCAGCAGATTCAGCCCCCCAAAAAACCCCAAAGGTTCCGTCCAAACTCCATTTTGTATGTCCAATATTAATGTTTTTGGCAAAAAATCTTGAAAAAGAATAAAAAATCATTGAAAATGTCTGCTGGAAGAAATGCTCTCTTTAATAAGAATATGGCAGCATGACTCAGCTTTGCAAATCGCATTTAAATTAACTGCAAAACATAATGAAAAACCAGTGTTTGACAAATAAGACCAAGATAGAGATGTTTTACTATAATGTTATGATAGACAAACAAAGAAAAAACAGCATATCAGCACATTTAGCTCAGAAGCAATCAGACTTGTGGACAGAATATGATTCACTCCACTTCTAAAATAAACCAGGCTTGAATGTAAAGCTATGCCAAATTTAGTTTATCGACGCAACAATGAAATTAAACACAGTAACAATCAGAATATTTAAACAATAAAGAAATCATTGGAATATTTTGGCCCAGTCAAAGTCCAAACCTGAACCTGGCACCAAAGCTGTGGTGGAAACTAAAGAGAAATGCAATGAAACAAGAATGCAAACCTTAAGGCAAACGAAGATGGCAAAAAAATATATATATATTTCTTTCATAAGAAATCTGATGTGTGCGTAGAAAGAAGGTTTTAGAACCTGACCTGCATCAGTTATATCAATTATCTCCTAATATGTGACCCTAAACTAAAAACCTGCTTTTTTCCCCCTTTCCTTTTTGCATAAGTCAATGAAAAGTGCGATTAATAAATTCAAAATGAAATGTTAGTGTCTAGATATCTGCTGCCTGTCTCCTGTTCAGTTGAATGTTTTATTCACCTGTATGGTACAGGATGTACGTTCAGAGTGTTGGAGTTCGTTCTTTCAAGCGCTGCCTGTTTCTGCTTCTTGAGAATCACCTCCTGGAGTTTCTGTTTTACCGCTGAACTCGCCACAGCACCTGAAAATCAACAATACCGACACGTTTCAAGGAGAGAAAAAGAAACAGATGCAAGAATTACAGCAAAAAGGAGGCAGACCAGTTCACAAAAATAACGTTGGTGTTTCAACACACCATTCAACTAAGACAAAAGAAGTATTCTGCAAAACTCTTTTAAATAAATCTATCTATCTATCTATCTATCTATCTATCTATCTATCTATCTATCTATCTATATCTATCTATCTATATCTATCTATCTATATCTATCTATCTATCTTTATTGTCATCGAGGCGTGTTTTTGTGCAAGTGCACATGTGTGCACACAAAAGTGACAGCAGGTGCTACAAGTGATCAAGTCAATATTGACCCAGTGACTTTATTTGCCCAGACCCAGCTCTATATTTAACTCCCCTGTTGTAGCTCCACTTGTCAGGTTATATTTAGCAGTAATTTCAAAGCAAACAGCTCTAAAAGTGAAGTGACGCAGATCCGTCGCAGTTCAAAGCCACTGATCTCCTGTAGGGACTTTCCTCTCTGGCCACCATTCGCACTCTGAGCAATGGTTATATTTGAAAGATCAGATGAAGAACGGCAATTAAGGGTCTTAATTTAAACTTTCAGAAACGTGTCATTAGAGTAAAGCCTTTAGTGTGTGTGTGTGTGTGTGTGTAGACCCACTCTGCTGACTTCTGTCTTTGTGCTTTAGCTGCTGCAGTTCTTGTTGCTTCTCATGTTGCTCCTGCTCTCGCCTCCTCTGCTCCATATTAAACTGGAACAGAGAACATGTGAAGAAAGTTGCGTCATTCCCTTGTAGCAGTTTGCCCATTCATGCATTTCAAAAATCGATAATTTTCACGTTTGATTTCACATTAGATTTAAACCAGTATGAATTATTTCCAGGGTCAATGGTTTGATGGGTGCGTACAAACAGAAGAAAATGGCATTGGGAAAAACCCTGAACATAGACATATTTTCCCTTTTCTGTTTACTTTTGATTAATGCTTTTCCTGACTGGTCGTGAACCCTTGTATTAAAGTAATCCCCTACATTGATTTGCTGATGCAGCTGGGTTGCTGGGAGAAGGCGCCGTGGGGTTGCGGGGGTGAAGGGTGTGAGGAGTAAAGGTTGGTGCAGCGGGGTGAGAAGCGCTGTTTCCGAACCAGGGCGCATCCCCCTCTCTCCCACCCTGAGGTCCATGGGAAGGAACGCCGTGCAGGACACTGAGAGTCCCGTGCAAAAACCTGCGACAAGATAAACAGATGGAGGGAAAGGGAGAGAGTCAGTAAAGGTTGGACATTAAGAAACTTATTAACAAAGTTACTTTTTAAATGCATTTTTGTATTTTTTTCTGTTAAAATCTAGAAGTTTGAGAAAGTGTGGGACAGATTTATGCCCAATCTTGTTTCTACAGCAAGTCAGAGACCAGAGGTATCAAACTAGCATTAGAGATGCAAACCAAAAACGATGCATTTTCTAGACTTTTATCAGTTTGAACGTTCAAATGAAGATTGTTTGCCGTTAATTATTTGAAATACAAAAAATCTGAAATGCAAAGTCGATGGTTTCAACTTATACACTGTTTATTTGTGCAGACGCCACGTGGAAATGAACCTTCACTTTATAAAACAGTACATAGCAGGGATTAGACTTTTGCAAAAACGTTTTTTTATAGGGGGGGTTGTCCAAAAAAAAGCTTTATTATTTTGAATTACATGTTAGATTCAGTATGAATCTAATTCTCATCAATCTTCAAAATCCAACATGTCTTTAAAGCACAGTAGCTACCTTCTCATTCTTCTTTAGATAGGAGAGAATTGGGTGTCTTCTTTTAGGTTTTTGTGAAAAACCAAGGCTGCGAGTGGGGTTTAAGTCTAACTTAGGTGGTTTAAGACTCACCAAACTAGGTATTCAAAGTCCTGTTTCAGCTAACATTAGCAAGAGTAAACTGGACTTTAGGTTTGAGCACATAGTATTTACAGATGGTGATGTTTGCAAAATAAATAATAAAAACAACTTCATTAAAAAAAAGGAAAAGAAAGAGCTTCATAGGCATTTTCTCCAAAAAAAAACTTAATAGCTTTGAATAGAAGATGAATGATTTAACAGTGGAAAAACTAGTAAAATGTTTAATAATAGTTTTCATTAAATATTTACTAGTATAATTCAATTTTTTTGTTGTTGTTCTTTTTTTCCATGTATTTTTTTTCTATCACTTGCAAAAAAAACATTTAATTCTTTATAAATATCTATTCACCCCCACCCACCAACACATTTGGCCAGGCATTGCTTATCTGTTTTTTTTAAATCTCCACTTCCGAGATCCGGATCCCACAAAGTGGCAGTTGCTGTTGTTCCCAGAGGCGTGGCCTACAGCTGATTTGGTTCCAGATCAAAAACACCTAAACTGCTTTAGGTTATCTGTATCTAAACCTAACATCTTGTCAGTCTGGTTGCAATAACATGACTTGCCAGATTTGAACAAAAAAAATCCCAAAAATGTGTAACGATGAGGAAGATTAAATATTTTAGGCTTTACTGTACTTATTGGCACTTTTCAAAACATAATTTTCTCTGTGGAAGCGATAAAAGATGTTTGAAGTCAAACTATGCTCTCATAAAAGGCCAAAAAAAGTTTAATATATCCATTTTGTTTGGCATCCACCCCCCACCACCCCACTGCTGTCATCACTCATCAACATTTTCACATTTTCATTCTCTTTGCATACTGTCAGAGCTGTTTGCATAGCATAGCTAAGTCCCGGGAAAAGATTGCCTCAACCGGCACTAAATACAGGATCAAGGAAGGGAAAAGGCAGGGGGTGGTTTCTGTCCATGATATACACAGATGTTCCCGACGTACAGGAAAGGAAAAAAACTTTATGGTGACTCACATCAGGAGCAGCTGTTGGCACGTTGGACCGCCACATGAATGGCCCCAGAAGCTAACAAGAATAAACATGCGGACAACGCTGCAGGAGCAACAGTCACTCTTACATCCATCCGTTGCTCTTTGCTACTCCCATGGTTTTCTATTTACTTCGATATACTTCCTTGTGGGAAAACCTTCACAAACATTCCAAAAAAAACCCACTCCCACTCACAAGCAGATGCATCTGCACACATTCTCCTGAAGCAAACACACAGCCGCTCACACCATACAGGCTGGAGCAGACGCTGATTGCTCTAACCTGCCTGGCACTGAAACTAAACTTTAGAAGCACACAAACATTGACATGCATTAAAAATAACTATCTGACATCATCTTTTAGCTGTTATGCCTTGTGCTCAGCTGTCACTTAGCAGAGGGGGAAGTGAGTGTCACTCTCAAAGAGCTCTGGCCTGTCGCCAGCAGCCGGCAGGGAGGAAATACAGTCAAATGAAAGCAACTGATACATTTAGTTGTTTTTTGTCTCAAAATCTCTGTTCATTGAACTCTTAAATGCATTTGTTTGCCTGTGAGAGGTTGTGCACAGGTCGGGACTCCTCCATATTAGGAGGTCCAAGCACAGAGAGGCAGCACAGATGCCGACTCGGGCTGGAATGACAGCCATCCCTTGGCAGGAGAACCTACAGCGCTGTGATGACACCAAGGAATAATAAGGTTATTATTCTTGGAAAAAAACGGGGAGAACATGCTTTTACCAGGAAACAAAGAATGCAGGAGTGTGCGTGCACACACACCCCCACAAATAAAGTCTATTCCTGGTTTCTATTCTTTTTTACTCACTATAGACTCACTGTCCCGACATGCGGGGAAACCACAGCCACACAGTCATGTCCCTCCTGACTATCTGCTATTTATACAGTTTCTCTAAAACACAGAAACACCTGACCACTCAACCCGTTTCTCATTGGTCATCATATCAATACGCAGCTTTATTCTCATTTAGAATGGATGGAGAGGATCTGTGAACGTTAATATTTGCGTATTTTCAAAGATTCTCATTCGGACTGAAGTCTGGGCTTTAGATGGAGCCCCTAAGTAGAAGTGCAAACATCACCCTGATTTGTCAACATGTTAAATGCAAAACTTTGTATTGATCTATCTCATAGTATCCCTATGAAGTAATTAAAAAACAAGAAAACAGTGATTAAAACATGTGGAAGTCTCTGTACATAGAATGTGAAAGCGCAATAGAACTGCTGCTCCCTTACTAAAAAAGTCACTACTGTAATCTAAATGATCCTATTTCCACTAAGGACGTGAGAATCTTATCTTTTCCAAAATGCAGAACTTGTTCTTACCAAACCAGAATTTTCTACAAAGATTTTAATAGCGGCGATATTCTAATTGAGTTGGACTGGCCTAAACTTTCTGAGATTATGAAACTGATGAACAAACCCTGACCTTTTGGCTGAAAAATGACTTGACTCACAATTACCATTAGTATTGCAGAATGACTTTGTAAAAAATAGTTTAATTTCCCATATTAACGGAATGACGCTATAGCACACAGGCGGGTTTGTCTGTCATACTGAAGTAGCCACATCTACTCGCTTTCGTTCTCCAAGCAGCTCCGATATTCTTAGCAGTAAAAGGTTGTGGTACGAGCTCATCACATCGCCTTAAAATCTTGACCACAAGGTCCGAATGTTATTGTTTTTCTTTTGTAAATTTCACATTGATTTCCAGCTTTTTTTTCCCACAAGCTAACAGAGCAGGAAAGGCATGTGTTGAAATAACATTCAGAGCGTACGACCCATGTGGACACACATGTGACACCTGCAGAACATCTGCTTTGCTTTCAGCAAACCAACTCCAGAATCATCATTTAAAATGGACAAATGTAACGTTTAAAATAGTAAGATTTTAAATAGTAAAGCTTTTTTAATAGAACTGAATTTACTTTAATAAAAGTAAATTCAAACTTTATTTCCCTTCAAAATCTAGTTTTTATTTAAATGTTCCAGAATTTACTGCTAAAGAACCTGAAGATATGTGAGGGTACAGGAAGTATGGGAGGCAGAAAGCATCACAGCTGTGTTTGCTAATCTTGTTATTTTATTCCTATAATCAGGATTACACAATAAATACTCCAAAGATACACTGCAAAAAATGTAAGTCATTTTTTTCCTATAATTGCTTTTTTTCTTGAACTGAGGTGGTGATTGAGACACTTTGCCAATAAAACGAGACACTTTACATTTAAAATTAGAAAAAACAACTGCATTGTCTTTTTTAATTGCATATTATCTAATTATTTTATTTTAAGAGAAAAAAAATACTTAATCCATTGGCTAATAATCTAATTTACCTACTCAAATTAAGGGTAAATATGCCTAATTTAAGACATTTGTTACTTATTTCTGGATTGTTTTTGCAGTGTACAGACTCCCACGACTGTGTGAGTCTGTCAGTATGTGCAGGAGCATCGGCCTGATATTATGGAAATCTTCACGGCAGCTGTGAGACACCATTTGCCTGGTAACCTGGACCGTTGGGAATGTGCTGATTTGTCCTGCAGATTAGGTGCGTGTTTCCAGACGGGCGAAATGAAACACAGGTGTGTTGAGGAAGATAGTCGCTCCCACAGACTATAAAGGTGATGCCTCTCCTTTGATTCCTCCCAGCTGTTATTACTTTGTTCTAAATGTGTGCACAGCTTAATACAGACCGGTTTAACAGGTTGGGTTTAGAACAAACAAAAAAAAGAAGAAAAAAATCACACTCTCTATATCTCTGTCTCATTTGATTTTTGTAAAGTTTTGTCATATTGGTATAGTAAGATTAAACGCACATAATAAAGTTCATTTGACTTGGATTTTATTAACCTGATCAAAATATCACATTATTATACATATTAAATAAACATTATTATAAAAAAGAAAAATTATAAACATATTTCCAAACTGAGACACAGCAAACCTGAGTAAAAATTGCTCTACTGCACTTGCTGCTATTGCACTTCTGGTTAGACCTTAACTGCATCTTGTTGCCTTGTACCTGTACCTGTGTAATGACAATAAAGTTGAATCTAATCGAGTCTAATCTCTGCTTCAACAAACAGTAACTGTGCTTTTAGGCCTAAACAGAAATCTCTAAGTGTGGAAGGAAGCCAACACTTCACGCCGTCCTGAACATACCATCCCCACAGTGATACACGGCAGCTGCAGCATCATGCTATGGGGATGCATGGAAAGCTTGTCTGAGTTGACAGAATGATGAGTGAAAGAGAATTCAGGCTAATAATAGAAGGAGACGTGTTAAACCGCAATTATCAGCTGCCTTAGACTAAACCTTTGGTTTAGAGTTTCAGTTGGTGGTCTTTAGTTTTACGTACACAGCTCTATGACCAAAGCAGATTCAGATATTACAATGGAAAGTACTGCGCCTACTAAAGCTGCATCCTTTCCATCATTCTTTTATTACTCTTTTTAGCATCCGACTCTCATAATAAGATCAATAACACCTATAAGCTTCTATAGAACGATTGATAGACCTATATTACTAGAAATGCAGCAAATAATCATGAATTCTGGCATCTTCCATAATGTGACAGATTTCATTGTCATATCAAGCTCACACATTTGGTGCCCAGTGGTTAGGGCATAAGGCTTGAAATCCTGAGAATTTGAGTTTGAAACTCACTCCCACAGACTGCCACTCTGGGCCAAGAGGATGGGTGAAATGCAGAGTTAATTTCTCCATTGTGAGATCAATTTAAAATTCTTGAAATTCTTTTTTAATAGACCAGGGTTCATGAGAGGTTTTCAATATCCTGCAAGATGACAGCCCTAAAGACACATCCACAATGAAATAGTTAACATCAAAACGTACAAATGTGTTTGAACGGTCCAGTCAAAGTCCAAACCTTTATCCACTTGAGAATCTGTGGTGACTGATGTTCAACAATGCTCTCCATGCAATAGGGTTGTCACGATACTAAAACTTTTCAACTATATACCGATACTCCAGTGCAAAATATTCGATACTCGATACCCTTTTCGATACCACAAGGATAGAAACAAAGACACGCTAAATTCAACAAGAAATATCGCCTTACTATTAAAAAAAGCAATAAATAAATAAAAAACAATAATATTTTGAAGGTTGATAAAAAAACTTACAAAATTAAAATTAAATGTTCCTTCACGCCTTGGCTATGCTTTGCGAACATTATAATAACACTAGCCAAACCAGTTAAGCAAAAATAATTCTCAGCAGCTGCTGCCTGTTAAACAAAGGAAAAAAAAACTGAAAAATGCACACAATTATTCAATCACACAGTGTTCAGAAAGTGCATTTTCACTATTCTGCACCCTTTGATGGCTGTATCAAATACTTTTGAAAATGAGTATTGTATCGGGATACAACGTTTCAGTAAGTATCGATACTTTTTTAAATATCGATACTTTTGACAACCCTACCATGCAATGCAAAATAGACTTAATATAAAGTGCCTTTTCAAGGCAGGAGACTCCGAAGCGCTTCACACTACATGCAGTAATTCACACACACTGATGCTGGTAAGCTACATTGTAGCCACAGCTGCTCTGGGGCACATTGACAGAAGCTAGGAGCCACCGGGCCCTCTGACCTACATCAGTAGGGAATGCAGGCCAAGGACCTAATGATTGAAACGGACAGAGCTGGGGTACCAAACAGACAAACTTCTGTATTCTTCTACAGCTTTCCGATTTGCAGGTGACTGCAGTGAAATGTGTTTTTTATAAAGTATAGATTCATTATAGATGAATGCAAATGCATGCCACACTTTTCAAATTCTTACTTGTATAAACTTTTCCAAATCACCCGCTCCACAATGTTGTTCTGCACTGTGTTTTGATTCCCGGTGAAATACGCTAAAGTTGTACCAATTCAAACAATGCACAACATGACTGAACAGAGTCCCCATAAGAAGTCAAGCTAGTTCCAAAAATAATAAGGAAAGAAAAAGAAATTGCTCAGACAAAAGCAAAGGGAGGGGGCAGAGAAAAGACAAGAAAAGCGAGTTGCTCAGCAATCTTTGGCTACCTGCATATGACTGATTCTCTCCTGTGCAGACACAGATTACACCCAGAACAGTGCAACTAGTTTTAGATGCAAAGTCAACAATCAACAGAGCAGACACTGCCTCTTGTTTTGTCACATGTCCAAATATAGTTACAACATCGTCTTTTGTACTAGCAGAGCCAACGTCGCTCAATCACTCATCCTCAACAGGTACTTTCAGTAGTTAAATATGTCAGTACCTTTGGGTATTTGAGTCAGAATGCAAAAAAGTGACACTTATGCAAAAGAAACCTGTTTATGTGATCTGACAATGAGTAAAAATAAGAGATTAAAGGTCAGATGGATAGACAGAACTTTTAACTAAATTAAACTTTTGATTTCATGAATTTCTTTAAAAAAGCATAATTCTAACTCTAATTTATTTAGCAGTTTTAGTCACTTTGTAGACTTTAAAAAAATATATGTTTCTACTTTAAGACACAATATGTCAGTTTTTGCTCTAAAGGGCCTGAGCTTTGAGTTTGACATGAGATTAAAGTAGACAAAACAATGACAATACCAGAACATCAGGGGTGTTGGAATCGGCAAACTCCAGGAGTAAAATTGACAAATAAAAACTGTGGAGTCATCTAAAGAGGGCCGGTAACATCCATGTTCTCAGAGACGGATAGATTTGTAGACTCTCTGCAAGTTAAAATGGGAATATGTTTCCCAAACAAGATGTAGGAAGTTGATTGACTATAAAAAGCACCTGAAGCCTCTTTAGTAAAGAGAGTTGTAGACTATCAACACTTCATTTTCAGTATTGTTTTTTTAATTAAACATATTTGAACTGAACAGGATTAATGTTACACAATACATGGAAATGACTTACCAGGATCTATTGTTTTTCATTCATGATGAAAATATTCCTTCCTGCTATCAGTCCTTCTCTGCCGAATATTTGGGTGAAAGTTTTTGATCCACTAAAGTAATATTAACCTTTTTTTTTATCACTTATCACTTAGCTAAGACCACAGTTAAAAACATGACTGATATTCTATTAGCTGATAAGCATGGTTTTACAATAAAGTACAAACTGACAAAGCACAGAGGAACATTTTAACAGCTGCGCCTTTTACATTCTTACTATGCTCTATTTCCTCATTTAGCAACGTTAAATATGACTTTTATGCTGAAGGTGCAATTTACACTTCTGCAGATGATGCAATATGACAGGGAAATAAAAAATACATACAAAAACAGCTAAATGAATATAAATCATGCTTTTATTGCCTGGTATGTGCTCCTTATTAGGTTATTAGCTTTATGAAATATATATATATTTAAGAGCCTGATGAACTCACCAACAGGTTTAGTTCAGTATAAAAAACAAAAATCTAATATTAAATGTGTTTTATCACCATTAAATCACACATCTGCAATATGACTTAAACTGAAAATATGTATTTTATATCAGCTGCACACAGGAACCACATTTTCCCATTAAGACCTGACAACAGTGGGGCTACTCTTGATTTATTTTGTTGTGAATTTTCAGGCGGATATTACTTTTAAAACCCTCTGGGCCTAACTGTTGCTGAAGTGTAGGGTGAAGTGGTGCACTTAAAAACGAAGAGGTATGTGCTGTGCCTAAATTGCACACACAAATCATCTATCCATCCATTGTCTATATCCGCATATTACCGGAGGTTTCTGGGGGGCTGGTGCTTATCTCCAGAAGTCAGGCTGAGAGGTCAGAGTACACCCTGGACAGGTCGCCAGCCCACACCACATACTAACCTCTTATTACAGCATGTTTAGTCATTTAAGAGTTTAAGCCACAGTTGCAGAATAAAATCATCTGGAAGGTTTTTTTTGTAGAAACTCAAAAATCAGATCGGTTGACACAATAGAACTTAATGCTACCAGTTTGCAGTAACAACAACACTCTTAAGTGTTAAAGTTGGCACTAAGAGAAGGCGACTCAACGTTAGATGTTTTAGCATCACTGAAAGGCTGCAATTAAGTCAAAAGAAGCACAGAGATTTAAGAAAACAAATACAAAGAACATTTTCTTTCAAATGCTGGTGTTAAGTGGGGCTGCAATGTAGACCAGATAGTTGTGCTATTGCCCCTCTTTGCAAGGAGTTTGTTTTTTTTCACAGTGCATGTTGCCGTATGAGTTAATTCATCGTTGTCTGTCTTGTACCTCTGTGCAGCCATATGATGAGCCATTGGTCTCTCCATTATACCCCCCACCTCCCCCAAAAGAACTGAGATATACAGTCAAAACGAACTATTCTACGACCTTGGTTTTGTATTCTTACAGTTTGTCCGAGTGGAGTTGCCACATGTTGATGTCATAAGAAGGGGAGGAGCCCCGAACAGATCTGACCAACCGAGCAGATATGGTTCCTACACCGGGTCGCTGAGGCAGCAGTCTAAGAAAAGATGCCCAGACTTCCCGATCCACTCATACTTCCTCCAGCTGCTCTACACCAGGCCAGCTCAGAGACATAGCCTCTCCAGTATGTCCTGGGCCGTCCACAAGGCCTCCTCCCAATAGGACACGCCTGGATCTCCTCCTGAGGGAGGGGACTAGGAGGCATCTGAAACAGATGCCCGAGCCACATCAGCTGGCTCCTTTCCAAGTGGAGTAGCAACAACTCTACTTCAAGCTCCTCCCGGGTAACTGAGCTCCTCATCAGATCTGGAAGAGTGCGCCCAGCCACCCTACGAAGAAAACTCTTTTTGGCCGCTTGTTTACGCGATCTTGTCCTTTCAGTCATTACCCAGATCTCATGACCATAAGTGAGGGTGGGAATGTAGATCGATCGGTAAATCGAGACCTTTGCCCCCCGACTCAGCTCCCTCTGTTTTTTTTTTTGGCGAAACTAGGGGCTTGTTTTTTTGACGATAGGCTGACAGGAAAGAGGGCATGAGAGAGGGGGAGAGAGAGGCGGCAAAGGACCACAGGTGGAATTTGAACCCGGGTTTGCCGCATCGAGGACTAAGGCCTCCGTACTGTACATGGGTACATCTGCATGCCTAACTCAGGTTCCTCTTCACCATGATAATCCTACAGTATACAGCGACCGCATCACTACCGATGCTGCACCAATCCGTCTGTCAATCTCATGCTCCATCCGTCCCTCATTCCTGAACAAGACCACAAAGATACTTGAACTCCTCCACTTGAGACAAGGACTATCCACCGATATGTTAATTCACTACTCACAAATTTTATAATAATAAGGTTACTTTTAATAATTAAAAGATACCTTACTATTGAGGTCATTTATATTCAGTGGGCAATTATTCCAAGAACTGATGGCATTATAAATAACAGTTCTCTTTAAGGTATCTTATTTTAGACATGGTAACATCGTCTGACCACCATTAGCTAAACTTTGAATGAATGTCTCACGTAGGATAGTTTCTAGTGTCGCAGGTTGCCGTAAGCTTTCTATAAACATCTGTTTTATGTTAGTTTTGTTTAAGCAAATGCTAAATCTGGAGCTCAGGAAGGTAACAGAACAGGTGAGGACAGCAGATAAAGTAATCTCTCCTTTCTGCTGTATCTCATCTTTAAGTTCATCAAAGTTATTGATGCTACCAAATACGCCGTAAGAACTGTTAAATTCCTGGAAGACTTCTTCAACTTGTTGTATCTCCTTTTCACAAAGCTGTTAAAATTCCTAAATAATAAAATGTAAATGTGCATGGACAGAAACAATCCTGAAATAATCTCTGAATTCAAAGTTTAAAGCACATACCCGTGTTTGTCATGTAAATATCCGGCAGTGTGAAACCTCCAGTAGCACTTCTGCCTCAGCCAGCTCACAGCAGGATCTATAATTAGCCAGAGAGCTCCACTCCCCTCCAGTCATCTTTTACTGCCGGCCACATCCTCTTTTTTTCTTTAACTCCTTCCCTTTCTTGCCCTTCACTCCTTCCCTCTCTCCATTTTTTGAAACTATCTATTGACTCCGTCCAAAAACAAACTACCTGACTCTGTTATTACTCCTGCTTCCACTGTATTAAACGGATGGGAGGGAGTTTCAAACAGAATCAGGAAGTAGGATAAATACAGAATTCGATTCAGTGTAAAAAGCAAAACACTGCATGAAGGGAAAATTAATCAGACTTCAACATCAAAGGTTTTTTTTTTCACAAGATGGTTTTAAGTGTCAATTTAAAGAAATGTGTGACTTTCAGCGATAGATCTTTAGAGTAACATCCTATCAGTAATAGGGATGGTAACTATGGTGACAGTGGCAGCACACTTGACAGGAAGTTGAGTCTATAAAAGCACAACAATGAGAGAACCGGGTTGGCTTCCTGTTTGAGAGCTCAGTTTAGACTCCCATTTCCTCCCATGTCCCTTCCTAGCTGCTGTGACGCAGCGGCGGCTGCTGCTGCTGCAGAGCTTTCGAGCTGCTGTCAAACTGCCACCAAACAACACATGATTACCCTGAGAATCAACACACCCCGTCCCAGAAAGCAAATCACTGCTGACGTTGAAGATTAAAAAGCAAAGAACTGTGACATCATTTAACGACTGTGATAGAAAGACCAAACATGGCCTGCAGGCAACGCGCCGATGCTATGGACAGACGCTTGCTTACAAACACATCCATTATAGGAACATGGAAAACTACTAAGTGAACTATTGACGACCCAGTTAGGCTGCGCTTCACTTTGTTCCACATGGATTTCAGACTAAGTGGGTTCAGGCATTGTAGAAATCACTTGTGATAAAACATCTGTTAAGTTAAAGGGTCGAAGAATTTCCTCACGGCATGGTTGCAGGAGGTACCTCTGCTGATCGTTAGTGATTTTGCTTACTGCAGTTTTAGGGAAGTGTTGTGGTTTGCTATTTCTGCAGAAATCAGCCGTGACTCAAACTGGCTGCGGATATAAAAACGTTTCTCCTCAACAGCGGATCTTATTAGATCTTGTTGATTTATTCATGTCAGACTTTCTTATTATATCCCGCAAATAAAAAGAGAAAAAAAATTAGCATCATCTTTCCTAGAAGATTTGTGAATTAGGCTAAAAGCTGTAGATTAGTTAGAGGTCGGTGCATGAGAACAAAGCAGATTAATTGATTTAACTATTAGGCTTTTTGTTTATATACTTAAGTGCATCCAATTGGTAAATCAAAACCTTGTGCAACACAGGATTTCTATGGAAAGGCAAGTTCTGACAGTTGGGCTCACATGTTCTATTAATCGGTCACCCAGCGCTCTCTTCGTCATTGGGATAGTGCGTACTACCAGTAAAAACCGAGACAGCTTCTCCTTAATTTCCCAATCCTCGAAGTTCCTTGCAAAATCGTTCACATAGCTGGAACTTCCGCACATATCTCTTTGTTAAAGGAACGTATCATTCAATGAATTTCATTGTAGTTTCAAGGGAAAAAAATCTAAACCAAGAAAGTAATAAGAAAACAACAGTTTTTTTTTCTTTATTTAAATATAGATCTGAAAAATGTGGCATGCACTTGAATTCAGCCCCTTTTACTCAAATACCCCTTAAATTTAATGCTTTAATGATGCGAAACTGCAGAAAGATCAGGGATGAAGGTGTGAAAAAGTTTAAATTTGAATACCAAACAATATCTCAGCTTTGTAGCATTTGTTCTGGTCATTCGATTGTCTGAAGGTGGACAGAGGGCGGTTCAGCAACAAAGCTATCCTGACATGGCTGACCAAGTGGTAAAAGGATTTTAATTGTAAAAGAGCTGCACAGATCCATGGCTCAGGTAGGAGACAACAAGTCATACTCTCCACTCTTCTGGCTTTTATGGAATAGCTAAAAGAAGAATTATGGATGGATAGTGTGCCATACAGCAGAAACTTTGTCATATGAGACAAAAATCTTTTTACAAACAATTAAAACATATGCTGAAACCCCTTGGATATGGTGCTGAAAACACCAAAACAAAGGTCACACAGCGGTGGCAGCATCATGCTATGGGGAGGGCTTCCTTTAGTAGGGTTTTAAGAGTTCTCAGCATGATGGCGCAGAAAGAAAACCTTTTAGAATCTATAGGAGACTAGATACCAAGTCTGAGGTTGGCCTTTCAGCAGAGCAATGACCATAAATAAAGGTTCAGAGCTACAGATCAAAGCATAGCACTGTCTGGGACTGGAGCTGTTACCGCAGCAAAGCTTACTGCTGTTTTTATTCAGGGGGTTCGACGCAAATGCATTCCATGTAGTTTTAAAAATTTTCTCTGTTATATGAAACTTTTAGAACTTTATATTTACCGTATGCTAGTCCAAAAGTTTTTTAAATAATTCTTAAAAAGAAATTTGATCAAATTAAGGATTTTAATTTCCAGATCAGGGATATTTTTAAAAAGTATAACCAAAACATCAGTAACTTCCTCTTTCAAGCCCATATGATCCTAAAATTGATCCTAGATTCTTTAAGTCTTCTTGGTTACTTTCTTTTTCTCTAAACTCTCTTTAAGACACATCCCATCAAATCTGAGATTTTTCTGCCTTTCGTGCTCACTGCTGCTTTCTCATATCTCTCTCTTCCTCCTTCATCCTCAGGAATCTGCAGCTGTCACTCCCATTCAAAACCCTCTGGTCTTCCCATAGCAGCTGGCCGGGCCGGGTTTGTGTGTGTGTGTGTGTGTGTGTGTGTGTGTTGGCATCAATGTGCTGCCTGCCTGCAAATGTCGCCAAATTATTTCTATATATACGCCCTCGCTTTACTGGTGCAAACTCAAGTGTTCAAGAGTAAATGGTGGTGTGTGTTGCTGTCAACAAGTTAAAGACATACTTGACAGCTTGTGTGTCTTCCTGTCTCTGTGTTTATGTGAGTGTGTTACGAGGAGAGATAGATGGGGACTGGCCACTTGGTAAAAACAAAACAAAGTGTTAAGTGAGGACACCAGAAGAACCTAAATCATCCACGTGTCTCTGGATGAAATCTGACTCTGTCTCAGGCTTTACCAGACTGCTTTTTAAGGAAGAGTTGATGTTGTGCTCCAGTGAAGTACAAGAGGAGAATCTGACTTCAAAACTGCTCATTTACAGAAAAAGTCACATCCGCTCTGTATTCAAACACTTGCATGGCAAAACGTAGATCGTTACGCACTCTTAAGGGCTAATCATGAGGTTCCAGGGAAGCTACAGTAGAATTCAACTCATAACTTTCCCTTTGCCAGAGGGCATAAAAACTTTCACAAAGACGTAACTGAAAACATGTTAATGTTTTTCGACATATATTTTGTTTTTCTATACCAAAAAAGATATAAAGGAATGAAAACTAAAGTAAAGACGAGGCTGCTGTGGATCAACTAAAAAAATGTCAGAGAAAGAGTTTGAAATAATTTTGACTTGCAAAGTTCTGAAAACATCCTATTTTAATTATAGTTCTGCAAAAGCAGAACCTCATTCAGAGAAACGAGTTTTAAACATATTTATTTAGCAAATGTGATTCTAAAATTTATTACTAAAAATTCTCTGAAACTTGAAGATGCTTGAGGTTTTTTGGATCTCCCAAAAACTCTCTGTAGTCGTACAGCTGCACCTTTAAGTCTGATTACAGACATTTTCTTTTTTTTTTTTAGTTCATTCATCCATGTTACATATTCTGTGGGCATGGTCTCTGAAGGCTTCACCAAATAGGGCCTAGGATCTTTCACTTAGTCTTATAACTGCTAACTCATTCATGAAAGAGTTTTTAACATCAGATAACCTTCCTGATTCGTGGATTTCAAACCTGAGCTAACTAAAGAACTTAGCCCACTACAACAAACAGGGAGTCCAGTTTTAAAACATCAATGTCTAACCAAGCAATGGTTGAATTTGATTGGTTCTGTAACTTGTCTGTTTGTGATTTTTATGAACAGAATCTTAAAAATAAAGTAGGGAAGAGAAAACCCTGCATTGCTTCTTTAAACCATGGGTATTATTATCATTATTTTTAATGATAATAATACCTACTCAATTCTAGTCAGAATATGACAATATGCTTTGGTGACGTGGTTGATTACGTTCTGTTGATCATCTGTCCATCATCGTATAAAGTTCGCCCTGACAATTTGATTAGCCGCTGGATATTGTCTTGAGCATACTCGCGCTACTATTAAAATACCAGAACCGAACTTCCGACCTCAAACGCGTTGTGGCGGGACTAAGTTCCCGGAATGGCACCCAGAGCTTCCACCTAAGTGTACCCTGATAATTAAAATTAGTAAACTTCCTGATCAGAAGTGAAAAATACTGTAAAAAACCTGAACAAAAAACATTCTCTGAATTTTCCCTTTTCAAAAGAACTCAAACATATTTTTTGGTATATAAACACATAAAGAAGGTTTTTAAGGTTAATAGATGGCGGGAATGTTAAAGTTCTAGAAATAGATAAAAGGAAGATTTGCTAAATACTTTCCTCACATTTCTTTTAACCCCAGAAACACAGCAGTAGGAAAAAAAATAGATTTGAGCCAAATAGAAGAAACCTTATAATTTCAATAATATGTAAATATGTATTATTGTTGTTTTTCACATGTTGGGGCTTCTTGAAAAAGATAATAAAAGATAACTTGATAATAGCCGATATATTACAAACAAAAGAAAATATCGACTCTATAAGGAAACTATAGCCATATTCAGCTTAACAATAAAAAAAAACATCTTCATCATATTAATGCACCTATAATCAGTTACAAGGCAGTTAAGAATTAATTACAACATTAACACTGCCATACATGTTAAATTTATAATTAATAAATAGGTTTCATACATTAATACCCTTTAATTTAAGGGCCTTTTTTCTATAAATCTTTTCCTGTACTAAACCACCTGCTTATAGCTCAAGCTTTCTGTTTTTCCACTGCAGAAGAGACGAGCCTCGAAACTCCTGCCATCTCAACATATTTCAAGTATTTGCTGGAACAGAACAAAGAACCAGTTTTACAAGTTGCCATTTTTGGAGATGAACAACAAAAAAAATGCTGTGAATGCCATATTTAAAACTTCTGACTTCCACTTCACTCACGAGAACAATAACATCTACAATTTTAACCAAATGGGGGAAGTTAGTTTTACTATCACCTGTAACAGAAAACTACACAGGACAGAAATCAAGAACAGCATTTTCCATTTAATACTGACTGCAACCTGCTTCTTTAGCGTCACCAACCGATGTGGAGCAGGAACAGCCTTGGTGGAAAAACCCAATCAGGGGCCAAAATTTGCCCAAATTTATACTTCCTCTCATTTAAACCTGCAAAATATTACAGCAGCTTCTCTAGCAGATGTGATCCCATTGAATCAGCTTGTATAACTGATAGATTAATATGTAACAAAACGCCTGCAAATCTAAACTAAAGGAAAAGGTTTGAAGACAAGCGCAGTACGTTCCTGCTGGATATTGAGGCTAATGCACCTTAACTTGACAGGGAAACTTTGTCTAATGGTTCATTTGGCAAATCTCAATTCAAAGAATCACAAGAGAGAACTTGGAGCAAAATCCCAATTGAAAGAAAAAAAACAAATCATTGTTTTTCCAGATTAAGGAAGTTTCTCAGTTCACTAGAAGGCAAGTATGGGGTAATGTTCTCGCCAAGTACGTTCTTGACGAGAACACAGGAAAGTATGGCCACGGGGAGAGCAGGAACAAGCAGGATAAATATGAGTCAATTGGAAGAAAAGCGTACTTGTGATGTCATCACATTCACAGCCTCGTCTGGAGCTGCATTTCTATTGATAGTGCTTCTATATTTTAATAAATTATGACTTTTATCATCTGGGGGGGTAATACAGTCAGTTAAACGCAAATCAAATGAATTGTTTGCCAAATAAAACAAAAAAATCGCCATCAGAGCCTGCGGTTCATGACACACGGCTATGCCGAGACTGGGCTGAAGCAGATGGGCTGCGGTTAGACCAGGCTGCCGTTAGCCTCGGTGGTCCGCTGGTTGCCGCAATCCTCTCAACATCTGAACTTTTTTGTAAATTACACAGTAAACCTCAAATGGTTTTAAAATGTAGGTTTCTAGAACAACGGCGAAAGAAAGGTGAACTTTTAACTCAATACTCTGAGCTCTGTTAGCGCTCCATTGGAAGCTGCTGCTGCCGCAGTGCATGCTGGGACAGCTGTCTGGAGAACGAACAAGTCTGCTCTGATGCATGCTGGGTAAAGACGGAGGGGTTAAAACAACATCCGGGGACTTTGTGCGTTCTCGGCTTGCTGTTCTTGTGAATTGGAACAGTACTAGGGCTGAGGCTGATGACGTTTCACGAGCACACGAGAACGCACAAGTACACATAGTGAGAAACAGCGTTTGTTACCGACCTTGTTTCAGTTCCTGATGTCAGCACAACAGCCGGATCCAGAAGGTGATCTCCCGACGGTGTCTGAAGAAGAAAAAGATTGATAACAATATCAGAGCTGTGCGGTAAACTATCATGCCACAAGAAATTATGCAAAATTAAACTCAGAGTGTCGACCGTTTTGCAATATCTAGCTGATGCAAGCATGACTTCGTCGGATGGAATAAATCCAAACTTAAGTGCTTTGAGTTAAACGACATGTTGACTTTTTAAATAATGGTTATCATCTGCCTGGTCAAAGCATCAAACCTGTTTTAAATTTTTAGTAGTGTAGCACAAAGTTACACAGTAAAAGCAAATTTATAACTGTATGAAAAGGGCCGTCATTCTTACCGTCATCTGCTAACAAGGCTAATGTTAGCATCTATTTTGGGGCATTAGGAGTAAACTATAGACCTATTTCTGACTTTTTATGGAGTCTGGACTGAGTTTAAATGTGTCAAACTGTAAATCTAAAGTACTTGAACCACACTAAATGCAGATTATTTAAAAGTCATTCTGGAATTTGTTAGAAAACAGAGAAAACAATCATAGTGTTGCTTTTTGGTACCGCAGTAAAAAAAAATCCAAAAGAAGACTTATTTATAGACCCATATAGTTATTATGGAAAACATTTAAATGATTAAATATCTTTTAAAAGACAGTTTGTGTTTTCTAAAACATTGATTGTTTTGTGAGAACAAACCATTGGGTTCCTTGCTTACAAGAACTTTTATAATGTTTACAGAACAAATACTAAATTTAACCTTAATTTGTCAGGAAGATTTTTATTAAACAATCCTTAAACATCCCAAAATGGATAACAGGAAAATGAGCAAACATCATTAGATGATAACATCCTTTTCTGCTGCATCTCAGGTTCTTTAACATTCCACCATCATACCACAAAATCTTTATTTATACAACTCACACGCAGGTTACATTCACACACTCTATAAACAAATGAAGGTCTGTCATTCTGTCATGCTCAACTCAGTGATGCAATTTGCCTAAAGCTGGAAGCCCTAAAACAACTTAGCCATTGTGGGCATGCCTCTGCCGGTGACACCAGGTGTGCAGTCCTGTCCAACCAATCGCTGCAGCACATCCCAGTCATTCCTAAAGACCCGTCTCATCATCGCTCATCTTTGCTGTTGTCTTAGTAAAACCAGTCAAACACTAAACTCAGACTTATTAAAAATAACTTTGATTAATCTGAATCTAAAAATGTTAAAAAGGAATATATGAATTTGTCCTTGTGTTTTTTTTTAGTACATACTTGAAAACAACCACTTTACAACTTTTTTTTTTTTTATGCTTTTTTAACTGATCCCCTTTTTAGATATGGTAGTTTTTCTACGAATGTGGAAAGTGTCGGAAAGCAGACAGGGGCAGAATAATCTATCTAGACCTGAGAGAGGTTAACCCAAACCCACATAAGCTAATTTTGGATTTCAATAAAAACATCAGTTGCTGGTAGACTCGAGGAAACACAGGAAATGGGCAAAAAGCAGCGACAGAAATATCAACTTCATAAACTTTTTTTCCACATAACTTAGGTCAAATATTCATAAATTCTTAATATTTAAAAATGTATATGTTAATCCCAAACAGAGGGTAATCGTTGGAGTGCTGTTACGACCTAAAAAAATATCTCACGTTGAGAACTGTCGCGTATTTCTTTAAAATCTATGTTTATATTACAGATTTTTTTTTATTAATTTGAGAAAGTTCAAATTGCCTCTCTTTGCAATTAGATTTTGGGAGTGTCAGTAAATGCAGTTTAACAATGTTACCAGGTGACTGAACTGATCAGAGCGTTAGGCTAGATTCTTAGAACAGAATGATTTGTGGATGCACCATCATTTTCTCCAACTGAATAACAACAAAACTGAGGTAATGACCTTCGGACCAAAGGAGGAGAGATGAGCTCACAGTTTCAGGTACTACAGCTGGAAACCACTGATTACGGCCAAAATCTTGGTGCCACGATGGACTCAGACCTGAACCTTCAGAGGGACATAGAGGCGATACTAAGTCGGCCTTTTATCACCTGAAGAATATATCCAGGATTAAAGAACTAATGTCCAAGCAGGATCTAGAAAAAAGTAATTCATGTGTTTATCTTTAGTAGAATTCATCTCTGCAACAGTGTCTTTATAGTTTTGCCAAAAAAAGTCCATCAGACTAGTGGCCTAGTGCAGCGGTCGGCAACCCAACCTGTTCAAAGAGCCATATTGCATATTGGAACAAAAACTAAATCTGTCTAGAGCTGCAAAAATGTAAAAGTCCTCTATCAGCCTCGTATGGCAACACAGGCTCCAAGTGTTTTATCCCACTATAAAAAAAGGACTATGTGGCCTTAAATATATAATAAACATTCATGATTAAATGTTTATCCTGGGCAGATGTCACATATCAGCATGAGGGAGGAGCAGTGAACGCTATCATCACGTGTCGCTTCGCCGCATGGTTTAAGTTTTGTTGTATTGATGAAACTATAGAAATACAATCAAGGAATCTTTCTATGTGGACGTGTTTCTGTTGGGAGGAGTTGATTGAGTCTTGAGGAACCAAGCAGGAACTGACATCCATCAGAGCAGAGCTCTCTAACCCTGAAATCCCCCATCCTCTGTCAGCAGCGTTCCTTTGTGTGATTTAGATTTTTAGTATTTGGGGAAAAACATGGTAGAAAGTTCACATATCTGTATCAGAGCGCCACCTGTTTGATCTGTGGACGGTTTTCCATCCTTGCAACAAAACTAGCAGCAGTAGGGGAGTTTAGAGATGCAATCCACTTCTTAAATCTATCAACTGCTCTCCTCAAGGAGTTTATCCGCAAGTCACACTTTTTCTCTCACTCCCAACTTGGTAGGTGTGGCTGCCTTGCATATTTAGCATGTCTTTCCTGCGAAACACCTTTCCAAAATTTTTCTTTTTATTTTTTGCCAACCTCTCATTTACAAAGCAAAAATGCAGTCAATCCTTCCGCATTGATAATGAAAGCAAATGATTTGGTCTATTTGAATCCTCTTTTCTCATTCGCTAGCTTCCTATTTTTCCCCGTTGCAATCCATGGTCCAAGACACACCTGCAGCTTTGTTTGCCTGGCATCGCGCCACGCTGGTTGTAAGTTATGACCACTGATCTCTATGGCTATGACGCTAATTATTTTTAAATTTCTTTATTATTATACGAATGTTTACAGCATTGGAAAACATAATAAATTTTTGTTTGACCTCCTGCACACCATATTAAAACAAACAAACAAACAAAAAATCGATTTTCATAAATTTTGGAAAAAGCTTCAGGGAGCTGGAAGGTGAACGTTAAAGAGCCGCATGCTATGAGTAGGTTTCAAGTTCCCGGTTCGATCCCCACAGCCTGCAACCTGAGGCAAGATTCACAACCTCACACTGCTCCACAGGCACCGCACACTGGCAGCCCACTGCTCCCCAAGAGGGTGGGTTAAAATGCAGAGGTAAATTTCTCCAGTGTGAATTCAATTATGTTCAATTATGAGACAGCTGATCCAAAACGCTGCTGCCTGTGTTCTCACAACAACTAAGAAAGTAGAGCAAATCAGCCTGGTTCTGAAGTCCTTCCACTGGCTTCCTGTAGCTCAGAGAAAAGACTTTATTCAATACGTCTATAAAACTCTCAGACCAGTCAGGTCTTCTAGTTCCAGCCTACTCTCTCCACCCAGAACTAGAAGCAAACATGGAGAAGCAGCATTTAGTTCTTATGCTCCACTGATCTGAATCAAATCCCCAGAAGACTAAAATTGCTGAAAGCCTGACTTTATTAAAGTTAAGAAACCATTTTTTTAGAGCTGCCTTTGACTTTAAGTTAATCTGTTAACTAAGGTATTATTATAAGGTTGTGGTCTAATTGTTTTATCTGTTATACACATTTTAAATCTTTATTTACTTTTATTCTGCTATTATTTTTCTTCTTTTATATCATCTAATTCATTTAAAGCCCTTTCGATTGTCAATGTACTGAATTGTGCTATACAAAAACTTGCCTTGCTTTGTGTGGTAACCAAAAAACCCTTTAGTGTGGGTGTGGGGGAAAAAAGCTCAACTATTTACAGCATCGGTGAGGTGTTATAAAGTGAAGTCAGAGCCAGACTGAGGGTGGTAATCATCTTTCTCCTCCCCTGAGTCAAACCTTTCCTTTTTACATATTTCTACATCTTTGCCAAATAAAGAATTTCTTTCATCATCGTTTTATCATCAGCTAGTCAGTATTCACATTGCCTGCACACTGTTTCTAAAAAGTTAAAATGTACTACAATTATTTTATCCACGTTTAATTAAAATCTTAGGTTGGTCATCTAAAAATGGCGTCATGTGCAACACATACCGCGTATGGCAGTTATATATTTTCTGTTGGAATGAGGGTTAAAACAATAGAGTCCGTTTAGATGGTTAAAAATGTCCTGGGGTACGGTGACTTATGAGCTGGAATTTAAGGATCTGACGTCTGAGATCATTTAGGGGTGCATTCCTTAGCCTGTGGAGCCAAACAACAACAACCTTTTGCGGCAGGTTATAACTCGGAGCCCCATGAGAAGATCTCAGGCAGCGAATCGGTACATGAAAGGTTAAAAGTTCAGGTAAACAGCCAGAGGTCTGACCATTTCAAAACAAGCAATAAAATCCTGAAATCCATTCCAAGGATGAATATTAGCCAGTACCAGCTTATTTTTATTTTATTTTAAATGACCTGGACTGCATTTGATCACGTTTACTTATATGTATAATACTCAGAGACGTCACATTGAAACTTGACAGTTTTCGGACTTTTGATGACTTTTAACATGACTATTTTATACTGCTGGAGAAGGCAGCATAACAAGTATCCCTGATAAACAACAAAAGATGTATATATGGAAAGATGGAAGAGTGTTTTCTGATAATTTATTGGTACAATATTGTCTCAGGTATTGGCTTGGGGCTTAGTGGCTTATTGACACTGTGCAGTGGCACAGTGGACAGGAAGCAGGAAGGTTATAGGTTCAAATCCTGGTCTTTCTGCATAGAGATTGCATATTGAACCAGGAGTAGGATGCCTGGGCACTCTCCTATGGCGCTCTGCCTTCCTCCCACAGTCCAAAAACATGAAGGTTAGGTTAATTGGTTAAACTCAGTCATTCTCTTTAGGAGTGTCTGTGTAAATGGTTGTTGCCTCTTTGATGGACTGGCGACCTGTCCAGGGTGGACCCCGCCTTCTGCCCTTAGATAGCCAGAGACTGCTATCTAAGGGGGACTGCAAATGGATGGTATTAGCTTGGTTAAGCATTGAAAGCTTGTAAAAAGTAGTATGTGTTCATTCCAAAGGCTACTATATTTTAAGAAAAATTAATCAAGTGTAATGTGTTTACATATTTATATCCAAAAGTAGTGGCTAAACGTAAGGTCTTTCAGTGGAAACTTGTTTTAGTAAACTAATCAAATACGATAAACTCCAAATGATCTGCTGTGCAGTCATTCTATCTATATCAAACGTGAGAAAAGTATTAAGTTCCTTAAACTTTAGCATGTTTTTTTTTTTACTTTGACTGAGAAGTTTAAGTTTGTTTTCCAAACTGAAATAAAAGATACATTTTTCAATAGAGAAGCGTGCTCTATGTTGCTGAAAGCATGACTTTATAAGTTTAATTCATGCAGCTGCACTCTTAGAAAGATTTGATAACGACGATGTGGCTCTATATAGAAATTATTTCGACACCTCTGATGTTTTCTTATAGCCGTAGTACTTATAGTTCCTTAATGGTTTGACTGATTTGGTTAACAAAGGAATTACACTTTGCTGGATTACCACATTCTAAAGTTAAAAAAAAAATAAAATAAAAGATGTCAAAATAGTCTAAATCCTAAGCCCGGTGTTCAAGTCTTTTGGTGTCTTTTTCCTTACTTTCTCCCACTTCTGTTCACTTAAACATCAAAAGCATTCTCCGCATTTCCCAAAACAGACACAAGCAGTCAACAGCAGCTCACTCAAAGGGATCTCCCCCTTTTATCTGTCCACAAACATCTCAGTCCACCTTATCATTCCAAGTCACACAAACGTGGAATACGTTATCTCCACAAAGGACAAACAGAGGCTAATCCAGATTAACATCTCTTGCCTAAAACTTTTTTTACTGAAACTTTGCAACACTGAGAAAGGGAAATTTATTTAACATAAATCATCTTGTAGGGAATCGGTGGGAAAATCAGTATGTGATAAAATCAGCAATGACTGGATGAAAGGCCAGGAGCTTAAAAAAACAGTTTATTTAGGTCTAACTGCTGATTAGAATCAGAGAAAATGTCTGTAATCCTGCAGAAGCGTCCGTAAACCCAAGACGCAAATTACAATGAATTTTTCCTCAAAAAAGTGCAATAAAGCCACTCAAAATCTTTTTCACTTTAATAGTCATGCTTTTCTGTGTGTTAAGGCAAATCAGCAGTATACTAGCAGTGTTGCATGCAAGCTGACAACCACCTATTAGATCTGTTTGCACAGAAATATTATTCCCAGGTGTGAAAGACACAAGTTTTCATAAAGAATTTAGGATGCAACATTGAAAGCATGACCTTTTCACCCTGAGATTGTTTTAGTGAGAGCAATGCATTTGGAATTGGTTGACTCCCACACTGTAGCAGCTCAGAGTCCTGATACAGTTACAAAACATTTGTAAACTTGAGTGCTCGGACACGTGAAGGGGAATCCTTGAAAAAACTTTGACATTAGCATGAGTTTTTTTATGCTGTTGTGTGTTTTGTTTTATTGAAAATAAAGTGAAGAAAGCAGCAATCGGCATAATAATCCCCACAAAGCATGTAACTCAGGTTCTAAGTGGTTATACCTTCTATTAAATTTTGTCTGTATCCTTTTCTTGGTAAAAGTTAACATGTTCCAGGAAATCAAAAGGTTCATGAATATGCACCGTCACACTCAACACTCTGCATGGACAACAAAGGAAGAAGACATTAGCATTCCAGCACATACTCTGCACCCTGGTCAGGGATGAACACACACACACACACATATACACAAGCATGGCCAAAGAAAGAAACAAACATGTCTCACAGTCCTACATTATGTTGAACTCACATTGCAGGATGTTCACAAATAAATCTGCAGGTTTTTTTGTTTTTGTTTTTGTTTTTTGCAGATTTAGAGGTGGTACAGTTTTATGCACAAGATTAGTTTAAATGCTTAAACGGTATGGAGGATTTTCCTGAATTTCTGAAAAGACCCGCCCTCTCCAATTAAAACAAAAATGCACATGCACAAACCTGTACCTGCTCCTGAGAGGGAACACCTATGAAACGCCTGTTTAAAAGTTGCTGTTTGCATCGCTCATAAAAGCTAACTTTTGCAAATTAATATTTACAATTTTTCCACTCTGTCAGACTCACCACCACCGGTAAAATAAAATGTAGATAAAAATATCACCAGAATGATTGATAATTAGGATGACCACTTATTTTTATGATCCACCCTGAAAATGAACATCCTCTACTGTACCTTTAATTGTAAAATGTCAAAAATAACAACATCAGTTTAAAAAAACTGTACTGGTCAATCTTTAATTGCAATTTTAGGCAAAGTGAGTAGGGCGGAACCCTACTGATATTTCTTTTTATTAATGCTAAGTTTATATTTTTCCTCCTTGAAACTGAGATCAGATGAACTTACTTATATGTCTCTTAGAAAATAAACCAGCACCTCATACACTCAAAACATTCCTTACATTGCAGTAGTTCAACATTGGACGGGGCGACAGTGGCGTTGGATGGAGGAGTTTGCCCTGTAATTGAAGGGTTGACGGTTCAAGCCCGACTCCGACTTTCATTGTCGTTTGTGTCCTTGGGCAAGACACTTCACCTGCATTGTCTACTGATGGTGGTCAGAGGGCCCGGTGGCCAGTGTCTGCGGCAGCCTACAGCTTCTGTCAGTGAGCCCCCAGGGCAGCTGTGGCTACAATGTAGCTTGCCACCCGTGAGTGTGTGTGTGAATGGGTGAATGAATGTAGTGTAAAAGCGCTTTGGTCAAGTCCTCTAACTTGAATAAAGCGCTATATAAGTACATGCCATTTACCATTTTAGCGTTAATATTTGGTGTTGGCTAAATCAGTTAAATGAGCAAATATCAAAAACACACTAAAGCACCAAAAGCAATATGACTTACGAAACCTTTCACTATTAAATGCTGCTTAAATGCATGTAAGCTGCTGTGTCCTGTTATGATGAAAAAGTAGATCTACTCCATCTTCCTTGTGTCATATTCCCACAGAGTTCTTTTAGTGTTAGGGTGGGGTCTAGTCATAGAGATGTGTCAGAAGATAATAGAAAATAACTGTAACTGTGCAGCAGTAGTAGGGGTAAACAGGCAAGACCTCAAGAACCTAATCCCAAAGCAAAATGTATAGCACGCTGTCTGGAGATTTCCTTAATGGTGCATCAGAGAGAAATTACCTTGTTTTTATTTTGTGACTCTCTGCTATTAAAAGAGGAAATAAATCCTTTTGTTGCTGGCTGAGTGATGCAGCGCTATACCAGACAGGTAAAACTGAAACACAGAGCAGTGTGCCACACTTTAGTTCTGTGTTAGGAGAAAAAAAAATGAAAAGTCAATCAAATATTTAGGACACAGTCTCTGGGCAGAATATGGTACCTTCTGTGTAGTTTGATCTCTTATTAGAATCAACTGAGACAATTAAACCTGCTTAATTAAAGTAATAGTGAAACGGCTGTTCCAACCGTTGCATTTCTAATTTTCCCCGAGTGGTGCAGGACCTTACACAGTGAATAAAAGTAGATATGTGATTGGATTTGTTTATCAAAAGGAAGCGAGTGGATTGTTGTGAAAGTGGAAGGTTAAGCAAGCAAGTTAAGGATTTGGTTACGTGGCGGTTTGTCTGAAGCATCTTGCTAACCAGTTAGCAACTTAGTGCTAGTAGGTTCCCAATAGGGAAATTACATTGGGACCAAGTAGCACTGCTTAACAACGTACTGCCAAGGAACGCTTTGGACAGAGGAAACATGCAAGAGGGAGGAGAGTTTTTGTGTCGAAGGTTGTGGATGAGTCTCCTCCGTCATACATTTTTATTTAGATGAGGAAAAGTAGGGGCTGAAAGGTGTTGTGGAAGAGGACAGCCAGGCGGCAGAAGCTTGGTTTGGTGTAGAGCGCTTTTACAGCATTACATGTTTGAGCCCTTGCCTGCGCAATGCTGCTACCAGTTCATGTTAGCTCACGCCTCGCTGAAGACACAGACGCCCATCCTTGTGAACACTGGGGACGGAACTCAATGTGCTATGACCTAAAAATATTGATTGACAGATGACCATTGAAATATAATTGGCCGAATTTAGGTGTACAAGGCTGACGGTATAACTAACTGGCCTGTATAAAATACAGGACAGAAGGAAGAATCTTCTTTTTTGGTCAAAAAGCTCTCAATCTTTAACAATATCCCCCAAAAGAAATTCTAAAACAATAAATCTAAGTTTCTATGAGGAACTAAGTAATTAAGTCATGATAGATGCTTTATTTGTACCATAAAAGGGCTGTCCTCTACTGAGAAAAGCTCATTTAGTATGCGTTAATATACAGATCATCAAATTTCTTTCAAAGACTTTTCAACTTTAGAAGGTAAAGTTGCCTTAACGCAGCAACTGTTTGTTTGCTTGGAAAGACAAATTTGTTTGGACGGATGTAGAAGCTTCTCTAAATTCCGGTACTGACCAAATAAGCAATCTGTAGTGGACTGAAAAACATGCGTCTGAGTTTATTTGCAAAGGACTTCTGGTGTGGTTGGCTTAAAGGACCAAAGCAAACAGACAAGCTCCCAAACTAAAGTTATGTTGTGGTTTATCATCTATAAAATTTACAAACATTTTATTGATTTGAAAACTCTTAGAGCTTTGAAAAAATCTTGTTCTATAGATGTGTAACTACAAAAGAGCACCATCTCTCAATATCTTAGCATACTGCCCAGCTGTTGCTCATACTAGCTAGCTTCTTCTGATACCTCCTCCTTTGACTACATGACATTTTATAGTATTCCCATCCTAAAATAGTAGACTACCCCTATCTAGCCGCCTGAGAGCTCATTCAAGCTTCATTAAAGACCGATACACTTCTATTGGTCTGTTCCTGCTTTTTTAAGCTGTTTTAAGTGAAATTCTCAATGAAAAATCTGACTGATGGGGTTCCTGTTTCCACTTTGGTGTTCAAATGTAGTTTACAGCAGTTCTGCACCTCCTTCACTACTCCATGTTGCCTCATGAGGCTACTTTGTTTTAACTTGTTTTTTCCTCCTCTTGTTCCTGCTATTCCACACATATTTTCTGTTCTAAAGTCCCAGGCTCAATTCAAAACACATGTAATCTCAAGGCACTTTTCAATTCACCAGATCATACAATCCAATTGATTCAAAGTTTTCTAAGGAAAACCAGTTGATTGCATCGACTCATTGACTCAAATGCAATCCCTCACACTAAGCAAGCTTGTAGTGACAGTGGAGAGGAAAAACTCCCTTTTAACAGGAAAAACCTCCAGCGAGAACCAGGCTCGAATGGGCGGCCATCTGCCAAGGCCATCTGGGGTTCAAGAAGACAGAAGCAGAGAGGTACTGGTAATTTAGCAGAGATACAAAAGATAACTGTAAACGGCGGCCCCGTCCAGGAAACACATAGCCAGGCAGCTCCCAAGCCAGCTCCCAGGGATGACATGGGAGCTTCCTGTTCTTGCTTTTGGTATACTGGAATGCGCATTTCAGAGTCAACACACTGCCCTATGGTTCAATAATGCTAAAGCTCTCAGTTGTGACCATGTCAGGGTTTGGTTTTTAGTGTGTTTCAGGGTAATGGGTGGATTCACACTGGAAAGATCTACTCCTCAAGCTGAAAACACCACCATTAAAATTTGAATAATTACAGCAAGTGTAACCTGCATAAAATAATCACCCGCATTTTATTTTGGTTGGTCAAACAGGAAAGCACACTTTAAGTTCTGGGTCGAAGGTGAACTCGGATCTCCTCCATTGCTGTTGCTGCTGTTGCTGTGACTAGCTGCTCATGTTGGCATTTTCCTGAATCGCTGAAGAAGACTGTGAAATCGACTCAAATTAAAACAGCCGAAGCATTATACTATATACTTATACTTATACTAAGCATTATACTATAGTGCGCTGTGACAACCACTCAATGGTTTTTTCCCCCCCATTGTCTCTACGTCAGGATGGCGAACTACCACCGGATCACCGCAGCTTTGCGGTAGGATGCAATTAATTATTTTTTTCCCCCTTCCCTTGGATCATGGACTAAACCAGTTGGACTATTGTTTGGTGAATCATTAATCACCTTAACAAAAAACCCACGGACTTGAATAAGAGAAAGAAAAACTCTTGTGTCTCATCAGGGTTTATTTATTTGTTTGTTATTGTTGTTTTCTTGTTGTGTTTATTTTCTATATTTATAAGAAAATATTATTACTCAATACCTACCTAAATATATGAAAAAGTATGCAATAAAATACAACTTAACCTTACTTTCTGTCGGATGGTTTATTCACACACAGGCTCCTCAGCCGAATCTTTCTGATTGCCATACCAACAAAATTGGCCGTAGTCAGGCGCCTAGCCTTCAATTAGACAAAAACACATAAGCTCTCCTAAAAACAGAATCGAAATCATTATCTTCATTATTTAGATTAATCATTTAACCATCGCTATTGTCTACTTATAGAAAAAAGAAGCCAGAAAACACAAATGAGCCTGAATCTCTGACTGGTGCTTCTCTAATGCACAATGCACATGTACTTGATGAAGAATACGACAAAACAATCATAATGCTGTACACAGATTTCCATTAAATAAACATGATTCATGTTGCTCTCTACCACAAAAACACAGAGTTGTCCAACTGAGCCCCAAGCAAGGCTCACATGGGACAATCCAACACACATGCACACACTCGCAGTCACATGTAGATTTGGGAGTCAGGCCGGATGAAAGGAGATCCTGTTACATCCGAGCCGACAGCGAGCCATCTGATCCGAGGTCAGTGTCAGCCACCTCAGCGATCTGGAGTGAATGTGAGCTGAATCATTACTGTGTCCCGCGCTTTAGGCCAGACAATATCAGAGCACAATGAGGGCTCTGCTCTGGAAAACTTGTGATTAAAGCTGGACTGATGTACATGAAAAGCACGAGACTCTACCGTGTTAGGTAGCATTTTTTTTGTATCAGACGTGTATGAAATGTGAAACATTCCTAACATGCTGGTAAAAAAAAAGAAAAAGAAAAACAAAGAGGGTGTGTATATCACGCATCAGTTTCACAAGCTTTTAGCTTTATGCAGCAATTTCATATAAATATTATAAGGTTTCACCAAAGCAGGTGTGTCTTTCAGCTGAAAATTTTTTTTTTTTTTTATCCCAGCCATCTGGTTCAGAGAGGAGGGTGGGAAAGAGGTGAACATTCAGAGTTGTTCTCCACCAAACGCCACAAGAACAAATCCTCAGCAAAATAATCCCATCGACTCGAGTCAATTTCAGACGGATTAAGTGCGACTACATGCATGTGCTCGTTAAAGACGGAGGCAGAGAAAGACAACGGTGGGATCGTCTTGAAGGGGATCTAGACATGGGTGGAGACCAGTTACAGAACAGATTCCCAGCTGAACACAGCAAGAAGCCTTTAGCTCAAAGGTTAATGTGACAGAAATTGATTTGACACACTAATAAAATCTTACGGACAGGGTTACCTCAGGTCACACCACGTGCACTTAGTCTCCTTATCCCATTTACACCATAATACAGTGGATATGTCTAGCCATACACTCACACATATACAGTCCTTTGGGGCCCCACTGAGAGTATTATATAACGTTACCCCTGACATATCAAGTGATTTCATGCACCTAGAGGCAGAACAATTGAGCCATTTGTTCAGCAGGGCAAAAATAGCCACCCCCCTTCAATGCCGTCTACTATTACTAGCATCACTAGCACAACTGTGGCACAGCTCAACTGTGCACTGCAGTCTAATTTTAAGACTCCCTACAGTTGAATATAACATAAATACATCTGCAGAAGCTGATAAATCACCTAAATTAAGCCAATCAATTTAGGAAGGGAGCTGAGATTTAATGCTGCCATCCCATTAAAGAACAAAAATCACTTTACACAGAGGAAATTTGAAAAACTACAATTAAGTGTTGATGGAAAAGCTAACCGCCAGAATGCCATAGTGGTTTGTCATTTAGTGATATATTAGCTGTTCACTGAAAGACTTGTTGATTTAAAGTTAAAGTGTGCTCAGGTTACTTATTGAATAAGAACACTGAATGAAAAAAGATTAACAACACCTTTGTTAGTTTTTGCATAGCTTTTTTATGTTCCCAGTTAAAGGGCTGTTATTGTAAATATGGACTTGTTAAGTTGCTGTGAGTTACAACAGCCCAAAGTGGAGAAGACAATGGTCACAGAGCTCTTTGTTTGGAGAAATGGACCCGATCCTTGTTGGTTCAATAAAGGTAGTGCTGCTTGGACAACGGCCAACAATGAAACAATTGTATGCTTTAAACCTATTTAGCACCTTGAGGAACATCCCTTATTCTGAATAATACTAATTCTACATATTTGTTACAAGGTCCATGAACCATTTTTGGAGCAAGGAAGTCTTTTAACAACAAAAAGCAAAGTGTTCCTTTAAAGTCCAGTATGATTACTACTCTAAGGCCGGGCTTACATGGTGCGATTTTTTGCCCTTTTCAGGGCAACTTTCCAGTCGTGCGAGAATCTTTTGATCGGGCCGACTTTCAGCCTGATCATGCATCATGTAGTGTACAGGGGGTAACGAGGGGTGATCAGACTCTCACGACCACCTCCCGATCAGGAATCTTAAGGTCGGGAGAAAATCAAACATGTTTGATTTTTAGTCTGTCGTGGGCAAATCCCTCAGTGGGCAAACGTGGACTCTTCTTCTTCCTCCTCTCAGATGAAAACACAGAAGCATGGTGGGGGTGCGAGTGAAAAAGAGTTCTTTCTGTAAAACTGACGGACCGTAGTAGCAACGTTTGCTCAGCCATGTCTTTTTCCAAATACATTGTCGCCTTTTCTTCTCTGGGATTTCATCACAAATTGCCAAGGCAGTGCGTTTCACTCTAGTGAGCTTCATATTCCTCGTCTACTGGTTTGGCTTCTGGATAGACGAGTTCAAGTAGCGCCATCTCACTGCGGAGCTGAGTCCGACGTGGTTTTTAGACGTGCGGTGTGACAAGGTAGATCTCATCAGAGCATAGGTCGTACAGTGTGAGCTGTACCTGCATGCAATGATTGAAAAAATCGCACGCCCAACTTAAAAGACTTGGTAGGGCTAAAACATTGAGTCGGTATGACCAGTATCTGACCACCTTGCAGACCGAAAGCGTTCTTCATTGTACAAGGTCTTTAAAGTGTAACTCACCCCCATGTAAAACCATAACCCCGCCTTCAAAAGATGCAACCAAAGTTGTCTCAGCCATAAAACCCTGAGGGGCAGGGATGAGTGTGGTGAGTGGAGGGGGTTTAGCAAGGGTTGTGGTCAGGATGAGACAGTGAGGCATGTAACTTAAACTAGCCTAACTAAGCCTAACCTTATTGAACCATTTAAAGTGAACAGATGGATAGTTGTAATTAGTAGCCCAATATAGTCTAGCCTTATTGAAGCATATAGAGCAGGCATGCCTAAAGTCGGTCCTCGATGGCCGCTATCCTGCAGGTTTTAGAGGTTACCCTGCTCTAGCACTAACCTGACAACAGCCAGATGCATGTCACGCTCCGCCTAGCTCTACCTGCATACATCTGGGAACCAGCTCATTGAAAGTGATTTCCCCAACCGAATTTATGAGTCTGTCCAATCAGGACGCCAGAGGCGGGTGTGTCCTGGAGTGGGAGAAGTGACAGTGAGATTCCAACAACAATGTGCGGCTCGCATTGAGGAAGTAAGCAAGCGTTAGCATTGATGCTGCTATTTCTTCTGTGTTGTCCAATCTATCTGATATTGTTTCATTAAAAGAACATCAGAGAACGGCTTTGAAGGCTTTTGTTTGTGAGTAGCGATGTTTTACGCCCCGGCCGACTGGATTTCGGCGCGAGCGATCTACCAAATGAAACTGCCTCTCACAGCAGCGTCGCGATTTAGCTTCCGGTGGACTCAACTGCGTCAAGTAATAAGATGATGAACAAGTGACATGTCATATGCGGGGAGTTTTGATAAAATTTGGCTTCCAACTTCGATACTAAAGAGAGCGGAGATTCCTATGGCGGGGTTACAGGATATGTATGTGAGGTGGAGCGGCGGGCCCGGACATGCATCTGGCTACATTATCGGGATTTACTCTAAGCTCCAAATATTACCAGAACTAAAATAAGCTTGAATTAAAATTTAAAAGTGTAATACGAGGAAATGCAGGGTGAAAAGAAGAAATGCAACACCGACCGCTCTAATTAAAAGAACTCAATATCCCTCTTTTGGTATGTCATCTTTTGGTCCCACACACTAGAGTCGCTTTGTTTAACATTCTTTTTCACTTTTCTCTTTCTTTTCTATCACTGACGATTTACTGTAAAGTAACTCTTCTATCCTTTTACGGTTTCTACAATGGAGCATGAAGACAAGCACACCATCAGCGTTAACAAAGTATTTGAAGAAACCTGCCAACCAGGAAGAAGTACAATGTGATCTCAACTGCAAATATCACAATGCACGGCCTGTTGTTTCTACTTATTACACCTGAAGCTTAAATGAACCAAAGGCATTAGGCATTAAGGTGTATATATATGAAAACACATTAAAAAATCTTCTATTTTACTAATCTTAAGTTGTTTTAAAATTTAAACTTGTTAAAAACTTGTATGTATCCAAAATGCCTGAACTGGTACAAAGCAGATCAACTCATCAAAGTTCTCACTTTTTCAACATAGAAAACAGTTTTTCTATCCAAGACCTGAGGAGTCCGGTCATGAAGAAATCACACATTCACCACAGCTGTAGTTGTCCTCTAACCTTTGATGCAAGACTAAAACTACATAATAAATCCATCTTCTTCAAATGATGCTGAAGGCAACACAGCACCTCCCCAATCTGCTGCACACTGGAGGTCAGCTGGCTGAAAGAACCATCACTAAACTGAAAGTCATATTCAGTGTCTTCAGTTGCAAAAAACATTGGTCAAGGTTTTAAAACTGGAAAACTGGAAAGCTGGAAAGCTAGAAGCACCATAAGGCCAAACTAACTAAACAACTAACATCAGATTTTAGATAATATTTTTTGTATCAACAGTCCAACTGTGATGGACTAGCGACCTGTCCAGGGTGTACCCCGCCTCTTGCCCATAGACAGCTGGCGATAGGCACCAGCACCCCTTGCGACCCCACTTGGGATTAAACGTGTCAGAAAATGGATGGATGGATAATAAGCACTACTACTACATTTAGTAAAAGTTTTTCCTTTATTCTAGAAGTCTGTGTATTAGAGGTACGACAATATTGAAAAAGCTTAAATGAAGTGCCTTAACACTTAGAGTGGTCCTGTCCAATGAGAATCTACACGAAGGCTAAAAGCCCTTAATCTGGGCAGTTTAACACGATAATCTCCCAGTTGAATACAATACCAACTTTTTGTATTATTTAAATGTGAATCATCTTATTCCCTTGGCAAATTGTCTTGTGTTCAAATCAAGGGAAAATAAACTTATTTCAAGAAAATATTGCTTACTTATGTTTACATTTTTGCAGTGTAAACCAGGTGTGTTCTGACATTTAGCTACCTGAGCAAAAATTATATAGTTTAAAGTAGCCTAAAGCAACAAAATTTTAATTTTCTTCACATTATAAACAAAATATTATAAAAACTGAAATATCTACAAAGTTTTAAATTATAATGAAAGATATAAAGTTTTGTGAAATGATTGGGGTTGGGGTTTGTGACTAAAGAGTAACATTAAGTTTTGACAGAGCGTTGCTTCTTGTCTGGTCTCAAAATATCACACCAGTGTTCGCCGTGTGCCACTTCTCTGTCTGGCATAACTTTGGATCACACTTTGGTGTGTAAAACACATTATCTTTGCACACATACCGTTGCACTCTACATTAGATTATTCTTGTTTCTCATACTAACAGCACCTTTTTTAAAAAATAACGAAAGCGTTTAAGCAGGTACTTTGAAAACAGTAATTAAGCTCACATTTCTTTATTTAAAACGTCTTTTACTACTCAGCTGTTATATTATATCTTGCATATTGTGTTCTTATTAGCAGTGAGCAGAAAATCATCATAATTGAAGAAACAAAGACTTCAATAATATGAGTCTTGGTCATTACTTTATATAATGCATGTTGTTTAGTGATGGAGAAATGAATTAACTCTGCAGTAATGTTTTCTTTTATGATTTATATCTGCATGTTAACCACAAAAAAGATTGGATCTCAACCATTTATTTGCATCTGGAACGTGAGCAAAGTGAAAGATGATGATAAAAGTAATTTATTGGGCGTATTCACACCTGCCATGTTTGGTTTGCTTAAACCAGCCAGTTAATTTCCATCCTTTGTCCAGACCTTTTTTATTGAACGTGCAAATAGACTTAAGTGAGCCCTGGTCTAAACCTAACAACAGAACTAAAACCCACTTTTTCAGGTGGTCTCAGTCAGCTTCCAAACGGACTCTGGTGCAATTTACTTCTGGTCTGAACCAGCCTCACCGGGACCAAACTACAGGAAACAGATGTATCGTCGAATATGGACTTTCATCTTACTGGTATAGGTACCAGATCTGGTCCCTGCGCATGCCAGTGACGTTACGCTACATGATTGGCTGAACGTTGCCACATAATGTAAAACATTATGGTTGCCCAGACAACAATAATAACATCAGTGGGCCGAGTCGGGAGCATCTGTAATGTTAACATGTCTAATGGCAGATGAAGTTTTACCTGATCGATAACAAAACAAAATAAATCTCTTTATGATGAACAAAGTTACTGTTAGAACATGATATAAAGGGGGAAAGCTGGTTAGCGCTGTGACTAGCTGTGCTCAGTAGCTAACAGGTTAGCCTCTTTTAGCTCGCTCACTTAGCCATATTAAGCTACAATACTTTTTTTTGTGTCAACAACAACCGTTGGTTTTCGACATGTAGAATAACTGTTTTCTTTGTCTAAAATCTCTACGAAAGTCATTTTTTTAAATGTTGGATTTTTCCTCCCCTGCCCTCAGATCTTAATAAAAGAATAAAAATAAGCGGAGACTTTTAGTGTCACCTTGTTAAATGGCAGAGATCAATCTTAGAACGTAGTACTTTCTTTAAAGAGCTGACAATGATTGTTTTTTCTACTTTCGGCTAATTTAGATCGCCAATGAAACATAAAATAATAGCAAATATAGGTAGACAATAGGGGTGGGTATTGCCAAAGAAGTCACGATTCGATTCTGAATCACGATTCACAGGCTACGCGATCTGATTTCTATCATGATGCATCACGATGGTGAATTATTGCGTGATGCATTGCAATATTTTCTCCTCCATGTTTGTTTTTGAGGTGCTAGTTCGGCGCCATCCCAGTTTTGGAAATGCTTGTGACACAATATTGCGTCGCGTCCAGCAGTTTGCAGCAACATGGGTACTTTGGACTGATTAGATTTAATATTATTCTACTATGTTATTGGCTGATGTTTGCCGAGAAGCCATTCATGCAATTTTATTTATTCATTTTTTAAAAATTAATAATGCGATACTTTAGTAAAGAATCGATGCAGTAGATCACGAAAATTAGAATCACTGATGCATCATCATGACGCATTATTTTGCACACCCCTAGTAGACAATATGTTGAAACTCCAAAAGAGGTTTGATCTTTAAGAAACTGGTTCAACACAGTTTGTTCAAATGGAGTTGCCATATTTTGACGTCATAAGAAGGGGCGGGGCCCCGAGTAGATCTGACCACCCGAGCTGATCTGGTACCTACAACGCAGAAGTAAAACAACTCAGCATCTGAGTATAATGAGCAGTTTTGAATGTGCACAATGATTTTGCAGCTGCAATAACAGCACAAATATACCAAACAGAGGCTCTAAAAGCAGGACTCCTTTAGTGGTTCTCCGTCATTTCCTGGACAATTCTCTGTCTCGCATCGGTCATTTCTGTCATATAGGAGCAAGAATCATTGCTTTCTTAGAATTTATAGTTTACTTACAAAAAAGACAATATGAAAGTAACCCGCACCAAATAAAGACGAACATAAGAAATGTCCGCTTGTAGTTTGGAACGAACAAGCGAACCAAAGGACTTTCCATGTGTGAATACATCCAGAGCAAATATGTCTAAAAAGCTTTCTCTCAAGTAAACAAACCTTCACCTTGTTTGCTTCTTTTTTATGCGTGGGAAAATCAAGTATCAGCTTTGCTTCAGAGGAACCAAAACAATGTGGTACAAACGGGATTTCCTCCTGGTGATCTGAAAGTATCTGGATGCAGTCTGCGTGGCCTGAACAGTTCTCTAAGCTTTAGCTTTGAAACTGGTGGTTTCACATGTCGAACACTTCTAAACCCAAACTGCTTCAACATTAAACTGCTCACCCATTTTCAACCACAGGGATGTAGAAGGGAAACATCCCCATGAGTAGAAATGATTGAAAACAGGGTTGTGATTGTTTTTTTTAAGAGTGCAAGAAGGATTTTAAATAGAAGACGAAAGGTAGTTGGGACTGCGTCCATTGCTCTGCACGGACAACAGGCATGTAACCAGACTCTACAGCCACGGCCATGACCTCACCGGGTTTTTCCACAGACACACACGTTACCACACGCACACACGGAGTGGGCTGTGGGTTAGTGTACAGTCAGTGGAGCCTGGCACAGCAAGAGCCAATTCAGAGACATGTATTGTAATCCTACACAGTGTGTTCACACAGGCGTGCTTTACGGCAAAGAAAGCTAATCTGAAGTAAAAGGCAGGGACACAAAGAACCCGCCGGGTGACTCGTTTCTTCATGGGTGGAGCGTTGGATCAAATTTTTGATCCACTGATCTAAGGTGAAGTGAAAAAAAGGTAAAACCTTTCTCATGTGAGTCAACTCCATTCTGAGTTACTGGGCTGCCTCTGGAATTATAGGAGGAAGAATGGAGAAATATTTGCCATGAGGAAACAGAGGAGCTGCTGTCATGGCAGAAACATGTGATGCTTATCATCTTCGTATCATATTCTGTTGTAGAACGAGGTGTCTCTTGAGATTAGGAGATATCACAGGTTAACACCCTGTGTCGTACTACTGGGATGTCATTGTCTGACCAAATACTAAGGAAGGAAATTTGCTTTGCAGGATATCTGTAAGCGTATTAGTTTGTAATCTGTTTATTAACTTCTTTAGGAAACACTAACGTTTCCAAACACCTGCTGGGAGAAACTGGAAACAAGCAACAAGACTTTCTAATTTTGTTGCATTTTTGCAAAAAGACAAAACTGGTGGGGAAAATATGTATGTTTAGTTAAAGAATACACCCTAATTATTTTTTTTTTACACAAAAAAGGAAATTTCTAAATTAAAATTCTAATGATGGTACTAGTCTCTCCAGTCCCATACCATTATTCACTGCCGTATGCTTTCATTTAAACTAGGAGTGCTAAAAATGTTCACAATGGCTGTTTCTGTTTAAAGCATAATTTGGTTGCGTTTAGCTTATTACCTCCAGATCATGTGGAACTAGCTGTATATTTACTTTGTAAATACAAAGGTAACTGACATTTCTTCCTATCTTCTTTTGATCCACCTATTTGCCTGATATATAAGGACCAGTTTCACCTCGATGGAGTCTGATTAGTGAGTTTATTCATTATAAAGGGCTGGTTATACTCCCGCAGCAGTGTGTCGCAGTGAGCTTGATATTTTTATGTTATTCCACGCCACAATGCCAGAGGGACAACCACGAACTAGCTGTGGGTCTAGATACGGCGGCCGACCCCTGAGAGGAAGTGGGGAGCAAGTTTGTGCGCAGCGACGGAGGGACATGAGGGTGAAAAGAGCGGGGATCCAGGTGGAAAAAGGGTTCCAGCGTTCTGCGGCTCTTCTAGCTGGTCCATCTACACGAGTTGTTTTCAGCAATGGCGGTCATACAAGCAAAACAAGCTGATACGGTACCAAACAGGAAATACGCATACTATAGAGCGGATGTAGATTTGCCCAATCAGAGGCCTCCTGTCTGCGGCACTGTCTGCGCTCACCTACAATTTTGGCGAGGTTCACCAGAGTGTCTCCAGAAGAGGGGGGGCACATTTACGTTCACTGCGACACGCGCAGACGAACTGATTTCTGAGTATAAACCAGACTTGAGTATCATAACTGAAAGCATGTAGCATGTTTTTAGTATAATAAAAGTCTGAATTTGCAGCTCAAACTCATAAAAAAAAAAAAAAAAACAGTAACTGTTTTAGTCCAGGAACACTCGACTGGTGCATCCCTAGGAGCTTTTTCTTTTTCTTTAAAAAGGCAGAACATTACTGGACTTGATGCACAGGTAGTTCAATGGGTTAAAATAACAAAATAAATGAAACTTGGAAAAGAATGAAAGACGTTTAAATAGGTCATTTTCCATATGTATGTGTGCAGGTAAGAGTAGACTGATAGAACTAACCTTTTTTAGGCAGGAAACTGAGAGGGGGGGGTTATAGACTTTCAAATTTACTCATGTCTAAAATTCAACATCCACACGTATGTTTTTAGGCCTGTGAGACATAGGCTCCATGACCTGTGGCAGTACCCACACATGAACCATAACACAGAAAGCCCTACTTAGTAAACTACATTTTTCCAACTAGGCCAACACCTGCTCCTTTTTTTTGTTTTTTGCACCTCTCACTGAAACACATGCTGGAAAAACTGCTGTCAGCCAAACAATGTCATGTTGGTCTGTTTTTATTTTACGCTGCAAAATTGAAAACGTTATAAGAATGAGAAGATGTTGTCCCTAGGGCCCGACTGCAAACGGGCACCATTTCTCCAACATGACTGTTCCACCGCTGAGGGCTGTGGCCTACCTTTCTGTGGTTTAAGGAGAGTTTTACCAACCCACAACACAACTACTTATTAGATTAGAGCCTGTGTTAGGTTCATTGTCTTTCAAAGGTTAAAAGTCCAACCTGTCACTTCAGTGAAGTACGATGCTCCACTTGTTTCTACGGTCTATCCAAAGGCGCTGAGTTCCATCTGCAGATAAAAGAAAAGAAATAAAGAGTGAGAACATCAGCATCCTTCCTCTGCCTTCTTTTAAAAGCCAAGAATATATGAGGAAAGTTAAATACTTGAATGTAAAGATATTGAATTTTTAAAACACTAAAATATTTCCCGTCATAGTGAAATTTGTCCTTCTAAGAAACAAGCAAATGTTTGAATAGTATGACTAAGACTGGAGCTGCCCTTATGGCGCCCCAGGCGTGAAACGTGTTCTTTAATAGTAATCGTTACTGATTCGCTCTGCTTTGTTGATGGAATCGCTGAAAACTTTTCCAGCAGATGGACAAAAGTTTGCTTCTAAAAGTTTAAGCAAAGGCTCTATTCTTAACATTTTAAACCAATGCGCTGAAATTAGCATCTGCTTCATCGCATTCTGTCAGTATGAAACCAACCAGTTCAGATTTCTAACAGGTATTGGCTAAGCATGAACTGGTAAGAAAAAAAATATGGTTTCCCAACAAAAAAAAATCTTGGGTCATTTACGAGAACAGTTCAACATCTTTACAATAAGATATGAAAAGTGTCCTACTAAACAAAATTCCTCCAGTATAAGGGAGCATATAACACAGCTTAGCCCTCCCCCACATGTTGCTGCACAAACACCACCATTGCCATGCTATAAATAAAAATAAATACATAAATAAATGGCCTTTAACCTTATTTTCTTAGAGGTAAGGTTAGTGTTTTAAAACTAAACTGTTAAATGGCTCATAGTCTGTCTGGTCAGCAGACGACTGCAGCATCTGCCTGAGCTGAGAAAATAAAAAAAGGAAAATTATTTATTTTTAAGAAGCACATTAAAATAGTGGCAGCTGGATTTAAACATTTATTTTAGGACAACAGAAAGTAAAAATCCCCCAAATAAATGGTATTTCCAGCGGTAGGAATAATTGTTGTTTTACATTTTATTTATAAAAACAGGTTTTTCTATGATTTTTCTGTGCTAATACTACAATATGATAACAGTTTTCTTTTCTTTCTTTTCAGTTTCTTTCTTTCTTTCTTTCTTTCTTTCTTTCTTTCTTTCTTTCTTTCTTTCTGTCTTACGTCCTCAAGGTTATCAGGATTCCACAGAGGCTACTGACCAGTGACATTATTTAGATTTGTGGATTTCATTTGATAAACTGAGTCTTAAATACTAGGAGAGCATATTGATTTAAACTGTGTTAAAAAAAAAGGTTTGTGAAAAATTGAACTTCTTTATTTGAAAAAAGGTAGAAAATGTCAGTGATTTTCTAGCAATTGAACTATTTTAGAAAAAGAGGTGGACCTCAATATAAGGAGTTGAACCTGGACTGGAACTTAGTCCACTAATTGAAGATTAACTTAAATATAGTTAGTGATTTGAGGACAAATCACTATAGTTAGTGAGCAGTGGTGAAGTTTCTGGTGTCCTAATGCTATTGCATCAGTTAAAGGGATCCAGCTGCTTTGTGCAGAGGTGGATTCTCTGGTTGGTGTGTTCAGCTGGGCGCAGTGAGCTGCGCTGGTGATGCACAGGTCTCATATTCGACCCAGATAGAAACCACATGCGGACCCAAAGTCTGCGCACCTGCATCTCTGGAAAGCTACGATCCTGCCTGGTTTGTATGTGAGTGAGTTAGGTAAGAGATTTTAAACACATTTTAGACTCCAAAAAGATGCAAACAATAACAAGATACGTTTTTGTTGTAAATGTATCTTTTTTTATACAGTAAAGGTAAAGTTCTAAGGTGTCTTCAGTGATTTTCTGTTGCTCAAACTACAGTCTGATAACAAAGATTGTTTTTATCCTGTCACCGTTTGCTCCTCTTTGCCCGACCTTACTATGGGAACCCTGCCCTAATGATGACTTACTCTGAATTTTCCAATTAACCAAAACAACATGTTGCATTACCTTCAACGAGAAGAGGAGGAGTTCAGAACAACAGCTGAGGGAAAGTCGTTGCGCTTCACAGTGCGCTCATAAGCAATAAAAACAAACCAAACACCTGCGGCAGCAGCGGCAAACCTAATCTTATATTCAAAGTTACACTAACAGCTGATCTTTTAAGCAGAAAACACGACAATTGGAGCCTGAAGCAGTTTCCATCCGTGCGTTAGGCACCGGAGTTGCCTCCTACCTTGTGCGTAAAAAGCAGAAACAGCCTAAAACACTTGATGAAGTCCACAGACTTGGAGATAATCCTGCAAAGCCGAAACACAAGTCCGTTTGAATCCGCAGAAAAGGATGGAGAGGTCAGCTGCTGTCGGTGGAGCTGAAGAGGAGGAACTGAAAGGGGACTGAAGTGAGGCAAGTTGCAGAGAAGAAAGTCCGGCCCCTTTAGCGCTGCGCCCTCCCTCCTTCCCCTCCCCAGCCCTGCGCCCTCCCGCTGACAGAAATAGCCGGTGCCACCAAAAATAGGACTTTAAAGACTATTGTTTTCTGGCTCCGTCTCCACGCGTGAACATGTGGACCAGACTGCGCGCTGAGAGCTGGTCTCCACGGCACTTTTCTTACTTTCTATTCACTTATTGTGAAGCCTTGGTGCCTCACGGATTTATGGCCACAATGCTGTGGCTCCATCTCCTGTCAAAAATGTTCAAATGTTTGGTCCAAGATCCTCCCCCAAAGGTAGCCCTACCTCTAAAGCTTGGGAACTCAGCCATCGCCAGATTACAAGCAACAACAACAAAAAAAGCCTTAGATTTTTAATTTATTTTGATGGAAAGAGGAATTTTGCTATGGATAAAAATAAATAGATAAAAAAAATGTATGTATAACATATATATATATATATATATATATATATATATATAACTTATAACTTCATATATACTCATATATATATATATATATATATATATATATATATATATATATTATTTTATGAGGGGGACTGCAAAGCTCATGTAGAAAATGCTGCTCCAAGTTCTTTTCATCCCTGGTCATAGTCATTTCAAAAGTAAAAAATAATAAATAAATAAATGGCAATCCACTGAACTTTTGTTTCCAAGTTTGAAGAAGATTTGCCTCCCATCCAGCTTTTTCGGTAACGCTTTCTTTTACAGTACATCAATAACCATGTAATAACATGGTAACAAGCATGGAAGTCGTACTGTGCTACTTGGTAACAAGAAAACCTCTTTTTTGGGGTAATAACCCCAAAATTTTGGTAAATAATTTCAAAATAACAATCTGCATGTAATTAATACAGTTTTATGTGACTATGTAACAATTGAGCATTTTGGTGGGTAATTAACATTAGGCTACCACAGTTTCTATTATTGGCCACCACCTACCAAAGACTTAAGAAGTAATCTGGAACTTATGATCAGGTAAATAAAGCATTAAAAAACTGAACTGAAGTTACTTTAAAATAAGAGTTTAGTTAAGAAGAGTTGCTCGCTGTATTCTAGGTTTGGTTTTCTGTTATATAACAAGGAATAAACTGCATTTTACCAGATAATAACACATTAATGTATTGCTGTCTGCTAAATGAATATGAGTTACCTGGTAATAACGGTTTGAAATCTAAGAAGTCTGACTCTACCTTGCCTGCCAAAAATTAGAAGCACAGCGCTTAACAAAATTCTCCTTAAAGTTTTTCTTGTTACCTAGTAATATAGAATAACTTGCTATGTTATTACCATGTTATTAAATAGTTATTAATGTACTGTAAAATAAATCCTTACCGCTTTTTCAGTTCAAACGGTCAGAAATAGGGTTAAGTTTGAGGCTTTATACAGCAGCTCAACAAACCAAACACGCTGTTTCTGACTTTTTGAATTGAAAAAGCTTCCTGGATGGGAAGCAAAACATCTTCAAACTTGAAAACAAAGTCTGGTGGATTGTTTTTGTTAAACTTTTTTGGAACTTTAATGGAAAGCCTCATGGCCATCACCCTAATCTTTGGCTTATGCCGCAGATTCTCTGTAAATGAGGTTGTGAATCAGGCAGGGCCCCTGAAAAAATGTTTTTATTCAAAACCAACATGTTGCTAAAAGACAACAATTCATTCAGAAAATAATTTTTAGGCTTAGCTGTATTTAGCAAAAATCTGTCCATTAATCATTCCATCAACATTTTCAAAATAGTTTCTATTTTCAACATTCTTTAAAAAGATGCAGAATTTAAGAGGATAAGTAAAACTGAACTATTATCATTATTTTCAGTTCTTCTCTTAAATATATGCATTTAATAAACTAATGACTGCCAAGCTGAAACCACTCAACAAATAAATTCACAAATCTCATATTTCCCAGATTAAGAATGCACTCTGCATCAGATTTTCTGAAATATATATATATATATATTTACTTTTTCTTTTAATCAGCTGAACTAACTCTTTTTTTTTCATTAGACCAACACAAATGAAAAGCTGCAGGTGCTTCTGTAGTGACGCGTTAAAAGAAGCAGGATTAGGTCAACATTTTCTCAGTACAACAGACCTACGAAGGTCTGCAAATAACATCTCAGGAAACCGAAATCTATGTAACCTCATTCAGCTTCCTTTGATATTTTTGACTTCCTGCCAGTAATGAAAGGCTATGAGCTTTTAACTTAGAAACAGGTCAGAAATATAAAGATTACTATACAAGATAGAAAGAAAACAGCTTTCTAGTAGCATCATGTAAAATCATTTCAAAAGATCGATTTAGAATATAAATTTATTGACAATTATTGACTTAGTTATTGACTACAATTTACATGATATAATATGAATATACAGTTAAATAGGAATGAGCTGGATACTGGTGTCATGGTACATCTTTTAAGCAGCCAACAGCAGGTTCCCTACCTGCAGTAAGGGCCTAATGTTTGGGGATGAAGAATCAAATTAGCAACCGAATATCGGGAGAAACTAACAGGGCACGGCAGTGAATTGGACAACATGAACAGATGGGTGCAATTATGAAAACATAAACAGGTGAAAATCATGATATTAGCTCATCCTCAACGATTGATCCAAATATCCACAATGTGTCCCTAAAAAACAAACCAGGGAGCGGTGAGGGTCTCGGAGAGACGACCAGAAATTAAACATGAAGCACCGTTCTGGCGGCTGAACAGGCGGCCGTCTCACTTCATGTTGTACCACTTTTGCAGGTTAGGGCAGGAACTCTTTAACAGTTAAATTAAGACTATGTGGATGCAACAGTTAAAACCGACCTAAGAATAAAATGTAACTATTTTGTTGGAGTTAGTTTAACCCTTTACAGGGCAAGTTATCTTTTTTGATTACTTGCATACCCCTTACAAATGGAGCCATGGCTGTACATCTTATTTTGGCATTGGACCAATTAGATAAGCCCTCAAATGACATATTACCTGCTGTAAATTAAATTGAAGTCAAGAGAAAAAGTTAAAAAGCCAATTGAAAAGTCAAAAAGTAAAGTTAAAAAGTTAACAAGCCTAGTTAACAGTCATATTTAGGTTTATAAACTTCCAGTATCAGCATTAATGCCTCTAAGGTTATGTTGTACCAAAAAAATGTTTTTTTTACTCTCAGAGTGTTTTTGTTGTTATTTTTCGGGCAAGTTGGCATTTCTTCTTATTACATTGACATTGATTTTTGCCATCAAAATATCCATATTTTTTGAATGTTGCAAAGATAATAAGGTCTTCTCCTGGATTCCAATAACATTATTTGCTGGAAATGTAGATTTTCAAAGTATTTCGCTTAGTGCCCTGTAAAGGGCTAACAGTAAAAAACTAAGGTTTTTGAGCAAATAAAAACAATATTACAATCTGGCCAAACATATAATGGCGTTAAAATATATAAACTGCAACCAGTATTCACTGTAATTACAAAGACTGCATGTTTAAGAAATACTGTTTTTTTATCACACTTTTGTGCATTATACCAATGCAAACTAAGGGATGTTATAATAATTAATTATAATTGAACTTTATTGATCTGACACTGTAAAAATTTACCTTTGCCAGAGGAGCAGTGTGCAAACTCCTCGGAGCAAAAGCGCGCTTTTTTACCACTAGGCCAACACTCCCCTGAAACATAAACATAATATTCACTCAGGAATGAATACAGGCAGCATCGACTCTCAATTATGATTATAAGAGCTAATTTTGGAAACATTAGTTCTCTTTAGTTTCTAAGTCTTATTTATTTTTTCATTCATTTAAGCTTGAAAATTTAGAGCAGTTGTCTCAGACTCTGGGCCTGAGGAGCAGGTATCCTTTTGCTTTTCTCTACTTAAAATAAATATCAGGAAATTCTTAAAATCTGCAGAATATCAAAACATCCTTGGATTTTATCCATTTTATTTCAAGGATGCATCTATAAGCTACAGCGCCTATAGCGTAGTTCATGACCACTCAAATTATGGTCATGAACAATGTGATCATGTTATCTACATGTTTGCAGAGGGTTGTGTTCTTACATTTTAAGGGAAATGTTAATGTGTTATTCGCTAAAACAATGTTTACTATAAATATTTGCAAACATTAAAGTTTAACTTGATTTAATTGAAACAACAACAGTTGTGATGTTATTTGCAGGTTGTTGCAGGATTCTTTTTACTGCCTGTTAAACTTGACCATAGTTTTCAGTTATTTTCATTGACTGGAATTCAGTCTTGCAGCTTGAAAGGAGTAAATGTCGTTAATTCTCTGCGTAGAACAAATCTGTACTTGCCGTTGTAAGACGCCCCCACATTGCAAGCTCGGCGGCCCCTGCTTGAGGAAGTGGAGCATCCTGTCAGTGCTTAAACACCGAAGCGCATAGATTCACAGTAATTGTGCATCGGCTGCATTGCTGTGGCGAACCACGTGACGCAGGGCTACCGTCGTAGTCTTCCAAGAATCACACATCAGGTTACACACAGATGTTACGGACAATGAGATAGTAAATGCTTTAAATGTGGTCAGCGTGAATTTGTAAAAATCCTCTTTAACTGAGAATCCAGAGAAATATAATGTTAAACTTCTGTTCATTAATATGAACTATATTGCTTGAAATACAAAGAGATCCAAATTTTATGGTTTATTGAAATGAGGATAAAGGACTATTGCACTGAACTTATTTAGCAGTCGCTAAAAAAAAGCTGAAAGAAATTTTTATATATTTTTTGTTCTCTTTTTCCCCTTGTTTTGTTTTATGCATCCATGTGAATCTTACTTTGTCAGCAGATGCTTTTTAAAAATTTTGTTGAATGAGAATCTGACCTTTTACGTGAGTTTCACTAGCAGTTCTGCATGTTTTTCCCCACTTTTAACCGTCCTTGAGTTTCCACAGAGCACAAGCATCTGCATGTTTTTTATCCTTTTTTCCGATCTTCGCGTCAGCCGGGTCAACAACTGATGCTTCAGACCAATACTGAAACCAAGAAGCGTGCGTCTGTCTTTTACTGGTGCTGCTTCTATCGTCCGCTCGCTCACCCCTGGGTGCCTCTTTGAATTGGGGGGGAACCCAACGCCGTTCCCAGAAACCCTCAGAGTGCCTCTGTGTGTGTGTCTGTGGGCGTACGGAACTATGCAGCAGCGTATGAGAGAGTCCTCTGGGTTTGTGCGCTATCTGTTGTGTGTGCAACAATGTATGTTTATGGTGTGTGTGCACACATGTGTGTATGTGGTTAGTCCATTCAATTACAAAATCTAGCATGCAGTCTGAATCACATCCGGTTTTAAGCCAAAAATAACCAAACCGCAGGGTGACAGAAAAGCAGCGCAGCAGGCATCCGCCTACAGGGGGAGAGGAATACATCCATACACTCTCACACTCAGTGCACCACTGGTCACTTGATGTTTTCCATAAACAACAGTTAGAAAAGATGAATCTTTCCAAAATGACAGCCTTGTCAGGAAGTTTATGTTTTGTTTTTTGTTTTTTTACATTTTAAGCTGAACAGACTTATACACCCCCATCAAAAACTAGAGAAAACTGTCAAATGCTTTTAAAGCAATGTAAAGTGAAGCAACATTAAAGACTCTTTATCAAGCTGCTGTAACGGTAGACTGGGGACATTACACACCTTGCAATAAACTCCTTGGGTTATATTTTAGACCTGAACACCCCCCATCACCATAAATACCACCACCCCCAGTCTGTTTCTAATGTCTGTCTGACTGCTAAGCTCATGAAACCAAATCTTAAAATCTTAAAAATCTCAGGTAATGAAATATAGCCACCTTTAGATGTGTTTTATCCAATCAATGCTTTTCTGAAGCCCTTACATTTTTTTTTTAAAGAAAACAAAGTAATGAATAAAAAAGCTGCTGAGTTAAAATGAAGAACTCATTGAGGCCAAAGATAAAGGTGTCTCTAATAGAAAATGTTTTAAGGTAGGACTGAAACAATCAGGTTGTGGTTGATTGATTAATTAATTGATTAGTGAAATAATTGTCAGCTTATTTAATAAGCAAACAATTGTTTGTATCATACAGACTCTAAAACCTGATGCCATTTGCTGAAAGAATCCCCCAGTTAAATAAACTGTGCATAAAAATATACATTTAGGATTAAAAAAAAACCTTCTTTTACTGTAAATATCGTTTGTATTTTACATGTTTTGTGACAAATGTTTGCTGAGCGTTATTTGTTCAAAAACTTTCATATTGAGGTTTATTTATTTACTATGAGCCTCTCTTTTAGATAATTGGAGTAAGCAAAAAAAAGAAAAAAAAAATCCCTGCTAAACCAATTCAATAGCTACAGTCCAAACGTTGTGATGTAAATTGAAGTCGTGTGTTGAAAAATGTCATACTTAACAGACCATTCAAATTGTTAAACACGGTGGTGGAAGCATCATGCTGTGGGTTATTTTTCATTTGCAGGGATATGGAAGCTGGTCGGAGTTGTTAAACAGAGAGAAACGATGGGAAATCCTGGAAGAAAATGGATACGCTGTAAAATAACCTCGACTTGGATGGATTTCAACCTTTAAAAAATCAATTTGTGAGAATACATTTTTAAAAAATCATGCCAAATATTTTAGGTTTTCATTTTTAAACAGATCCCATGGGCTAAATGCATCATTTTTATCTGCCCTACAGTCACATACATTGATTCATAAGTGAATTAAAATAATATAAATATAAACTAAAGTTTCCGGTCGAATTGTGATTAAATGTAAAGCAGGGGTATCAAAGCTTCTGCAAGACATTATAGGTTTTTTATTATAAAAACAAAACCTTGATCAACGTTAGTTTTGGAAACCTGATCAGTCATCCTCCAGATGTAAATCAAAATGAAATGATACAGTTAAAAACAACCATTCTGACATCTGTGGTGCTTTTTTACAGCACTACATGGGGCAGGATGTGGTCAACTGTGTGCTACAAAGCTGCCTCCCACCTGCAAAGAAGTGTTTCAGGTTTTAAACAACTGCCACCAAGAAGTCATTCTCTTAAAAAAACAAAACAAAACTTTGAGCACTGTACTGTCTGTTTAATATCCATATACAATCATAGAACCCTGGCATTTTTCCATCTACACCGGCCCACTTATGGACGTGCTTTTTTTTCCGGAATCTTCTCCACCCCTCCTTTCTTCTTTTTGCCAACTCTTTCCATGATTATTAGCCCATCCACTGAAATGAAAATATAACCGAAGCAACATCCGCATCCTCCATATTACCATTGACCAGCACCACTCACCACATCAGCAGGGTTGCCAGATGTCACTGACTCCCGTTTTCCAGCCCAAAAAATTTTCATAAACCGTCTAAATATATGAAATTCTGCCCAATTTGAACCAAAGATCTCTTAGGCCATAAATCTAAAGAAAATCATTTTCTACCCATAGACGGTCATCCTAAGCTGCCAGATTGGGAAACATCCCAACCTGGCAACAATGCACGTAAGATGGGAAACGTTAGCCTTTAGATGCAAAACCCCATCATGCAACGCAACATATTTTTGCAAAATATTAAAACATAAATTTGTCAAATATAAGAGGAACATCGTAGTTTGGTTTAAAGAAAGCATTTTAGTTTTACTGTAATTTAGTTTGTTGAAAGGATTTTACAGTTTGAAGAAATTGAAAATTACACCAAATGCCAACCGTGACAAGGAAGGGTTATATATACTGCATGCATCATTTTGGTAGTTAACATTGTATTATTCTTGAGCTCCTTGAATTATTTACTCTCACAGGTAGGAGCTTCGGCCGGAGAATAAGTGTTGGAGCCGGTATGATTTAAGGAAGGCCGGACATCGCAAGCTAAAATTAGGACCAAATGCCCGGTATCACAGATTACCAGTCCGAGCCTGGATCAGTTAACTATTGGAAAGCGCCATTTTCACTGTAGCGTTACATCCCTAATTTTTTCTAATCATTACAGCAGCTTTAATTAAAATACCATATACCTTGCTGGAGGGACTATCTGGAGAATAAAATTATTCCAGATGCAAGAGAATGAAAAAGGTCATGAAGAAAAAGAAGGGGAGGGGGAAAGAGAGCACTGTAATAATGTTTGGCCTTGGTCTGCCAGCGGGGTTCTTCCCTTAAGAAGCCAAAAGGAATGCAAAGAATGCTGCATGAGGAAAAAAAAAATGAGGAGGGGGAGTAGCAGAGGAGGAGAACAGGAACAAGAAATGAGAAGAGAGGAAAGAAAGAAGCTAAAGAGCGGAGAATCCAGAGCGAGATAGGAAGATGATGAAGCCAGGGAGTCACCAGATAGAAATAAGGAAAAGACTTGTTATCTTTACTGAGCTGAGTAAACACAGGAGAAGATAAAAACAATAAGCCTGGAAAATATTTAGAAGGGGGAAAAAAGCATAATCTCTGGGTGTTTGTATTGTTTATGCAGATGGAAATCAAAGCGAGCTGTAGGACAAAGTCACAGTGTGTGTTTACATACTTTAATGGTATATCCCTGAGCGAGAGATGGGAACGGGACGGGTTAGTCCCATGGCTCAACATTCATGTTCTCATTTCTGTCAACGTCAGCAATGGAAATTTCACACCTGCATTAAAAGGAAGATATTCTTTTTCCACTTTTAAGCGGCCATTCTGCATCAGTCAGCTGATACACATGAGATACCGGCAGAAAGGCTGAGAAGCTACAAGTCTGCGAGATTTAAAAATAAATCTCTTATGCTTCCATTGAGAAAATTATACGTTATCACTTCATGGGATCCCCCTGAAATGTGATGAAGCCGCAAAATAAAACTCAGCAGCTGCCTACCACAAATAGGATTTAAAATGTCTGACATTATCCTTCCATAAAACACATCATTTTGGTGCGAGAATAAGATGTGAAGCAACAGGACTCTGATTTAGACATCAACCAAGAGAGCAGCCCCATATTGCTAAGTAGCTTTAAAGCTAGTAGTTAAGGTTATCACAGCTTTTAGTGCATGATGAACTACCGTAAATAAATTCAGGTCGACTAGTGACCAAACTCTCACGTTTCCATTCACCGACAGGTCAAATGATGCAAAACTTTATCTTTATTTCACAGATTCAAAACATGACAACTTAAACTTTCTTAACCTTTAAAAACTTTAACAAACCTAATTTTCTTGTTCAAACTCACTGCCTCTATCAGTAAACCTGAAGAATATGTTTCCCCTTTCTGCATATTTGTGAGATTTATCTGTGGAATTAAAGTGCAAATCACGCTTGATTTTGGATGCATCCTTAGAAACAAAATAGAGAAAACAGATGAGAGACCTCCATAGGCCAGAAAAGACCTGATCAGTGCATCGGTTATACAATCACAGATTGCTGCCGCTGAAATATTATCATATGAACAATTTTACACTGGATGATATATGTCGAAATAAAAAAAAAGGATCTTTCTTTTACTTATGACAAAATTTGAAAGTGATTCACATTTTATGTATTTTTTTTTCCCGTCAAAATGTTCTTAATGAATTAATAATTCTGAGTTAAGATCAGATATGATGAATTAAATAGACAGAAATGTCAGAAGTTCATGTGTTCACTGGTTATAATCAAAAGCAACAATCCTTCCCCAAATATCAGCTTAAGCATCAGCCCCATCCGCCTGTACATCCACCGGAAAAAAAAGAAATCTAAATAAATAATTTTTTCTAAAAATAGGTGCATTTTTTCTTGAATTTAGGAGGTAAAAGAGACACATTGCCAATTGAACAAGATAATTTACATTTAAAATAAGAAAAAAATATTACATTGTCTTATATCCAGGGCATGTTATCTAATTATCTTATTTTAAGTGTAAAAAAACTCATTCCATTGGAAAGTCATCTTATTTACCTGTTCAAATTAAGGGTGAATGCAGTTAATTTAAGAAATGTTTGCTTATTTCTAGATCTATTTTGCATTGTCCAACTTTAACAACCCTATCTGTACTAAAGGTAAACAGAAATCTTAAACATGACTGCGGTAGATGTCAGTGTAAAGGCTGTATGTTATTCCCACATTCAAAATATCAAAAATTTCTAAGAGTGGATTAAGTGCTTACAGAAATCCACAGCAGCACAAAGGGCAATAATCTGAGATTAGAGAGCTTGAAAGTCAGCAAGGAAAGGGAATATCACTTAAAAAAAATCTTTTAAGTGTTTTATTAACCATTAAAGTGTAAAAGTCTACAATTTTACAAATAACCGAATCAAAGAAAAACAGGTTTTTAAAGAGTTATAAAAATCGGACCCATTCCTTCACAGGCTGCGCATTCTCTAGTGTCCAAACTGTTTCCATGGTGTGTGACTCTGAAAAGATTAGCCCCACATGGGGCCCACGATGACATGTGCAGTCCCCGGGAAAACAAAAGGTTGCCGACAGACATTTTCCACAACATCACAACCGTGTCATGTGTGCAGTCTCAATGTTGCAACACCGAGAAGTTTAACAGAGAAACACGTCTATTTCAGCTCTTTTTGAGTGGAAAAAGAAGGTTGTGATAAATAAATCTGAAGCTGCTGCAAAGCTAAATATTTGGTTTATAGCATTGTTAGACGTAAACTCATTTGGACAAAAAAACCTGTTAAACTTCAAGTGAACTCAGGCCAACAGAAAAAGCCGAGTGTGTAATGAAAGGCTGCAGATCTTTTACACCCTCAGGATATTTAGAGTTTTATGTTGGCCAAAACAAAGCAAGAAGCCGTAGCAACCACAAGAAAATCCCGGATATATCGGCAGCAGACACCCATGCAAAATAGAAAAGATCAAAATTCTGATCAAATCAAAACTCACCCTTGTAACACCCACTGTTCTGAACAACAACAACCCAAAGAAGCGTGAGCGTATGACTAGGAAACACCCAGACAGGCCAAAAATAACTCTATACTCATTCCCCATCTCTCATTTTCGGCCCCGCACTCTCTCACTCATTCTGTCTTATTCTGTTTCACTTTTGACATGATAAAACCAACAGTAGGAAAGAAAAAGAGATCGGTTAATGTTCCTGCACGGAAAATATCCCCTACCAAAGGCAACTAAGTGTGAGAACAGCAGACATGACTAAATGATTGGGTGTATGGAGAAAATAACGAGTATTAGACTAGAACGGTTGAACAAGGGGAAATTCAGAGTGTCTCTCAAAAGGGAAACATTAGTCCTTACAAACATGTCTGTTTGACACAATCAACCGATGATGAAACTGAAAACAACTATAAAATCCCTGATGTTTCTATTTCTACTCAGGTTGAGATGCTCACTGGAGCCGTACTTTTCCATAAAACCGTCCGACCTAAAGCTATTTGGCTCTTTTTTGGTAACAAACTTGTGAGTTTGTTTGGGTTCACGATGCCCAATTAGGCTACAAGCGAAGCAACGCTTGTAAACAAAGTCACATGAACTCACAAGTAGCGTGTTTACGCTGCAGTTTTTATAACCTGTCATCCTTCAGGGAGTCTTTTAAACAAATCCAACTGCAGCCTTTTGTTAAATTAACATAAAGTCACAGGGGGAAAAAAAAAAGGTTTATAAAAAGGGTTTCAAACTTTTTCATCATAGTTTTTGCTGCTTTTTCATTTTATGACAAATTATAATCTAAGCTTCCATCTGCTCTGGTTACACATCTTAGCAACAGTTAACTTTCCTATAGTTTAGAGTCGCTTTGCTGAAATACCAAAGAAAGGCTGGAAGGATTTCTCCAGATAAAGGAAGCAGCTCTGCATCTGCTGCACACTGCTGGTCAGCTGGCTGGGAAAAGGTTAAGAAGCTTAATCCTTAGAAGAAGAAAAAAATCAGCCCTTTTTGCGGTTATTTTCAAAGTATAATGGCTAACAAGGGTTGAAAACTCGTATTTACATGAATGCTAATCGAAATGATTGATTCTAAAGTTTTATGTCTAAAATAAACAAAACAATATGAACAGAAAATAGACAGAAATATATAACAATGTTAAAAATACATATAATTTAGAATATTAATCAGAAAGTCTGAAACTGTAAACAAACATTCAAAATGTGTTTGTGATGCAGAAGAATAATGCCTTTATTGGTTAGTTCAAAACTCAGTGACAAATATCCTGTGCAATACCTAGGTGTGGGATCTAGCAACGAATATTCTTGTTTACTCAAAAGGTCTAGTCGTCCGTCCGTCCATCCTTTCGTCTGGGTTGAAAAAAAGGTTTGCAAGACTAAATATTTTATTCCAACCAAATCATCCAGGATCGGCTAAAATCTCTTTTCTGAAGATTTTTTATGCTTTAATGGAACTTATTTTGAACTATGTTATTTTTTTTCTTCTTTTTTTTTTTAAAAACCAAGTTTTTACAGACAGATTTTGTTGAATTTTATCAGGTTAATTTTATCAAAGAAAATAAATTAAGGGGAAAATCAGGGGAAAATCAAGGATTTTACTAATGAAAGTTGATTGAGTTGAAAAGTTAAAATTTCAACATTTTAAAATCCTTTATCATGATCTAATAGTAATTTTACACTGTATATAAACCTGTATATAAACATTTTTTTAATTATTTCTGTTATATATGTTTTTTTTTTGTTTATACCATGAAAGTAGACCTTTCTCACTCTACTCTTTACATGTGTAATGTTTAATGTATTTACAGTGCAGTGCCTGTTTCTGTTATTAATTTAACTGAAGATATTTTTAGACTTGCTTCATAGGTGATGTAATGACTAAGATAAAGTCAAGGTTTTATTCTAATGAGTATGCTGTGACACATGCAGGGGTTTTCCATTGAAGCAGTTCTGGTACCAAAGCAAAATTGGTGCTAAAGCCCGTTCACATGCTTCTGCAGCCAAAACTGAGACCCATCTTCACATCCCTTATATACATTTTTAGCTGTTTAGCTGCAGAGAGACATTTTAAATGAATCTCATCTTCTTGTTTTTCCTTGTATTAATATTTCAAATCTTATTAGGGAAGACTTTTTTATAATCACAGGTTGCAATTTAAAAACAACAGCGGAAGTGAGAGAGCTGAAACACAGAGCATGATCTAAAAACAGGTCATATAAAAAAATGCTAAATAATTCTTATTGATTCTTTTCATTTTTCTTTTTTTTTAAATCAGGGATGAACCTCAGCAGTTTTTTTATGTTGTTTTTTTAAACTCAACAAGGCTCGATCTATGTCACACTGAAGGCTTCTGTCCTAAAGCTTGAAGATTATGCTGTATTGTCTGCACACCCAGTCCTGCAGGAGAGAAATGCAGCCATAGATTAAGGTAAAACATCCTGCCGCTTCCGCCTTTTTCATTCGATTAGACCAGATGTAAGCTTAGCCTAAAATGTCAGCTTTCATGATTTCCCCAACAGGATCACTTAAAATATCAATATCCTTTTAATTTAAGGTTTAAAAAAAGTATTATGGCTTCTCTTGTGAGAATGTTATGCAGCAGATGTTGAGAGATTAAATCTAACTTTCTTTTAAGAGATAATTTTTTTATTCTTCTTAGGATAATTATCATTGATGATGTGTGAGTTTATTACACCTTAAAACTAGCTGCCTGTTGTGTGTCAGAACTGATATTTTCCTCAATAGTTTATCTAATTAAAACAGTTCCTCCGACCGGATACACAGTTATAATCTTTTTTCTGCATGTGGCAAAGATTTGGGAATGGAAAGAGAGCAGTGTCCTTCAGCTAAGAACAAAGTGTAATATTTTGATAAGGAGCCATGGATGTCTCATCATCTGCTAACATGTATGATGTAATGATGTGATGATGTGGCAGACTGGAGATGTATAAAATGCCTTTTTAACTGTTAATCGGGGCAACTTCCTGAGAGGTGAGCAGCTGCCTTCTGTAACTCTGCAACTTCTCTGATCTGACTAAGATTACAATTTCTATCAGAAAATGTTGTCATGTTATTTTATACATATAAGTTATGAAGTGTTATTTAAAGAGTATGTCCCAAGTGATCTCTTTTCAGGAAAAAGGACCGGAGAGAGAAAGCTTCAAGGTGCATACACAGAGCCTATCTTTAACAAAAAACAGGTTGCTGGTTTCCTTTCCTCCAGAGTGGTTAAAGGAGGCAGACCTTTGCTTTATTGCTGGAAACAGCCAAAGCTATGCGACAGTTCAGTTTGGAAACAGATGGAACCGGTACTGATTCAATACTGGCACTGATTTGTCCTAAAACGTATGTCCTTTGATGCAAAATGCACTTTAATGTACGCTTGCCTTTGGTTCTTACAAGCCTCTCTGACAAAGTTTTAAATACAAGATATGAACAAAGAAATGATTTATCAAATAAGTTAAACCAGATTTGTTTGTTTTTTTCTTAGATGTGTTAAAAAAAATCCACCCTTTGCTTTGGTTCTGTGACCTTTTGGTGCTGAAAGTGTTTCGATGCATTTCTGACTGGAACCATTAAAATGCAACAGAGCTAACAGTTTAGGGTGGCGTCTTATCCCTGTTTGAACCTCCAAAGCAATCAGATAAATAAAGAAAATTTATCTAGGATAGTTTATAAGCTTAAAAGTCATCTTAAGTCTCATCCAGATAATATCAATGTCATGTTTAACTATAACTAATAAAGCAGGGAGGACTCATAATCTTCACACACAGCCTGTCTGACTAAGATAAGATGCAGGGAGATAAACTAGCAGGAGGATTTGCTGTGGCTGATGATGATAAAACATGGATAGCATAAGATGAAACATCTAAATGCTTTAAATCTATTCTATAAAAGCCTTTATTCCAGGGAGCAGCACATCTGTGTCCACTATCTGTCACTGATGAGTGATGAACTTGAGTTTTCTCTGGGGCTCTCAGTGAAAGCTTACACTTCTCCTCTCTGCTGTGCCCTCTGTGGGAAACTCAGAGCCCGTATTAAGCTGAGAAGGAGAGACAGATGACTTTTGCTCGCAGGATATCCTGTTCTAAGCTGAGCTGCCGGGCCTATTCTGACCTCCTGACCCCTCTTAACTCCTGACCTAACCATAGTTTAGACTCACATCTCCAATATTTCCTAATCGCCCCAAATCTCTCCGTCTCCACTTGAGCTTGCATTGTTCTCTTTGTTTTCAGTTTACTTTACCTTTTTTAACTTTCCTTTTTTAAGTTTTTTGTCTTTTGTTTTAAATCCTAGCTGTGTTTGTTAAAAAGAGTTCATCCATCAAGTTTTACGTGAGAAAATGTGCAAAACTTTAAGATTCTTTATTGTTAAATTTAGACGAGTAGTGACAAAGTCCGGTCCCTGCTGGCTGTTGTTTTGCAGCTTATAAATGTGGTTCTGCTTCAACACATTTAAATAAAGGTGCAAGTCAGTAAAGACAGAGTTTCTTAACCCTGCTCCTCACGGCTCACTGCCCTTCAGGTTTTAGATGTATCTGTTTGCGCACACCTGGTTCAAATGATTGCATTTCCTCCTCTGCAGCGATCAAATGCTGCAAAAGCTCGTTGTTCACCTTCTCGTTCAGGTCAGATGTGTGGAGGCAGGGAAACACCTAAAACCTGTAGGACCAGGTTAAAAAAATCCTAAATTAGGAAGAATAAACTGAATGCTGAGGAAAATTTACCCATTTGATTAAGTTGTCGAAGAAGGGTGAAGATCAACAGCAACAGCAACAGATAATCAATTTGATTTGGGTCACACTTTTATACTAGGTTGTTATATAGATAAAAATGCCTTCATCTGAAATGTCCCATTGTAGATCTAGTTATGTATTTTAGATCTTTCTGAATGATTCTATAACTCTGATCTCAAGTCTTTACGGCCTATTGCAGTTTTTATTTTATTTTATTTTATCAATCCAGAATTTACTTCTATATTTACTTCATCTCAATGAGTCAGATCAATTTCTTCATCTCCACTTAGGAATAAACAGCATTCCCATAGCATGATGGTGCCGCTACTGAGCATCAATGCAGATATTGTTGTTTGGGCCATGTTTGGTGGTGAGCACCACTTTTTTTCCACATGGTCATAGTGTCCTCCACATGTGTTCTGGAAATGGGCGATTCCTTTCAACTTAGATTTTTTTGCTTGTTTCTCTGTTCATTAAATACCATATTTGGTGAATCTATGACTAATATTATGGAGATCAAAAAAAGGGAACACCAGCGTGCGAACCTAAAGTGAAATAACCACTGAAATCCATAATGTTTGCACTAATTTTAAGATATTCTTTTTCCTGCATGATAAATTATTTCATAAGTCATGAAGCAGAAAAATAGGAAAAAATGAAACAGTATTTAATCCATGTATGGGAATTCTTTCATTTTTCTATTTTTATAAATCCCTAAATATCCTGCTTTCAACATGACTATCGCTGTTTTCCAACCACAGAGTCATATACTGGAAAAGAATGCTTTGGAATAACTAAGGGAGGAAAAATGTCAGCAAGTTTGGGACTATTGGAAATATTGTCAGAAATAACATATAAATCAATGCTATCAAGATGAGATTTGGAGAATTTGTTGATTACTTCCCTTATTTTTCCAGCCATTCTTCTTCTCACAGATAATCCTTCAACTCTGCTGTCAAACTGGAAAATAGGTATGTTTTTTTTAAGCTCAATAGCGACACCCTTTGCCTCTGTGGACAGTGGACGAAAAAAAAAAACATACTCTGTGATTAGAGAAATAATTAGCCAATCATCCTCTGACCTACGAGCCAAGCCTAAGGTCAAAGAGGCATAGAGAGGGCTGCTTCCCAGGTGTTTTCCCATAAAAGAAAAAACCCTTCAGCGGGCACAGCTGCAGAGGAAAGCCATACTGAAGTCATTGTCAGCGCAGAGGTCAGGAACTTCTCTGCAAGTATACAACCTCACTGCCACCAGGCGTATGTGTGAATGTGCATGCGTGAGGTGTACCACTGGACTGAGAGCGAGTTTGTCCAGAAGGGCTGTGGTGGAAATCAACACTTCCTGCTTCCTGTGGCAAAAGAAGGTGCTACCGTTGATGTCCCCTTATCGCTGGACACACAGGCTGAGTGGAGGGAGGAAGGCCAAGGGGAGGAAGAGGAGCTGGAGGGAGGTCAAGCAAGCTCAACAAAGAGGGAGGACTTAAGAGGCCGTCAAGGTTCTGCTGCTTTTTCTTTCTTAATAGTCACATGAAAACAAAAGCTATGGAAGTTATGGAAGTTTTACCATAGATTATCTTAAAAATCCACATCCAAACTTTGACTAGGCCATTAAATTGCATGTTTTTGGTCATTGTATGAAGTTTTGGAGCCTCTAACAGGTTTCCTCTCAGGATTTTTTGCTTAAGAAATGCATCCCCACAGCCTGATGCCACCACCACCATGTTTTATTAAAGTTCACTGTAATGTTGAGTTATTTTTCTGACACATATTTGTTGTGTATGCATACCAGAACTGTAAAGGTTCAGACCAGGGCATTGTCACACATTTGCTTTCTCACACTTTCCATTAAGTGCACACTAATGGCCTTCCTATTGTTTATATAACACATCCCTCCTGTGTTCTTGATGCTGTTTGTTGACTAATGTTCTCAAACATGCTTGCTTGGTATTCACAGAAATGCTGGACCTTTGCAGAGTTTAAATTACACATTTTAAACTGTATTCAGCTGCACCAATTAGTAAAATTGCTGGGTTTTCTTCGTGACTGTCCACCCATCCATTTTCTGTCATGCTTATCCCTGCTTGGGTCACAGGGTGCTGGTGCCTATCTCCAGCTGTCAATGGGCAAGAGCAGGGGTACACCATGGACAGGTCACCAGTCCATCACAGCAACACAACCATTCACACACACACCTAAGGAGATTTTAGACAAGCCAATTAACTTAGCAGTCATGTTTTTGGACTGTGGAGGAAAGGCAGAGTACCCAGAGAGAACCCACACATGCACAGGGAGAACATTTAAACTCCATGCAGAAAGACCCTGGGCCCGGGAATAGAACTTGGAACCTACTTGCTGCAAGGCAGCAGTGCTACCCACTCTGCCACTGTGATTCTTGTGTAAAGACACGAACAGAACAAAGTAAAGTGTTTTAATGGTCTTAAAGTCAGACTCTAAACCTCAGCCTGGCATAAACGGCTGTACATGTACATCTTTTCTGTTTATTCCATATGACGTGTTTCTCTCAATGAGTAGAGTTGCTAACCTTAATAAACTTTTCAGTGATATTCTAAGTTTTGGGGTTTTACTGCATATATTCTTCTGCATTTAATTGCACTTGGATCTGAGAAGGTATTTTGTGTTGATAGAGGTCAGGAAGTCTAAATGGTTGCTCTTCAGGTGATTAGAGGGAAGAAAAGAAATACAGAGGGACAAAAAAGTTAGAATTTTTAAAAGGACTGAAGGAGAATTATTTGTTTTACTGTGAAGGATGAAAAGAGAAGAGGAGGGGGAAAGATGTTTGGGATCAGGGTGGGGACGCTTTCAGCATTCGGGGATTGTCCCAGATGGACACAGGCCGCTCCCTCCCTTTATAAACAGCCTCTGGCTTCTACTTTTTCTCCTCCCTTCTTTTTCCTCCGTCCATCTCCTCCTCTTTTACCTTAACGTCTGTCGCTTACGACTCAAGAGTTTGTGGGACGCTTGGCAGAAAGTTTGAACAAATTGACACTTTAATGGATTGGTTTTCTTCTGACACTTTTTTCTTTCTGTTCCCCCAACCCCCCCACCCCCCCCCAGTCTTTGCCATTTCCAAAGTCAACACACCACTAAATGCTGGGCTGACTCACTTCCACTGTGGGTGGCTCTGTTTCCAATTTTCTCACCACCTCGGCCTCTCCACCACCTTGGAGGAAAAGAGGAAGCTTTTGTCCAGAGAACACAAAAAAGAAAAACAACAAGAAAACAGCCAAAGAAGCATAGAAAAGTGACAAACATTTTAACAAATGTTGAAGGAAGGTTTGCCAGCATGAAGACACACACGGGAGACGTGGGGATTAAAAACCAAGCCTGCTTCTCCAGATTCTTCTCAACAGTGAAATGCATTCCTATATTTCTCTTTGGGGGAGCGTGGGAGCGCCCCAAGAGCAGTGCACAAAAAACCACAGGGCTCACAACAACAGGAGGAAGCCGGTAACTTGAGTACGGGAACAGAGGTAGAATGAGAGGCAGGCAGGAACAGAGCATTTTGCATCTTTAACTCCCCCCAATGCAGCAACATAAAAAACACAAAGATCCAATCTGACAGCTTCCCCACTTAGTTTGTTGGCTTACCAGTTTGCTTTGTGCACCAAGAGGAGTATGTTACGGGGTCCCCTCAGTCATGTTCATGCAAGGTTCAATCCACAAAGCCCTGGAGTGGAGACAGGACACTCAAACAACAGATTCACAGTGGTCCAGGCGCAGTATCAGTTCCCTCTGTCCAAGTGTTGAGAAAGTGAGGGGCCGCAACAAAAGGAGAAAGAGGGAGGGAGAGACTGAGGCACAGAGTGAACAAGAGAGAGAGAGAGATTAACCTCTCTGAGATGTCTGGTGGACTCTCTCTCTCCCTCCCTCCCTCCCTTCCTCACACACACAAACACACACAGAGCTGGTTTGCTGTATCACTGACTTCTTGTGTTTTCTCTCATGTGCCAAGAGGAGGAAGAGAGAAAGAACAGAGGGAGCAAAGTGTACATGTGTTCATGTGTTTGTGTGTGATGTGTGTTAAGGTAGGAGGGACCGGCTGGCATTGGTCCAGAGACAGCCAGCCTGGTAGAAAAAGACAATAGCAGGAAACCCTGTATCAGAAGGAGGCTAAATACCAGCAACAAAAATAATTAACAGACAGCGAAAAAACAATGACATCCGCAGTGGAAAACACAGTTTGCAGTCTGTGCCTAACAATGATACTGGAAACAAGCAGGAGACTTAGGCTATTCTTATTCCTGCTGCTCGTACTTACCACTGGATATAAAAATACCAAATACCAGAAAAAATATGAGGGGTTAGTATGAATTAAAAGATTAAAATTCTGTTATGTTTTTTAAGAAATTCAATGACATCTCCACAAAATTATAAAATGAATAGGTTTAAGACATTTTAAGATAAGATTTAATAAATCTGCTTTAATCAGACTTTTATCATGGCGTCAAAATCAACATCTAATGATGACAATTCTTTAATATCATCATTTTATTTTTTAGGGCTTGATAGTATGTCAGTCATGGAGATCCTGTAATTCTGGTCCAAAGTTTGCATCCATTTATTATAAAAAAACAAGTTTTGTATTGATTTTATGCGTTTAATTTTTTATCAGATTTTTTTGTGATTGTAATAATACAACCTTTATGACCAGAAATGTGCTTTGGTCTGCTTTTTGGGTTGAGAACAAAAGTGGATTTATTTTCATTTGTTTCTCCTTGCCAATGCACATTTTGCAGGTGAACAGTAAACAAACCCACATGTGTGGCTAATGCTGCTGTGTATATGTTTGTATGTATACATACGTGTGCTAGAGCATCTGAAAAAGGCAATATGTAGATGATGGAAGGAAGGTTGAAGGTAATGTTACTTAGGCTTCTACCCCATCCTTTGACCATATAAACACATTTTCCTTATAGTTTTGGGTGTGTTATGGTTACATGAATGTTCGATAAATAAACAAATTGTTGAGAGAATCCATAATAAATGCAGTGCAGCTTTTAGTTTTTCTTTTTAGAAATTGATTGTTCTGTTGTTATTTCTGTTCACATCCAAACATTTTGAAATAAGTTATTTAAAAAAATTCCAATTTGTGAAAAGTGGATGATAATTGCATGGAAACTTTAGCATTGCTCTGTAAGGCATGTGTAACCTGGATGCTGTTTATTCCTTGATGGGGAATTTCCATTGTTCTACTAACTTCCCTGATCTTTAACAAAGACGTTCTCATGTTTCATTAGGATTTACTCTCATGATTGCAGCCCTGGTAGCTGATCTAATTACTCACTTCATTCACCTGCCGTTTCCTCCCCACTCTCTACTTATCATAGATCTTATTCACCTGCTTCTTCTGCTATATATACATTTCAGCCCAGCTATCGGGGCCAGATCATTATTTGTGCATTCTTAGTTTATTTGTGTTGTGTTTCATGTCAGTTATTTTTGCTGATTTCATGAGATTAAAGTCCCTGGTTCATGTCCCAAGTCTGGAGGCCAGTGGACTGAGAGGGTTTGGTGTTTGTTTCCTGGTTATGTCCCGGCTGTTCTCCACTGAGCCATCAGGGTTTTGGCTCTGTGTGTTTGAGAAACACAGGTTCTGGTCTTTCTCCGTGGAGCCCTTAGGGTTTTGGCTGGGAACACGGGGCAGGTCAGTTTTAATTCCCATAAGCCTTGCTCCAAGGTGGAGACCAGTTTAAAGTTCGGCATTTATCCTGGTACCAAGTCTTGTCTATGTTTCTCTCTACCAGTGAGCCTGCCTGTCTGCATCTGAGCGTGTCTGTCTGAGCTCGCTGCTGGACTCCTAGAACTCTGAACCTGCCTGAACTCTCTGAGGATTCCTGGAACCCTGGATCTGTCTGTTCCTGTTTGGATCGGAACCCCTGGTCAGGCTATGGACTCCTGGATCTCGGAACTGTCCGGTTCTGAACTGCTTCTCTAACCTGGATTGGACTCCTGCATGACCACTGCAGTTGCTGCATTGGGGACACTCTGGGCGGATCCTGGCCACTCGTTTGGAAGTCCATCGGCTTGGTCTTGCCTTCCTCTGAGAGGATGGACTAAACTGTTAAACCAGAGGGAAAGTGATGGTTTGTCCCATTCTAGACATTTACAGAATATTTCTTTATATAAAAAGAATACGTAAAAAAGTTGTTTAAAAAATTTTGTTCATATTTACATTTGTTTTGAACATCACCATATGCTCCCTTTAAACACCATTTAAAGCGTGAACAACCTAATTCCCTGTGAAATCATTCGGTCATGACTTCCACACATAACTCACCAGCACCACCCCACCACACACATATATACACACACACACACACAGTCTCCCAGCTAGAAGCATGTGCTCTGATAAGGACAGCTTCCCCCAGTGGTTTCTGTCTCTATGCGCTCTGACCACAGTGACTTACAATGGCCCTGTATCTTCAGCCTGCACTGATTACACTCACAAGGAGCCGTGATACACTCCACTAATTCGATTTCCTGCCCTCAAGGTCAACCTTTGTGAGTCTTTGAGAAAGTGTATCAGAGCGAACAAGAAGTTGAGAAGAACAAGATGTTTGCTCCCAAACTGGCTCGCACATTGTGGAGGTGTGACTTCCAGGGTAATGTGTTTCTTGGTATAATTCTTGGTAAGTACTGTTGGTTCTCCAAAATGTGGCTATGGTGTTATGGTATTAAACATGATTTTTCAGCATGTGATATTCTGTTTTAACTGGAGAAATGTAACAGTAAACTGTCTTTATATGTTCCTTAAATTCATTCTTTTTTTGTGCATAATAACTGCTGTGTTTTTAATAGATGTCCTATTAAAGACCCTGCTTTGACCAGGCAGCTGCTATTTCAGATTGAATCTAGTTCACTCTAGATTGTTCTACTTTTCTCATCAGTTAATGATCGACTGAATAGCCTCTTCTGTAAAACATCCTCAATCCTAAAGTAAATGCAACCCACCTCTGAGCTCCTGGCCATCTAAAGGGCACACATGGAGATGGTAAAACCCTACTTAGCTATGAGTTTTAAAAAATGCTTTAGAATGACAGGAGATGTCATATCATCACATAAAAATCTTCTCAAACAGTAATTTAATCTATTTTTTTAGCTCTTTTTAAAGCAATTATTTCCTGCAGTTGGGTGGGTGAACAAACAGTATGTCATCACTACGTCTCTGCTTTGACTCCTAAAGTCATCTTCCCCCTATATAAGTCAGCTGATAGTGTCCTGTGACTGCCTCCCTTGGTCGGCGCGTAACAGAGGCGGGCTGACTTTGACCACCTGAACCAATCTGAAAACACTGCAAAATATGCCTCAATCCTGCTTTAAATAGTTTGTGAAGTTGTTTGGCAGGTATTGCAAAGATAATTGCAAACAATTGCAAAGATAATTGCAAAGATGCCTATTCTACAGTATGTTTATTGTAAAAAAAAAAATAGCTCTGTGCAAAATGACCAACATCATACTTAATTTATTGTTTCTGCATACAACCAATTTCTTTTTTTTTCTATACTGGTGTTAGGCAAGCTACCATAGGCTTGCAGATTTCAAGCTTCTGGCAGCTTTTGAGGTTGATATTTATATTTGTTTTTAAAGATTTACAAGCACATTTTTCGGTTAGAGTACTTGCAAATGGCCTTATGTTTCCCAGTTGGAATTAAGCAATATTAGTTTGTCTTATGCTCAGACTCAAATATGTGCAAGAGGCTGGCATGGTTATGTTTACATTAAACTTTTTTTTGAAAAAAGTTCAACTTATACGATTATGAATACAGGAAGAATACCATAAAAACGACAGGAAGAAGAAAAAATATGTATATAATCAGCCACCAGCAGATACTGAAAATTATTAACAGAAATGTGAAGCAGGAATCCTTAGGAGGTAATTAGACTGATTTAAAACAGCTGTGAGAGGACATGAACTTTGAAGAGAATGAGTGAGATGCAGATGATGTGCAAGATGATCAGCATGAGGGTCACAGTAGAAGAATCCTACAACTCCAAAAATGAAGAAGATCAGTGTTTTGTGGACATAGATACACCAATGAAGATTGGGTCTTAAAAGAACAGGAGTATGAATGCAAAGATTTAACTATGTACTGAATGGCTCAGGAACCAACAATAAACTGGCGGACAGTGTGTGCAAACTCCCAGAAATGGGATTCTGGATCTTTAGACCTGAACCTTCCCCTCACAGTTTCAAAAAGAAAAAGCTAAAATCTGTTGTTGATCAAACTTGATCAGAAACATTTTAATGTTCTCTGGCCTTTTTTGTTTACCTCACATGTCTATGAAAAAGGGATGGAGGCCCAAGAAAAGGTAACGCTTCATTTCGGTAGGTTCCAGCCGAACACAAGCTGGCCATATGTTTTCCAGTGTTCCACACAGTTAAGGGATGCACTGATCTAATTGAACAAAAATCTATGTTTCAGATTAAAGCAGGAGGACGGAGCACCAGGCTTTTCCGATGAGAGCAGCTTCCTGATGCAGTGGCTGGCCTGCTGCAGGTAGTTTATCCTGCTCTTTCTACACATCTGAGTCTCATTTTGGCCAAATAAAACTGTACACTGCATCACTGTCAAACGCATGGCAAACACAAGCAGACCGTGTGTTTGTGTCGAAAGAGGAAAAAATGTGTTTGCTATTAAGTGACTGAAGCGAAGGGTGACGTTCGCTCTGGTTCCGGAGGGCAAGCTACATACTGTATCTGGGGCACTCACCAGATGCAGATGCAGCATTTCCACTAATGAGACTTTTCATTTCCACAATGTGATGAATGGAAATTAAACTAGCAACTTTTCAGCTTAAAACCTATAAGAAAGTCAATTAGAAAAAACTTTATTTCTCCCACTTTTTTGTCACATGCTCCTGTTCAGTCTCTCTGTCTCCCACAAACATTCATGGAAAGTTGTCTCCAGATGTGGGTGTGATGCTTGTACACAGCGATTACTGGGCGAACGTGCTGTGTTGTGCTTTTCCACCTAACCTCCTCTCTTTTGGTTACCAGCTTCATCTGTTCTACCTCAATAGCGGGTTGTGATGTTAGAAACACAGACAGAGCACCCAAAACTAAGTAGATACTATGTCGTAGCTCAAAAAAGTATCCATATCATTTTAAATTCTGTGAAGTTACAACTGCAAACATCAATCTGTTTTGGTGGTAATTATGCGACAGACCAACACAACTTTAAAAAAATAGTACTTTTATAAGATAAATTAAGATATGAATGCAAAAATGCTAAAGAGGAACTGACACTTCGTGTTACAGCACAACTCACTGTCAATCCGAAATAAAGTGGTGGCAGCATCATGCTGCGAGGATTCCAGTTTAGTTATCACACTCCTCTCCTGTGGAACTCAAAAAAAACAGTTTTAGTCCGTGAGGCAGATACTCTGTCTACTTTTAAGGCTAGGCTTAAAACTTTCCTTCTTGATAAAGCTTATAGCTGGAGAGGCTCAGGTTATCCTGAGCTATCACTATAGTTTTGCTGCTATAGACTTAGACTGCTGGAAGACATAGGGACCCTTTTTCATCATTCAGCTACATTCTATCTCTATTCTCCCATGCTGCAGAATTTGTTTGTTCAGTCTCTAATGTTCTGCTCTCTCTGCTTTTTCTCATAGTAGCTTCATCTGGTCTGTTCCTGTTTGGCTGTGACTCCATCCTGGAGAGAAATATCAGCTGTGCTGCCGCCATCAACACCTTTGTTTCTAGATGTTGGAGCTTGGCCTGTTTTTTTCAGAGTAGTTATTTTTCTCTGACTCTGGACGTGCTCTCTTTCATCCTCTGACATGGGAGCTGGCTTGGAGCTCGCTCTGCCTGGCTGTGTGTTTCCTGGACGAGGTTGCCTATGGAGCTGGCTTGACAGTTGCCTTTTGTATCTCTGCTTCTTTTTGTATCTCTAATTCTGTCTCCTTGAACCCCAGTAGGCCTCGGCAGATAGCTGCTCATAATAAGCCTGGTCCTGCTGGAGTGTTTCTTCCTGTTAAAAAGGAGTTTTTCCTCTCCACTGTTGCTACAAGCATGTTTGGTATGAGGGATTGCCATTGACTCCATGAGTCGATGCAATCAACTGGTTTTCCTTACATAAAAAATGTTGAGCCAATCTGACTGAATGCTCTGGTTGAATTGTGCCTTGAAGTGACATGTTGTGAATTGACGCTGTATAAATAAACTAAATTGAATTTCTCTCTTCCATATCGACAGTTCATCCAATCAGAATTGATATCAAGGAGCTAAAAAAAGCTCCTTGAGAAGTAATCCATTTAGAGCTTTCAAAATAATTAACATTAGGGAGGTTCATCTTCAAGCAAGACATTTTTTCTGACACTTGTGGGCATTCAATTCATTTTAAGTTTGTTTCTGTTTGCTTTTCATAGTGCAAGTTCTTAACACGTCACCTTAAGGAATTCCTCAGTGTTAATTCAGTCAAATCATTCAGTCAGATTGGTTAAAAAACAAAATCATTTACTTTGCAGAATTCTGTCCTCCTATACGAGCCTGGTGACAAAAAATTTGCTTGCAATTTTTCAAAGATTTTGCAGCAAACTGACACTGCATGCAACAGCAGTGGAGAGGAAAAGCTCCCCTGTAACAAACTTCCATCAGAAAGATCAGTAACAATCATCCTCAGTTTTCAGATCAAGTTGTGGCTACTCTAGTCAAGAGTGACTAAAAAAAGTTAAAATCACTGGGAATGCAAACAATATTCAGGCTGAGCTGCACAAAGAATGGAGATCAAGGTTTGCAAAACGCGTTGCGTTAAAATAGTTTTTTTTTTTTGCATTTTAGACATATAACTTTAAACATGGCACATTTGAAATTACAAATGATGAATAAGGCAAACTGTTAATTCTTGACTTGTGTGTGAGTTCTGATGGGGCTATGGAAAAATATAGAAATCAAAAATATTGTTTAAAACCCAATCTCTGCTATTCCTGTTAAAGCAAGCATGAACATCACCACTGCAGCCCAGCAAGCTGCTACAGGACATTAGAAGTAGCCGTGCAAAACCATTATCGATCTGTTAGGTGCTGCTTCCCAACACAAAAATGGGAAAAGAAAGGAAAGAAAATAAGAAGAAAGGAAGGGCAAGAAAGGAAAGGAGAAACTGGGGTTCAACCCCCTGAATCAAGCAGCTGCTGTGCTGTTTTGCTGGTCAGCATTACATCAGTAAGTTTATGGAAAAGGCTCTACTTGACCTACTTAAAGAATGTTAGTGTTTGGTGACATATAATACTCCCCGGCTTCCCAGCACTCACTCTTTCACTTCCTACCCAACTCAAAGCAACACACATTGTTTTGTCATTTTGTTTTATTAGTACTTGCTGAAAGACCACATAATTTAGGAAGCTGTGCCTTAAAATGTTTTTGGATCAGTGCAGTTCTCTTTAGCTGGGAGGAGTCCTGGAATATCTACTGTTCTTCATTCGTTTTCAGGTTAGTTTTTTGATCAGTACTTGATTGTGATTACACAAAGTATTTAAATTTAAAGTATATAAACAAACAACTACAAACATTAATCTACTTTTTCTACAGATTACCAAAACATGAAGTTTTGGGTGAAGGGGCCATTACAGACAGACTGGCCAGTGGTTTAAACAAATAGTGATACCCGGGGGTGGGGTCAGTGGTGCAGGTGTACTGAGTATAAAACAAACTCAAAGTCTTCCATAATTATAAATTCATAGAAAAATTTAGAAAGTTAAAAAAAAAAAATCTTATGAGACCACAGCCTATGCCATTTGAGGACCAAGGACCTTACTTGTTCAGACAGATGCTCAAGCATAGTAGATGGAGAGCAGATGCTGGTGAAGATTCTCATATCATCCAGGTCATAGCCAGTCCCAAAAACAATCCACTGGAATTTGTTTCCAAGTTTGAAGAGGTTTCGCTTCCCATCCAGGAAGCTTTTTCAATTCAAAATGTCAGAATCAGCGTTCAGTTCAAGGCATTATAGAGTGGACAAAAACAAAGCCTTGTTTAGGCTTAGGAAACATGCAAAATGAACCTCTCAATGCAGTGACAGAGTTGATTCCTTCCCGCTATCATCGCAATCCCCGCCCCTTACATGAGACCAACACATGTCGCCTGTTCAGCCAGGCCAATAATTCCCTTTTCAGAAGCATAGACCAGTATCTGGTATTGCAGGCTAACAAAGAACCCAACACTCCCCAATCCTAAGGGGCAGACGCATTCGTCTGGTTGATTTTGCATGTATTGTAAGCCAAAACAGGGCTTTGTTTGGGCTACTTTATAACGCCTCAAACTCAATACTAATTCTAACATTTTGAATTGAAAAAGTTTCCTGGATGGGAAGCGAAACGTCTTCAAACTTGGAAACAAAGTCCAGTGGATTGTTGTTTTTTTACTTTTTTTGAATGTAGCTACAGATGTTTGATTGGGTTTACCATCATCCCATAAAAGGAACCTCCAACCTATCCTGACGTCTTTTGGAGCCTTTATCAGGTTTCTTTTGAGGATCACCCTGATTTTAGCTCTACCTGTCTTCTCTGTCCCTCTGGAAGTACGCATTGTCATCGCAGGAAGTAGGATTTATTCTACTCTAACCTTAACTCTCATTTAAAGGCAGAACACTGGAAAAAAAGTACCATAAATTCATACAGAATTATTCTTTTTTTAATTTCTTACTTTAAGCAATGCTCAAAAGGAGGGACTGAGTAAAAGGTGCCAAATATGGATGCAGGTCAGGAGTTTTTATAATTTTATTTAGCTTTTTCCTCTGTGCTACCTTCTTCTTTGCTACTTAGTTTTTATCACATAAAATCCAGTAAAACACGTAGAAGCTTGTGTTTGTAAGGTGACAAAATGTGGAATAGTTTAAATGGTATGAATAGTTTTGCAAGGCGCTGGACAGCTCGTCAATATAGCTGTCGTTTTAGAGGGAATTACGGTTTTAACTTCTTATTAAAATGAGTGTCAAACCCAAAGGAGTCACAACGGCTCAACCTAAAAACTCAAATGAATGGCACAGGAATTTATAGGTCTGTTTGAATTTATAGTATCCATATGTTGGGGGAATTTTACAGTGAATGAATGTGGCGAGGACTCTGTGTGTGCGCGCGGAGGTTAAGTGTTGTGGTTCTGGTCTCTCAGGCAGCAGCCTTCCAGCAAGGGTCATGTCTTTTTCTTCACTGCAAACCACACTGGGCTCAAAACACACCAAGAGACACGAAGCCCCGATGAGATCATCACAGATTTTAAAGCTGCTGCTGTAAAAATAAATGCCTGATGGACACGGTGACTTATGAAAAGAGAGATGTGTCCAAGTCCACAGCTGTCATTTATTCCCTCATCACTTCTTGATGACATCATAAAAGAAAGCAGTTTCTCTGGCAAAATGATGCTAATTTTCAAAAATAAACTCAATCACTTCATTGTAAGCTTGCAAAGAAAACTGATTTTTTTTTCTTCCAAAAAAAGCCACAAAAAACAACAAGAGATTATATCTTCTGTATTGGTTTGAAAGCTAATTAGGTGAGAATGTGATGACAGGTAAGAAGGGAAATTAGCTTCACTCTACCTAAATGTCATCTAGTTCCAGGGGAATAAAAGTAAGTTAAAGTTTTTGTGCACACAAAAGCTAATATCAGCTATAAATGTTGAGCTTTTTTTTTTTTATCAAAAGCCTGATATCTACTAATCACACTTATAATCATAAGATGTCAGAGGTAACCAATACTGATAACTGAGTAGTCATGAACCACAGGTTTAACCATGTGCTTAAAAAAAGCATGAACACATCTATTTTTATCCTAACTTCTGACAATTAAAAGAATCACAATCGTACGTGGATTATAGAACTGCTTGCTTATTTGTTGGTTTTATGTTTGATTTTTAGGGTCTTTTGCCTTCTCAACAAAGAGGACTTTTCCAGAAGTGTGTTTTAGGTCATTTGGCCACATCAAGCACTGAGTAAAGAGGAAATACCCTGTAGAACACACTGTGGTTACAAACTCTGCATAGATTCATCTGTTGGCCTAAACAAAAAAAAACACGTGGTGACGTCAACAGACTGATATAATTCAGATTGTGAAACACATATCTGTATATTCAGGCCATGTTGAAGACTGTTTGTAGAGCAATGTAGAAAGCTGTTCAGCTGAATCTGAATCAGCAGCTTCCAGCTTCTAAAAGTATTAGAAGCTGGAAGCTGGTCAGTGTTTTGGGTGAGGCGATTAAACTATCAGATTCCAACTATCTGGCTCTGGTTAGAATCTTTAGAAACAAGCTAGAACCAACAAGAAGCAACCATTCATGACCCAGAACCAGCCACTACATCAGTACTGCTGTCAGAAATTAAGATAGGAAATCAGAAGAGGAGGAATAAGCGCTCTCTCCTAATTAAACACCATTATAACTAATTATATTTTCACCTCTGGATCAAGATAAAAAAAAAGGCCATTTCGAAGTTTAAAGGTAAAAGAATATCTGTCATATTGACCAGCCTCATGCAGTGAGTGGAAAAATGATAGAGAAGAACCTGCAAATCCTTACTTTAACGTTGAAAGCTGAAAAGGTGAAACTTGAACACAGCTGTATGGTCCAACACAACAAAGATCCCAAAACAATATTAAAACTGGTTTTGGAGGAGATAAAACAGGTTAAGATGGTTTCTAAAATGGATAAATTAAAGGCACACCATGTAACTTTTCACCACTAGGAGCGTTAGACTGCAGCACTGTCGGAAAAGTTAAGAACAGTCAGCCAGCCAGCCTCCTATGTCTTTTGATTGATGCCTGCGCTGGTCGTCTAGGTTCAGCTTGAAGGGCGTTAGAAATGCTGCTGCTCTCTAAAGAGCACCACCGGGGTAGACCGAACCACGCAGGACCAGAGGATCAGCTGCAAAGCTCCAGTGAACCACCACTGGGTCGGGCGGGGCTTCTCGGTTAGCTTTTGCTTGTGGCCTGTTAGCTTTCACTGCCTGTATTTTGCTTCTACTAAACATAAAAAATTATAAAGATATATGACTGTATTCTAGGAGCAAAGTGTTAACTAATCAGTCTAATAATAAAGTTCTTCTTTCAGCTTGCGCCAATAAACAAATATGATCCCTTTCACCTTTTCTCTTTCAAGCCTCCTCAGAAGGTTTAAACTTTTTCCTTGCCTCAGCCCTGACCAGTAGTTGAGCAGGCGGAAAAATAGTAGAGCAAAATCCTTAGCTTCATGACGATAGGACTAACTAAAATAACATCTCTGTTGGATAATGTCCCCCCCCCATGCATGAAGCTGTTGCAGAACTGGAGAGCTCCTTCATTGACAGACTGCTGCACTCTAAATGCACCAGGGAGCGTTATCACAGATCCTTCCTCCCAGCAGCTGGAAGACTTTATAACCACCACTGTTCCCAAAACCTCAATAAATTGTTACATTCATGCTGATTTTTGCACAGTTTTTATCTTAGTTAAATAACATGCTGCTGTAGTTTTGCACATCTGATGTTGCTGCTATGCATTACATAGACATTACTGTAAAAATGTCCACAGCTGTTTATTGATTATGTACTCTCCAGATACAGAGCATTTATATTGTTAAAACACTGTACAGTACAGAACTTATTTGTTTTCTTAACTCTGTTACTTATTCTGTTATTTTTATATACTTTCTAAGGTGCACATTGTGTGACTACTTAGAGATGTTCTATTCTATTCTACTCTATATAAGAGTCTGTGGCCTTAGAGCAATACCTTCTTCCAGGTCACATGACCTGCTCCCAGCTTATCTATTTATTTGTTGATAGGTAGGCACTGTATATTAGTGTGAGGAATCCTTTAAAATAACTTATATTAATCTACTCTTTAGGTCACAAAGTTCTGCGGTGTGCATTTAATGTTTGAATTATGATCAAAATGAATTACCGTTGAGGGGGTTCTGTAAAATGACGAAGAGAAATAATTAAATTTGCAGGTAGAATCAGATGTCGGTAAAGTAGCCACGAAATTTTACTTAAGAGTGGCGCTATTTCATTCTATCTTTACTCAATTAAAAATAAGTCTTATTTATCTGTATGTAACCCCCCCCCCTCCAGACTACTAAGTGTAAATACTTTCACTGGGTGTGACAGCAAGTCAGTAACCTAAACAGATGATGTCAGTAGCAAAATATAATTTATTTTACTATTAGCAGGAGTTCAATTACAGAGAGACAGAAAAACTTACAGGGAAGCTTTAAGCCTCAGGGTCTCCAAGGCCAAAACAACAAACAAAACACCCCCTGAGCCATCTCTATAGTTATGCTGCTATAGGCTTAGACTTCTGGAGGACATAGGGACCCCATTTCATCATTCTGCTTCATTCTATCTCTATTCTCCATCTCTGCAGAATCTGTTAGTTCAATTTCTAACGTTATGCTCTCTCTGCTTTTTTCTCATAGTAGCTTTGCCTCATCTGTTCCTGTTTGGCTGTGACTCCATCCTGTTTTGATCGGCCTGTTTTCCAGTGTAGTCCTGTTTCTCTGACTGTGACTAACTGGATGTGCTCTCTTCATCCTCTGACATGGGGAGTTGGCTCTCGGAGCTTGTCTGCCTGGCTGTCCATGTGTTTCCTGGACGGGGGCCGCCTTCTACAGCTGCTTTTTGTATCTCTGCTTCTGTCCTCCTTGAACCCCAGTCGGCCTCAGCAGATGGCCGCTCACATTGAGCCTGGTTATGCTGGAGGTTTCTTCCTGTTAAAAGGAGTTTTTCCTCTCCACTTTCACCACAAGCATGCTTAGTGTGAGGCATTGCCTTCAAGTCAATGAGTCAATGCAATCAACTGGTTTTCCTTAGATAGAAAACTGGATCAATTTGACTGTATGGTCTGGTTGAACTGTAAAGTGTCTTGAGATGATGTGTAGTAAATTGTCTCTATATAAATAAACTGAATTGAATTGAATTTAGTTATAAAATAAAACACTTTCTAAAGGAGAACTGAAAAGGAAGTACCATACCTGAACTCCCTCCACAAAACAAGGAGAAAACAGTTAAACAAAAATGACAGAGAATGCCTACCATCTTCCAGTGTGAACAGAAAATACTTTAGTTAGACAATTATTCAATTAGAATCACACATTAACAATACGCAAACAGCAAAACCATGTAAGTCCCCATGAACAGTCAGCTCACAGATGAGATCACTTCAAATCAAAGCCCAGGAAATAAGAGAAAGGGAAGGAGCCTGACGTCTCTTGCATGAAGCTCTTTATGGGGTGGATGATGAGCTCCAAGACACAGCACTGTGACAGCCAGGTAGACCTGAAACACAGGTCATGAAGAGAGCCCCTAGAGGTCAGTGACCGTGACATTAAATGTCTCAAATAAGAGTAAAAAGTATTTGGTAAAAAGTACTAGGTAACTGATCTTCTTAACACTCATGATCATAGCAACTTATTTGATATCTTACTAATGATGTAAAGTTACACAAAACATAAAGTTACAGGCAAAGTCTGGTGTTTCAAATAATGAGAGAAAAAAAACATAGCATACAAAATAAGAAGTGTATATAGAAGGAACAAGATATGTCAGAATACATTTTTGGAATTAGAAAACGTAAGAAAATGATAGTTACAATATCTTAGAATAGGTAAAATTACAATGTAACTTTATTGAATTGAGCCTTAAATAGGAAAAAACAGTACATTGTGTCTCTGGAGCATGTTGGTTAAAAGATGTTTGTTTTCATTGAATAAAGTTGTCAGAAATTTCACTCAAGTATATTCTCTATCTTAACTTGTAATAACACTTATCCTAAAGGTGCATTACTTTCAAAAAGTTACTCAAGCAAATGTAACTGAGTAAAAGTTACTAGTTACTATCCACCTCTGTGTATAATTACACCAGAAACTTAATGAAGGACGATTAGTATTCTGTTGCTATGTAACTTGTTATAAGACAGTTATTCCAAAATGATTATGCCAGTTTATGTTTATACTCTGTCTCTCTATATTGACCCAGAGTTACATAAATAAAATATCCAAAACTTCTAATGTTTAGAAGAAGAAGAAGTTGCTTATGTTTTAGTTAAAGGCCAATGAAATCCTTCGTATTACCTGTTGGAGCCACTTCTCCGATGTGTGGGGGTCACTGACGTGAGAGCTCCTGTGACCACAGGTACTACCGATGCCTTCACCTTCCTTTCTAGTTCTTTCTTGAGTTTTTGGCATTCCTGCAATTTCTCAAGATGTTTCCATCATTTGGGATGGCCATATTGATCACCATCCTCTGTGGCTTATTATTCGTCAGAATGTCCTTTTGTTTGGGAAACAAACCAAAGGATCTTAGCTATCTCATTCTCAAGAGGAGGCTCCCCAGTTGACCTGGTGTCTCCAGTTTGTTGCTGCACATGTGTTTCTCTACACTCTACCAGCCACCTGGTTATGGCGTTGTGTGTATTCCGTTCCTGTCAGTATCTTGCACCCTGCTGTGAGATGTTGCATTGTTTCTGGGACCTCTTTGAATAGCCTGTACCTGGGATCTTGCCTGGTATGGTAGACCTGTTCCTTGTACCCTGCTTTGGTGCTCAGGTTTTGCTCCTGTACTGCAACGATCAGTTTTTCTTTGCTGTCCTTCAGTCTGATTCACTCTAGGCCATGAAAGCATTTGTTCATATCAGATAATAGAGATTTGCTAAATATTTAAGATGATGTTTGAGAATACTACATTTAAAACAGAGGCGTCAAAATGCGTAATCCTCCATTAAGAAGTAGAAGTTAGAGTATCAACAAGCTTCTTTTAAATTATAATAATAATTGGGAACTTTTATTGATCTCACATTGGAGAAATTTACCTCTGCATTTAACCCATCACCTTTGGGGAGCAGTGGGCTGCCATCGTGCTGCACCTGGGGAGCCGATCGGGGGTTAAGGGTACTTTTTGCACTTTTACCCAAGTAAAAGTGTAAAAGTAAAAGTTTTTAAAACCACTTAAACAACTTTTACTATGAAAGTAAAAGTAATGTAGGTAAAAAGTTAAGGACAGATGCTTTAAACCTTATACTGGTTATTGCACTACCCTATTAAATGAACATTTTTTGGATGATAATTTACTTAAACTTATTTCTCTTAGCTTTATGATTAATAGTAACAGTGTCAAATTTAACTATGCATCATATTTAAAAACTATTATCTTTAAATGTGGTGAACAACAAGTTGGGGCAGCACCAAGTCCAAGAACAAAGGAATTGTCTGAATAAAACAAATAATTTTAATGGTTTTATGTTTTAAACAGGCCATAACAGGAATTAGTTCAAATGAAACAAAAGTAGCAAGTCTATTTCTAAAATGTAAGGAGAAGAAAGTTGTCTAAAAAATAATTATAAAGTATAGATAGCCAACATTTCTACGTAAGTAAGGTTACAAAGTATTTGTACTTCCTTATTTGGAACCTCTGCGTTTAAAAAGTTAATAGAATCCAACTTGCCAAAGTGACAAGTAGGAGTGGCTGGTCTACCTGCAACAGCTGAAATTTGGTGGTTTGACGATAATATTCTCATTTATGAGGAGTGGAGGTACATTTCTCACCAGAACAGGACACTGCAGTGATCGTCTTAGAAGCAGTCATCTTTTGTGCTTCTCTGTACATTAACTGTGTCATATTATTTGGGTTAGATGTATTTTCAATAGAACTTTTTGTTGACATGAAGTCTAAATTATGTCTACATCTCCTGGGCTGACGGGTCCTAACTAGCAGTTTGGTTCTAAAAGTTCAGCAGGACCAGATGTTTTAACTCACTTCTGTTTCTGACCCAAAAGAGACAAGCAGAGCGGAAAATGAATTCTTACATCAACGTAACTTTGACATGGAAACAAATTGTTTTCGTCAGTTTGCTCGGTTTCAACACCACTAAAACGAACTTGGTCCAAACCTCAACCATTTCTGAAAGATGTAATATCCCTGGTTTATATTTAGCTATAACTCACACTCTGCCAAGTCTCCGCTTGACATTCACACTGGCGCCAGATGCAACTGAAAGATTTGTGATATCCGAATGCAGAACCCCGAGGATGTGGAGATGGATGGACGGAGGAAGGAGGTGAAGAGGGAACACAATGGAGCTGGGAGAGACATAGGGCTCCCTCGAGGGGAAACTTGAGGGGATGTTTTATTTTCTCCCACAACTCCATTTCAGTCTCTTCTCATTTACATTGCACCCTCATCGCTTTCAAGCCTCCTTTTTCACCCAGAAAGAAGTCTGCCCCATTCCCAAACACAAACACATGCACAGGGTTTTGTCTGGAGGAGCAGTGGTGTGAGTAAGAGCAACAGCTGCAGGGATTAGAGACGAGGGAGGGATGAGGGGGAGGCAATGTGTGTATTTTTGTGCGTGGGTGGATGTGCAGAGGGTGGACAGAAGAAAATGTCATAGGGAGAGGTGTGAGAATATATGTGTGTGAAAACAGAGAAACATTTTAGTCCAGGATAAGTGTTGCAACATGTGAGTAGTGAAAGATTCAACCTGTCTGCCTCTTTAAAGTTGTGCTTTTAGTTGTTTTACTTCTGTACATATAGTGTGTGCAGAAAAAGGTGTGCAGATAATGAGAGCAGTTCGCAGCATTACCACAAACTTTGTGTACCCCACAGTTCTAAACTAAGCGTCTTCGTTGCGGTGGGCTCGTGGTTTTTCAGCTAAGTGGGTGGAAGCCTGACTTAGAGCATGCTCTTTGTAGCTGGAAACACCTGTATTTTCACTCAGCTTAAACTTCAATCCACAGAACAAAGGTTCTATGAGCTCTCTGCAGTACTCTGCTTTTAGAAAGCTATTTCTATTTTTCTGTTAAATTGCAATGTATAGAAATATGATTAACTTATTTTATAAAATCTGATTTTTCCATATGCTATAATTTCTGTTTCAGAAGCTAAGATGATTTTTGGGGGTTTCTCAGCTTTTGAAACAAAAAAAAATATTTCCCTTAAGCAGAGACACATGACTTCTTTCTGCACTGGCACCAGAGTCGGTATCAGGAAGGTTATATGGACATCTATAAGGTTTATCCTTAGCCCATGCCAGAAGGAGCCATGTTCTTCTGTTCATCTAATCAAAGCAATAACGAACACTTCGGGGATGGTCGCTTATCATATTGTATAGTTTGGGTACATAGCAGACTTTCTAATGATTCTGTTCGAAGTAGGTAAAACATTCCCTTTGCCCACAGAGAAGCAAGCTCCTTAACAACATGGGCCGAAAACCCGCTCAGAAATGAAGAAGCCATCACTCAAAACATCATAGGTAGCTTGTCTTAAACTTAATGGTGTTTAATAGATTTAGGATTGAGTAGCAGCTGAGGCAGAGAGAAGGTATCTAATATGTGGAGATGCCTCACATTTAACACATTTCCTCCATCAGCCATCACAAAATGTGCTGAGCAGCATTCCCCATTGAACTGCATGTAGGATTCATCCATTTCTGTTGAATGATAGGGGGGGCTGTCTGTTGTGTCTTCATGAAGTACCACCATAGAGCCAGTGGAAAATATAGTCTTGACTGTAATGGCATCAATTTGTGATGGAAGGAAGGATGCATGATTGGCATAGTCTGTGTAAATGAGGGATAAGGCAGAGAGAATGCAGAGCAGAAGAAGGGAAAAGTCACTAACTGAAACTAACCAAGGTTTTTAGAATACAGAGTAAAGAGGCCAAAAACAAAACAGAATACACATGTAGTGAAGACTAAAGGCATGTGCACACCGAACGCGATCTAGCCGTCAAAAAACGATTAAACACTGAAATTTGGAAGATGCTTTGACGTTTGGATGCTCAGTGTTGCTTATCTGGTTGGTTGCTTATCTGCTCTGTTTTGTTGTTAAAATCTAGAGAGGAGCTTGGCTTTATTTAACTTAATGAGTTGGGAAAATGGTTTTAACCAGCGTTGAAAATCCTCACTGAAAGCTCTCTCAAGCCTGTCAGCTGGAAGTGAATATAAAGAGTTTTTAAGGTTTATGGTAAAAACTGTAAGTACCAGAATACATAGTGGATTATTTTTTGTTACCAGGTTGAAACATTTTTAGTTAATTTAGTTAATAACATTTTTTTTGTGCAATTAGAATGATCAGAGCTTGCTCTCTTTTCCTTGTGCATAACATCAATTCTTCCAGTTTGTTTTAAACCTTTGGAATTTCATCCGTTTATATTTATTTATTTTAACAGCTGTTTTACAGCTCATCAGAAGCAATAACAGCTTGCATGTAGTGGTAAATTTCTGAACTGCAGTGTCGAATGCTCAGAGGCTTGAACGCTCGGACACCAGAACACTCAGAGGCGCTGCTCTCGATACTCGATACCTCTCAACACCGCCCTCCATAGACTGCATGTAAATCAGATGCTTTCATGCCTAAAATGTGAACGCTTCATACACTGGAAAAACTATCTAGAAATGAGTAAAAAAATTCTTAAATTAAACATATTTACACTTAATTTGGGTAGGTAAATGAGATAAGTTTGCCAATAAAATTTAATATTGTTTACTATTAATATAAGATAATTAGAAAATATAAACTAGAGGAAGTAAGACAATGCAATGGTTTCCTTATATTTTAAATGTAAACGTATTGTTCCATTGGCCAAGTATCTCAATTCAAGGAAAATGCACCTGTGTGTACGCAAAAGGAAACGGAGAACCTAAAAAAAAAAAAAAAAAAAAACAAGACTTATAGACCATAAAAGCAAACAAGTGGTCAAAATACATAACATACATCAAAAACAAACACCTGAATATTAGTAAAGCAACACAAACCCAGATCGAAGATTTGTGTCTCAGGGACACAGAAACCATGAGTCTGTATTAAAGTTGACAAAGAGCAGAAGGCATAATCAACGCTTCTGTAAGATATTTAGTATTTATGAAGGTTGTTGCTGGCCCCTTTTTGACTGTAGAGCAACACATCTGTGGCGTCATATATGCAGCCACAATATGTTCCCATTTCTTCTGACAAAAACCCCCACTGGGTAAGACTGTTCAGCCCTGAGGTGCTTACCTGCCAACTCTTTTTATTCCTTTTCTATGCCTAAGCATCAATGCTATAAGTCTAGTAATCTGTCCTGCCTTGAGTGCTTCGGTTTGCAAGGACCCGTCAATTTAGTTTTTTGTGATCTAACTGTAACTTGTTAATTGGACATCCTAAAGTAATTACTCTTTAGAGTTTGCAGGTCCAGTTTTTAAACCTGCAGACTGAGCATAGGTCTAGTTGATCTAGGTCACACGTGTTCAGACATGAGCGACAAATTCAGACACATAAAGTGGTGATAAACACGGGAAAAAATCTGAATCTAAATAATAAATTTTTCTTAATATCAGTGCATTTGTTCTTGATTTGAGGAGGAAATACTTTGCCAATGGGATAAGACAATTTACATTTAAAATAAGAAAAGACAACTACATTGTCTTATTTCATATGCATATTATCTAATTATCTTATTTTAAGAGTAAAAAATCTCATTCCATTGGCAAATCATCTTATTTAACTACTCAAATTAAGGGTAAATACACTTAATTTAAGAAATGTTGACTTATTTCTAGATTGTTTCGCAGTGAACCACCTTTTTAAATAATATTTTAGCTTTCCTTTTAAATATTAAACAGATGTGCAAATAGCTGGAGTTAAACAGGTGATGGATATAAACTCTGTGCTTTGCCTCTCATGCATCTGCAGCATTTATGGGTGCTTTAATGAAGAAAAGCTAGCTTGCAGGGGCCTTCTTGTCATCCAACCATAATCTGGAGTCTTAAAGCCAAATGTAGGTGCTACGAAAAAAAAAAAAAAGAATGTGCGGTCTCATTGGAGTGCCTGTCCTGAGGGGTTTTTAAATGAGGTACAGTACCGTCTGCCTCTGCTTGTGGTAACGTCTGTATTCAAAGCACAGATGCACCTTAGAGAGGAAAGTCCCCTTCACCAATATAAACATTTGCAGGCTAACCTGCTGATGTATAATGCCACAAAGGTGTTCCCTTTTATGTACACTCAAACAATCACACACAGTTTCTCTGTGCATGTGTGTGTTGAAGCTATCATTATGTGGAGATCTGGGACTATTTATCTGAGCTGGAGCTCAGGGAGAGAGTCATCAAAACAGGAAGTGTTTATGTAGCTGAAAATAAATCTATTTTTAACTCTCATACTAGCAGAAAATAAATAGCACACTGCAACAACCCCTCTGCTCCTGATTTCCAGACACCTAATGAAGTCATTTCACTGTCAGTCAGACATATCGAGGGTCATAATGAACCTAAACGAAGAAAACCAGCTGAAACAGGCAGGCAGCTTGGATATTGGGTCAGAACATGAGTAGATGATCTAAAAGATCTGTTTTAAACAAAGATTCTTTACCTTTGAGACTTGGGGCCGACAGAAGCCTTAATCTACCTGGTATGAAACACAAACTTTCACTCTGGGTTCCTGAGAAAGACCCTTAAACCCAGACTGCTGCTGGGGTTCTGCTAAAAGCTGCTCACTGCTTCCTAACTAAGGAATAGCTTTCCAAAGTAGGTCTGGACCTCCTGGGGGGGTCAACAAATACCAAATGAGGGTTCACAAGATGGTTTTCACTGTCGATATAAAAATATCATAAAATAAATAACAGTTTCCCCTGAAATAAGTTGATTTTTTAATATTTTGTCATCTATTTATTCAATATATGATTAAATTTTTTTATCTGTTGTTACATTGTAAAAACCTCAGTTTCATTATATAAAGGTATCATTAGAAAATTAAAAATACATACTGAATAATGAAAGTAATACATTTTTTTTTTTTTTTTGGAAAAAAAAAAGTGTAACATGAAATGCTTTACTTTGTATTTATACATAAATATAAACTAAAGTTATTTTATGTACTTCTAGGGGGTCACTGATCTTTTGTATTGTTATTCACCAGGTTCAATCTTCAACTATGACGACTGTTTCCTTTTCTGGACAAGACATCCCATTTTCCACCATAGTTACAAATCTTGGAGTTAGAATGGATTCTCAATTTACTTTTGAAAATCACATTAAGCATCTGTCTAAAATCTGTTTCCTCTCATCTGAGCAGAGTATCTCCAAAATTCGGCCCGTTCCTTTATTTCTTCTGATGCTGAGACTCTCGCTCATGCATTTGTCTCCTCCAGGTTAGACTACTGCAACTCTCTTTTTGTTGGAATCCATATAAAAACATCTTCTTCAAAGCTCCAATACATCCAGCCAACAGCGCAGCCAGGATTCTCTTGAGGGCCCGCAAATTTGCTCCATATTACACCTATTCTGGCATGACCTTCACTGGCTTCCCCATCACCTGCAGAATTCAATACAAAATCACGCTCATCACCCATCAGTGTTTAAAACGGATCCTCACCGGATTATCTGAAGCGGACCTTCACACCCACATTCTCATCCACCAGACTATTCTTCGATCACAAGACTGCAAACTTCCTTCAACTTCCTCGCTCCAGATTAAGGTCCAGGGAGATCGGGGTCCTCGCTGTCGCTGTTGCCTCAGTTTCGCAGAACTCCTCTCCCAGATTAATCTGAGAGCTCCACAAACTATTGAATAGATTTTAAAAGAGGCTTGAAGACTTTTTTATTTAAGCAAAGCCTATTCTGCCTGCCTACGATTTTTATGTTGTTTATTTTTATCCTAGATTTTATTGACCGCTACAGATTTTTATGTTGTTTATTTTTATCTTTGGATTTTATTGACCAAATGAAGATCCAATCTAGTACACTTTACATAAAATGATTTTACTGACCAATATGATTTTTATGGTTGATTTTTATCTTATGATGTTATTTAAATAACAATCAAAGTACATTATAGAATCTCATGTTAATTTATGTTAATTGCGGCACAAATTGGATTTCCATTATTATTATTATTATTATTTTTGGGGTTGAAATCATTTGTTACCTTTGCTCTGAGGAATATGATTAAATGCAGAGGACACATTGATTATCTAAAATGTATTATTGCAATGATAAATAAATGTGATTATTAGAATTATTATAAATGGCTGAGGAGGAGTTAAGCTCAAAGCTGAGACAATGAGGAGGGGAGTAAGTACAAAATAACTAAAGGTGCAGGAATACAATGAAACCCAAAATACCACCACCAAGGACAAAAGTAAACTCAAGTCCATCAGATCCATCAGTCAGATTGTTGCAATCACTAACCTGTGTTTCTATCCAATAGACATTCCTGCCTCAGACGCCTTTGCCACTGCAGCCATTGCAGAATCGATCCGTCATTGTCTGAATAAACGCTATTTAAATAATTCTGGGTCCTAATTTCTGAGCCATTGCATTTTTAATGGTTATCACTCCCATGGATTGGCTTCAGATTGTGCCTACCTTCTTCTACCTTCTAGTGGGTTTCTCATGGCCGATAATATGCAGCATATTGTTAATAACAACCAGTTGGGGCAATTCTAAAAAACGTAAGTTTTATCTAAAACTTACCTACTTTATACTTTTTTCTACCTCATTAACAATTTACTTACTGTACTTTCTTTTAAAAAACAGTATGTATTTTAGGCGAATAGGCATCACAGCCATGTCATGTTGGGTCAATGCACATTGCATCATCCTTCTACATCCTTCTTAATACTAGTGTCCAGATGGCAGGCACAGATTTTAATGGAGTTCTGTAATGTCTGGTGCTTAGTATGACAATCAGTAGAATATTTAAAATGTTGCATAGCAGCTCAAGCCACTGGAGCCACTTATTTATATAATGAAAAAATATATCAGTATCTTTATTAGACAATAGGCTATTATGAAATCATCCTATCCCTGTCGGTTTCCATGTAATATGAAATTTAAATTAAGTATCTGTTACTCAAAGATTGTGTTATATTTTTTTATTCTTCAGAAATTAACGTTAATATAATTAAATCTCTGATGGCAGCAGGAGGAGTAAACTAAGGCAGAGGACCTCATTATTATATAGGGCCACTTTTGCATAAACAAGTCTTTAAAAGTGCCATGATAAGTAAAACTTATCATAGTTCTATTTTATGACATGATATTCCTTTTTGCTGATGTTGTCCTGTTTTAAAGACTGTTGTCAGCTGAGAGAAATACATATTAGAGTAAAAGATATTTGAGAAGCTACCAACTTCAATAAGTGCACACATTGCTTGAACACATTTTTATCTCCATTTAGTTTCTTCAGGAGCCAAGCAACATGCCACATCCTGGCAGTATTGCCGTGAAACACATCCATTACTCTAAAAATGTACTCAGCTGTATATTGAGGATTTATTCTTTCCAGAAGCACAGTGTTTATATTGTAAAAACACTGTACAGTACGGGTACTTTCCCCATTATGGAACAATAAAGGGATTTTTTTCTATCTTTATTCTATTATTCTATGATAATTCTATCTCCTATTCTATTCTATTCTATTCTATTCCTATTCTATTCTAGCCCAAAGCCACCTCTTTTGTTTGGAAATATGGTCCAAAGATGTAAGTTTTGATTCATTGTATACAAGCACATTTTTTCCTCGAGGTTTTAGAATATTAGTTAGAAGATACGGCTTCTGCCTTTACCCTATACACATCCAGAACTTTAGCAGTTCCAGCTTCTCAACCTTTGTTCTCCACCTCTTGACTAGTTTCTATCTTATCTTATTTTTCACTTCAGCAGTTTTGAATCGATCATGGAAATAATCAGTGATGGACACTTAAACTATATTTATGGTCTACGAGAATAAAGGAGATGTGATATTAGGTTTATATAGAGTTACCAAGAAGTGTCCCTCATTTAATTTTTGAAAATTAAATAAAGGGGACTTCTAGGGCAGGCATTGTCTTCTGCCTTACCGACATAATAAAACATTTAAATAAAACCTGGATTAAATTAGATACCAAATTTGATTCTTTTTTCCTATGTTAAGGGACCGTTGTAAACTCTGGGTGTGGACCTAGAAGAACAAATGCTGAAATGGTATCAAAATGTTCTAAATAGAAAATATTTGTCAAGCGGTGGACCCAATTATACAACAATGATATTTCGGACTTTTTTTTATTATTATTATTTTCTTTGCCTTTTTTTTTTTTTTTTTTTACTACTAAGTAGAAGATAACAAAATTCACATGTTTTGTTTTTCTTATTAATTCTGCTTGAAGAATCAAAATTAAGGTAAAAAAAAAAAAAAAAGAAGAACAAGGATTTGGTTTTTAGGACAAGTTGCCCCTTCTCCAATTAAAATGGAAAACTAAAGTTGAACAAAAAAAATTTATGTCAACTGTCAAAAAATGTTGGGTAAACATAGCAAAGATTGTTAACTACTACTACAATCTCAGAAGAAAATCTTCCTGAAATTGATCCTTTTAGATTTTTTCGAGGGCGACAAGAAAAGATAAGAGTGTAATAATCAATAACCAACACCCCTGGTCAACCCAACCCTTATTTCCTTTTTTTTTTTTTTTTTTCAAAGACGGACAAGCAAACAGTCGTTAATTTCCCTACTTACTGAGGAATCCTCATCATGTTCATGACAACTGCTGGTTGAAGGACTATATCAGCAATGTGTGATGTCAAAAAGCTCTTTGCACCAACTTAGTTTTGAACTCTTTAAAGAAAACAGTTTGCTTTTCCATCATCCCTGTTGATGTAATTTAAGCAGCGCCCCCACCCCATGACTGCAGCAGTAGCAGCAGTGGATGGCCATAGCAGACAGCATTTTAAATACAGGTCAAACCAAGAAGTCAGAGCGGAGGAGGTTTTATTTCCTATCCCATAGTTGTTCCCTACCCACACAGGCAGCCATTGAGGTTACTAGCAACAAAAAAAGGGATGAAGAATTGGGCAGAAGCATTTTTTACAAAAGTCATGACAGACTGATGCCCTGTGGAGGAGACGCACAGAGAGAAAAGGGCGGACAAAAGTATAAGAATGGAAGAAGAGACAGAATGATTTGTTTAATCTTTAGGGATTTGTATAATTATGTGATTTTTTTTTTCTTGGTGCTAATTACACTAGAAAATTATAGCGATAAAAAAAGAGGAACAACAGATGGAAGAGAACATCACTATTGTGTCTAAAAAAAGACCCAAATTATTGGTTTTGCATACTTGGCAGTACAGAAAGAGGAAAAACAGAAAAGATAAACAAAGAGATGAGTGAGTGATGGTCCGCCTCGTCTTTTACAGAAGGGGACCCGCGGGAGAAACTCTCTGGTCCTTAATTCCATTTCCCCCCCTAAAAAGTCTTTCCTATTTAAAGTCTTTCCTATTTTTACTCCCGCCTCAATGATCCCCAGAGGGAAAGCACCCGCTTCGGGCCATTTGCTTTTCCCGCAGATATGTTGTCCCCAAAGAAAAGCACCAAAATAAACACGCAGAAAACCACAAGGATAAATTTGGCTGCCTGTGCAGAAAAGCCTGGAGTCTCCGTGATTGTGCTTCTCACATGCTTTAAAAAGAAAGAAAAGACAGAGGGAGGGGAAAAATACAGGAGAGGGAGACAAGGAGCGAAAAAGAGCAGAGAGATCAGTGAACAGATGGAATGGGGTGATGTGAAAAAAAGAAAAACAGGCGGATGATGGCCTGTCAGAAGTATGTGACAGGGGTTCAGGCTTTTGGGTTGAGCACCTAAAAGTTTGCATCATAACATCTTAGGAGACATGCTGTAAAATACCTTGATGGTGACGAGTTAGGGGAAACTTTACCAGGCGGAAGAAAGAAGAAAGCCGCCTGTCATACTTTTCTGTTGAACACATGAGAATTTCAAGTAAGGCTACAACGCCCTGCAAAAACACTCCTTAAAGCTCTTTAATTTCATAATATTATAACCCCACTGTTTGATGTTTGTTTTAGGGACTTTAAGTGAAACAGCCTAAATCAGTCATGTGGAGATAAGACTGTAGACGGGTGAGTATTTGAAGATAGTGATATCAAGATAACAGAAAGAATGGTAGTACACCACTACAGATCCAGTATGGAACGAAACAACTAATTAAAAACTGCAGGGAGGCGACTGGTGACATGGTAACCACACTAGAATAATAAACAAACCGTAGGGCAGCTCCTGAGTTGAACACACAAAGATCCAGGCCCTTTGGCGATGCTACAACACTTTCTAAACCAAAGTCAAACACCATGCATGTATAACATGGGAGTTAAACCAACAACATGGCAGCAATGATAGACCGACCATTGCATTGTTTCAGAAAACACTTGCTCGCCTTCATACATGAAAACAAGGAACTTTTCATGATCTTGGCGCTGATGATGGTTCATTCCATTCACCTGTTTAGCCCGACCCAGTTTCTCACCTGCTCTGGTCTCTATTTAAACTGTTTGCTCCCAGTCATCAGTGCCAGATTATTCAAGCCTTTGGTGAGAGTTATCTAGCGTACCTATTTGTGTTCTGATTGCCTGATCCTGAACCGTTCTGCCTTTGGACCTCTGACCCCACCTTTTCCTGTCCTGATCTGTTCGCCTGACTTGTCTTCAGACTCCTGCTGGTTTCTGCCTGCGGGCTGAACCTGGATATGCCTGCTGACTTCAACCTGGATACCTCTTTCGATCTTGGACCTTCTGGCTTGGGCATGAACCTTTTCAAAACGTAGCTTTGGCTGCGTCTTCTGGAAAGAGTCCTGCCTTCCTTCATCTGCTTGGATCTGATGTTCATCCAGTTCAGCAGTCTTCAAGGCTTCAGGTCCTGGAACTCTCTGGGCGGCGTTCATCAAGTGCTGTTGGCAGTCACTCGGCTGGAATCCACTCCTTCCTCTGGGCACGGACTGAACTCCATCAGGTTAGTGACTCACGCGTCCGTAATCACCCTCCATCAGATTTACGTGTTCACTGACCTGAGTTTTCCCTCTACAGAGATTCCGGGGTTAGACACCCTAGCTGCTGAACCGTAGAATTGACATTTCTTCATAAATGCTTTTGAGAAGTCCGTCTATCTGTTTGCTTCAAACCTCTGTTCTGAGCCTTGACAGAATTAGTTTTAAAAATGTTCGGTTTTCAAATCCATGTGGACTAAAACAACTAAACATCTTTGCAGACACACCTAACCTTGCCTCTGTGTAGACTGGGCCGAAATTAAACCCTAAGGACTAACCCTAAAAATAAGAAGATACATTAATATATACAGAAAAAAAAGGAAAATAAAAGAGACTGAAAAGAGCAAAAAAACATTGAAACCAAAACACAGCAACCATAAAAAGTATAAAAATGAAAAACCAAAGAGACAAAGAAAATCTCTACGGATCAGGAAAAAAGGTTTAATAAAAGTTTAGTTTTCTGTTTCAGAAAAAAATCCCTCCTGAGTCAATTCTTGGCTGAGTTCTCTTTTACTGCAGTTAAAAACACTGATCACCATAGATGATAAAAACTGTCAGTAAAAATAACGGTCAGTAACTTGAAAAACAAAATTGAAATCATATATAATTGCTTCCTCCTCGTGGTGATTGCATAATTACTTATAATCCCTATAAAATGTAACTGTAAGTGAAGGGGTTTTACTTTGCAAGGCACTGAATATCTAAAAATAGTCGTCCTTGTAGTGTTTTTCTATGTTAACAGGACCTCTGAACTGCTGCATTTCTGCTTTGACAGGAAATAAACCCTGAACTTTAAGACAAACAAACAAAACTTCTCTTTCCAGCATGGCGACTGATTTAGACAGGGTTGAATTACTAGATATGCAGAGAAAACTCTTTAAAAACAGTGTGTAGATGGTGGACGAGAAGAGCTCCGCTGAAGGGAAAAAAAGAAGATAGATCCAGAGTTAGAGGGAAGAAAAAAAGAAAGCTGTTTACTCCATGGTATGAATCCCTCCATCTGTCAGCTCCACCCAAAACCCAAACTTTTCTTTCCTGACAAGAGCGTATGCTACAGTTTAGGACAGTTTAGCAAACAACAAACTTTCTCACTCCAAGAACCATTTAAACTTTACAGCTAACCTCATGATGAAATCACCACACTTACAGAATAGATTGTTTTTATTATTTTGGGCTTGGAAATCAGCTGTAGATTTTGACTATGGTTTAAAAATCTTGAAGAAACAGAAAAGTAATTTTCATTGGAACTACAAGAGTATTATTTCCAATAAAGCAAAGAGGATGGTGACCTTATGAGCCTGAATGACTCAGTTCCATTTTTGCTCTGTGGTTGGATAGTAGACATGTTGAATGTGTGAAGAAGGGAGGATCTGACACTGCAAATACTCCAGCCGTTTATTTAGCTTATCCTGATAAAAAACGCTCTGACTCTTCTCAGTCCTCCCCTGCCTGTTTTTATGGCTACAACATATCATCACTAACTGTCAGCTTTCTTGGATTACTTTCACTCCTACTCTGATTCACAGGAATCATCTTTACACGTGTGATGAAATTTAGGATAGAAAAAGATAAAAAAAAAAATTATTATTATTATTCCTTTTGTTCTGCTGATGGTGCTGTGTGCCTCTCTGATCCTGCCTCTACAAATGTTGCCACCTATTGTACATTTGTGTAAAAAAAGAAAAAAAGCTTTAAAAAAAACCTGCATATTTCAGAGATACATTAAATAAAACTTATTTTTTAACACTGAACTTTGGAGACTTTTTTGTGTCTTCTGTTGAGATTAAATAGCAATGATATCTTAAGATAGATGTTTAGAGTCATGTGTCTTTTTAATCTTTTTTTTATTTCCCAAGTTACAGTTCCACCATTCTTTACAAATTAAAACAATATTTATAACACAGAAACAAAAAGAAGGAAAACCCCTTAGAGCCTCCACATAATCATCCAGTGTGAGTATGCTGAAAGACCTTCTGACTCTTATGAGCAAGAATCTGATAACACAGCAAAGACTTATGAGAGATGAATAAAAAGTAAAAAACCTACCATGTATAAATAAATGATTAAATCATTGTTGTAGATTGATTGGTTGGAGGAGGCGTCTCTGAGGAGAGACAGAAAAAACACAAATGAAAAGGAAATTAAAATATAACGCATACATACCGGATCCGGACCCACCTGCTGGCTAATCCAGACCCAACCTGATTTAAAACATTGATAAATTACTGTATGTTGTCCGACGACAGATTCTAATTTCACTTGCGCCGTTTCTCCTGTTAATATGGTAAAACCTTCCAAAGCGTCCGGCACCAGGCTGCATGTGATCCAAATTAGCCAATGAGCTGCTGTCAGTCTGGGTTGCTGCTGCTGCTACTTTTAGACACAGCAGGCAAACCTGTGGCAAGCCAGGTGATGGGAAAGAAGGAAAAGACGATGAGAAAAAGAAAGCAGAGAAAGTGTGGACTGCTGGAAGAACTGTGGTGAACTGGTGAAAGAAAAGTGAAATGGTGCTCAAAGATGACCCTGGACATTGCCTGGTTCTGCTGGAGGTTTCTTCCTGTTAAAAGGAGTTTTTCCTCTCCACTGTCGCTACAAGCATGCTTAGTGTGGGGGATTGTATTTGAGTCAATGAGTCAATGCAATCAACTGGTTTTCCTTAGATAGAAAACTTTGTATCAATTTGACTGTATGATCTGGTTGAACTGTAAAGTGCCTTGAGATGACGTGTTGTGAATTTGGCGCTATATAAATAAACTAAACTGAACTGAACTGACATTTAGAGTATGTTTGGCTCAACCTGCTGCTGTTAAGCAGGATTCTCCACCATGAACAGAATCAAAAATAAATATCATATATGATGTGTGCGAATGGCTTTGTCTCCATTCAAACCCAGGTTTACTCCTTGTTGGTTCCTTGTTGTTGCTGGTCCTGTGGTTGCTGTTGTCTTCTCACGTCGTCTTTTCCCCTGATGTCTCCATGTTTCTGGTCCATGTTACATTTTTAGTTGGATTTTTGGATTCTGCCTCTATTATTTGTGTTTGTATTAAAACTACAAGAAATCACCTCAGCCTCTCTGCCTCTGCATTTGTGTCAACCACAACCAAAACGTGACACACTTTTTTTTTTTTAAGTCAACATAACATGGATACATAAACACCTCATTTTGTTTCCGTGTTAAATTCTGTTTAAAGTAACAGATTATAATTGAAAATGTCTCTGGACCTTTACTGGTGTTTATCAGGGTTCCCGCGGGTCCTTAAAAAGTCTTAAAAGGCATTGAATTTTTCAAAATAAAACTAAGGCCTTAATTGGTATTAAAATGTCTTAAATCAGTCTATCGTAGGTCTTAATTTTTAAAACATCATGAATAGGATTATGTTTTTTTTTACGATTTATTTTTTGTAATCTAAATAAAACGTTTTTATAAGAAAAATAATGGTTTTCACCATTATTGGTTCCGGCCCCGAGAAGGAACCAATAAAAGCGATTTGCTTGCGTCGTGACATTTGGGAGATGCGCCCATTAACTTTTTGTCTGGAAAATATGAGCAAATGTAAATGTAACCAAAATTGGCTCCAGCCAAGAGTTTTCTCCATGGCTAAAACCAGGGAACATATACATGAGGCTCAGTGGATTTTGTGCAAGAAGTCATTCAAGCTCAGAACGATGGGAATTAAGGCAGCGGAGTCGCATACGCGAAGCAAGAAACACAAAGCGCCAAATCGAGTTACTGAGAAACAGCCAGTATTTCTCAGTTTTGTTCCACCCTTGTCTCTGCAACGCCCCACTTATCACCAAATCAAACATACTAAGAAAACGATACAAAGAAAAAAATAACTGCAAAAAAGACTTAGCTCTGGTTATGTTGTGGTCTTTAAAACTGATTTGTTTTGTTCCCTTCTAAAAACAAATTTTGTGAATTCAGTTAAATATTGTACCAAAAATATATCTGTCATTTGTGTGTTTTTAGCTTTCTTCCTGTATGGGAAATTTTTCAAAAATTTGAAACATTAGTGCAGTGGTTTATGTTAAAATAAACCTTTGGGTTAAGTTGTTGCAGCAAGCTGGTTTTTCTTGTGTTTCTTGTGAATTTGGTCTTAAATTTTTATTTCAAGTGGCATTAAAAAAGTCTTTAAAAGTCTTGAATTTAACTTGCCTTATGCTGTAGGAACCCTGGTTGCGATTGATGCAACGGATTTTTAATTGGTGACCCCTGATCTAGAGTAAATGAAACTGATCAATGTTGTTGCCATTTTCTACTCTTAGACTCCTCTGTCTCCTGCTGTGCTGCTTACTCACCTGATTTCCTCATTTTATCAGGTTACAGTTTAAAAAACAAGCTTGACTCCCCACCAGTGCTGGATTGCCCATTTTGTCATGATAAACATCCATACCGTGGAAGGTTGGTAGCACAAACTACTGTTTACCTTGCGTCTTCTTGTGTCTTATATAGATCCACCTGGATTTACCTCATACACCAACTCCTGCTCCTATCTGGGAAACTGGTGGTTTTCTACTGGACTCTTTCTCTGTAGGTCAATCAGCCACGCCTCTTTCTGCCAATAAAGGACCTATCTGCACAATTTCAGCCTCAGCCAGATCAGGATAATCTGAACCTCATTTCCAGGTACATATTAAAACTCAAATAATAGAATGGATTTTTAAAGTATGCAAACCTCACTGTGAGTCACGCTAATCCTGCTTTTTCTGTCTTTAGATCACTTCCTAGACTGTTTTACAATCTTTATCTTCCTCTGAATGTTTATGCTATGTTATGTTTTTGGGGCACATTAAATACCTAATCAATTGTGACAAAACTTGGTTTGATATGAAACCCTGTTTTTCAGGGAGCAGAGGGCATACTTGCAAGCAAGAGGGTATCCTAGATAATCCACTGTAAAATTGCAAAGCTCTAATACAATTATTTTGTAGACATTATTTATATTGCCCAGTGATTAAGGTAAAAATATTTTTTTCTTAGTGTTAGCCTTTGTTTCCCCATGAACAAATTAACTCAAATTAAAGGTTGTACTATATGTTATGGTTTAAATCAATGAGGAATTGTTCACAAGTCACATCTTTTTGTGTTTTAAGTTAGTTATTCTTCACCTGTTTTCAGGTATTCCTAGACTTATTTTAAGCCGTGCTTAAGTCCTGTTACTCTTATAAACTCTTGTAAATGTCTGGTATCTGTATATATAAATAAACGTATGTGGCCAAATGAAAGCATCTTAAAAATTTAAAACAGCTGCCTAATAATGGTGAGAAGGTTTGGATTTATTCAGGATGAAGTATGAAGAGAGAGCAGTAGGCAAATGTTAGAAAAATCAACTAAGAAACAGGCAGAGGAAAAAACCAGGAATACAGAACACGAAAAAAGAGCAATAAACTTAAAACCATAACGACCTCAACAAATATCCTGGGAAAATCCAGAAACCAAGTTACCACCCACATCATATAAACTTCCAGATTGTTTCTAACCCTGGCAGAGGAGGGAAGGCAGCAGCCAAAGCTACAGCGGCTCATGTTACATAAATCGTTCATTACGTTTCTGCCTAATTCCAATGTCTCTCCTCCTCAGTCAGTTGTGTCATCCATCTGACCGCTTAGTCATAATAATCCTGCTTCTACAACACAGTGAGCACAGAAAAACTTTACTGTCTGATTTTTCGATGTTTTGCACTCCAAAAACGTCTGGGTTAGTTGTTTGACCCAAATGCTGGGTTTACTGCATGCCACCAAGGCTGAAGTTGGGAAGTTTTAACCAAACACAGGTACAAACACTGTGACCCGGTTTGTATGGTTGAGGAAAAGACAAGAACCTTGGTTTTTATATGTCACCATTTTGCTCTACACCAATTCATCACACTTCAGTAAAACTCCACCACAGGATGGAAAAATAAATGTTAATTTATGAAAGCATTAGACAACATTTGGTTTATTACCATTTAGTTTGCCCTCAGTATAACTTGGATTACAGATCTTAGTCTCCCATTGAGAACCTATTTACAAATAATTGTGTGTTGTAATTCATGGCCATAGCTCCATTATAGATAACTTATAGATATCTTGTTAGGACTCCAGTCTGTGTGGTCCTGATTCTCCTCCTCACACACCTGCAAGGGGTCACCTCGTTAACGGAGTGTTCTTAAGTTGCTGACTGCCGCTACCTTGACGTCAGAGTTTTTTTTCCAGTGTGGGTACTCTAGCCAAGCTGAGTTTTGCTGAGTAAAACTGAGTTTTTGTCAACCAGAGTCTTAGCATTGTTTATTTGTCTTTGCCTCTCAATTCAATTCAATTCAATTCAGTTTATTTATAAAGCGCCAAATTCACAACACATGTCATCTCAAGGCACTTTACAGTTCAACCAGATCATACAGTCAAATTGATACAAAGTTTTTCTATCTAAGGAAAACCAGTTGATTGCATTGACTCATTGTCTCAAATACAATCCCCCACACTAAGCATGCTTGTAGCGACAGTGGAGAGGAAAAACTCCCTTTAACAGGAAGAAACCTCCCAGCAGAACCAGGCTCAGTGTGAGCTGGCCATCTGCCGAGCCATCCGACTGGGGTTCAAGGAGACAGAAGCAGAGATACAAAAGCAGCTGTAAAAGGCGGCCCCGTCCAGGAAACACACAGCCAGGCAGACGAAGCTCCAATGCAGCTCCCATGCCAGAGGACGAAGAGCACATCCACTCAGTCACGGTCAGAGAAACAGGACCACACTGGAAAACATCTATAAACAAGGGTGTTGATAGAAGCAGCACAGCTGATGTTTCTTTCCAGGATGACGTCACAGCCAAACAGGAACAGAACGAGGCAAAGCTACTCTGAGGAAAAGCAGAGAGAGCAGAAGGTTAGAGATTGAACTAACAGATTCTGCAGAATAGGAGAACAGAGAGAAATGAAGCAGAATGATGAAATGGGGGGTCCCTATGTCCTCCAAAAGTCTAAGCCTATAGCAGCATAACTATAGAGATAGCTCAGGATAACCTACAGCCACCTAACTATAAGCTTTATCAAAAAGGAAAGTTTTAAGCCTAGCCTTAAAAGTAGACAGGGTGTCTGCCTCACGGACTAAAACTGGTAGTTGGTTCCACAGGAGAGAGCATGAAAACTAAAAGATCTGCCTCCCATTCTACTTTTTAGAAATTCTAGGAACCACTAGTAAACCTGCAGATTGAGAGCGAAGTGCTCTGTTAGGAACATAAGGAACAATCAGATCTCTGATATAAGATGGAGCTTGGCCATTTAAGGCTTTATATGTGAGAAGGAGGATTTTAAATTCTATTCTTGATTTAACAGGAAGCCAATGAAGAGAAGCCAGGATAGGAGAGATATGATCTCTCTTCTTAATTTTCATTAGAACTCTGGCTGCAGCATTTTGGATCAGCTGAAGGCTTTTAACTACAGTTTGTGGACTTCCTGATAGTAAAGAATTACAATAGTCCAGCCTTGAAGTAACAAATGCATGGACTAGTTTCTCAGCATCACCCCAGGACAGGATATTTCTAATTTTTGCAATGTTCCTCAGATGAAAGAAGGAGATTCTAGAAACCTCTTTGATATGGGATTTAAATGACAGGTCCTGATCAAAAATAACACCAAGATTTTTTATTTTATTATCTGAAATCAGTTTAATCCCATCCAAATGAAGTGACTGGCTAATCAGTTTCTTTTTCAGAGACTCTGGTCCAAAGACTATAACTTTCTGTTTTGTCTGCATTCAGAAGCAGAAAGTTAAGAGTCATCCAGGTTTTATGTCTTCAAGACATGCCTGTAATCTATGTAATGGGTTAGCTTCATCTGGATTTATAGACAGATATAGCTGGGTATCATCAGCATAACAGTGGAAATTAATCCCATGCTGTCTAATAATTCTACCAATTGGGAGCATGTATAAAGTAAAGAGAATTGGTCCTAGCACTGATCCCTGTGGTACTCCACAGGTAACCTTTGAGCGTGTTGAAGATCTATCATTAACATGAACAAACTGAATTCGATCAGATAGATAAGATTTTAAACCAGTCTAGTGCTGTTCCTTTAATTCCAACAAAATATTCAAGTCTTTCTAAAAGAATATTATGGTCAACTGTATCAAATGCAGCACTAAGATCCAACAGGACTAGAGCACAGATACAGAGTCCATTATCTGAGGCCATGAGAATATCATTAGTGACTTTCACCAGAGCTGTTTCAGTGCTATGCATGAGCTCTAAAGCCAGACTGAAACTCTTCAAAAAGTTCATTATGGTGGAAGTGATCGCAAACTTGTTTGGCAACTACTTTCTCAAGAATTTTGGATAAGAAAGGAAGATTGGATATAGGTCTATAATTGACCAAGTCATCTGGGTAATAATTGAGGAAGTCGTCCTGCAAACTGGATTTTTCAGACCTTCTCTCCCTAGAAGGATCAACTGAGCTTCAAACTGAGCTGAGGATACAAACCGGAGGTTTAGATCCACTTTTCCCCGAGGAAACGTTTGAGCTTCACACTGAGCAGGGGATTCATCTGCACAACAGTCCGTTCAAGTACCGCAGGAAATCTGAGTTGCAGTCAGTCTTTCTCCATTCATCTACAAGCAACCACATTCTGGGTAACCCTGTCCGTCCTCCCGCCGTTTGAGACAAACACCGGAACACATTCCTCACCTACTGGAGTCTAAGAGTCAGCCTAATCTCTGGAAACGTGAGTCTGCCAACCTTTTGTCCTCTTCAAGTTCGAGAATCAATTCTCCCACTGAACCTGAACTAATCCGCAGTGTCTTCCCCTCACCTTTCAGTTCCGGTTGAGCAGCAGTGTTCAGAGCAACACTGGAATCTCCACAAAACTTCTCAATAAACCTGTTAAACTTTTTTCCTTGTCTCTGTGGAGTGGTTTATTTCTGTGGAGTCGATTTTTTTTTCCAGTGCATTCACAGCATCTTATCTATCTACTCAAATTAAGGGTAAATACACCTATTTTGAAAATGTTTGACTTATTTTAAGGTTCTTTTTGCAGTTTTGTCACACATAGCTTTTTTGTAAGTTGGCTAGTAAAATTAAAATAAGGCTTCTGCTCTCCTTAACCAGCAAGACACTTTAGGTGGATGGTGAAAGGTTTTAAAGACGTGCAATAAGTTTTCCATTTTGTGAATGATATATTGAAGAGTATGGAAGCCCATTTCTGCCGTACAAACGCTGAAAAAAATCGGGAGATTTATTTTTTTAAACCAAACCTCAGTATAAAACTCTCCACGACCGAATCCCTGGTGTGTCTGCTGTGTCTTTTGTCTTCATGATGCAATTAGTTCACAAATGTCCTTCAACGAACATCTCAGATCCTCCCTGAACAGCTGGACATTAGTTCAAACACAACAGAACTGTACTGGTTTTACCGGTTTGGGACTTCTAAAGTAATTTGGTGCTTTTAGTTTCTTAATTTTGGGGGTAAAAAAGTGCTAAATAAGTAAATTAAACAATCAACTGTTTTTTTCTGAGAACAATTAAAAAGAAAATGCTTCAGGTTATGAATCCTAATATGTAGCAGTAAGGGAAAACTGACTCTATTAATGTTCTGGGTTACTTGGAACCACTCAGGGGTGGCCATGACACCCTGGTTATTTAGTTTTTAACCTCTCTAAGTCTCTTTAGGTGTAAGATTCATTTAAACTGACCGATGACATGATTTGGTTTCATTATTACTTGAGGGTGTGGATGAGGAGAAAAGGGACGAGTAAGAGGCTGAGGAGGAGGAGTGTCTGGGGTTTGGTCTCGGTCCCCTGTGGTAATACTTAATAACAAACATTAAAAATACCACAGAAATCCCTCACCGCATTCCCACGCTCCGGCCAGCCAGAACACACTCGCACACACAGCCGTCCATATACTGTATGCACACAAGTAAGGCTTTCTTTTACACAAACAGAAGCTTTTCTTCAAATACCTGCACTATAACACAAACACTCACATTCACACCTTGTACCTGTGTTTGGTTTATGTTCGCAGATGCAGTTTAGATGAAACTGCACACTTCCTGCCTCTTTACAGAGAAGCAGAACAATCAATATGATGAGTGAAAGCGTCAACCACGGCCAGATAAAACACAGGGAGAGGGAGCTGCTCCTCTAAGAGAGGAGAAAGCTGTTCTTCATGGTTCCTCCCCATCGTCCATTATCACCACTTAAACTGTGATTATTCCAGCCATTAGTGCTGCTCCAGCATGTTCACTGGGATGGGTTTTCCTCTTGTCGCCAGTGGCTTTCTGACCTTGTCTCGAGGTTTGGGGACAGTCCAGCCAGAGATTCCTCTGCATCCCTCCCTCTCCTTCATGCTTCACATGTGCGTCAGCGATGTTACCGCAACCTCTCAGAGTCCCCGCCTTCGCTGTAACCCCGTGTTCCTTCTGACTGGGGCACCCCACCCGCCTGTTTCCAGCCAACACTTCCCTGCTCCTTTTCCTGCCATCTTCCTCAACGTTTACATCCTCATGTTTGGCGCCGTGCTGATGCTGAGTTCTGACCTTTACAGGAATCCACCTCTTGGTTTTGGAAGAACAAAGTGATCAATTTTATCACGTTTGAGTTTCTGTGTAAAGAGTTGCAAACACAAAGACAAAAATAATTTAAAAACAGTTTAGTTTTAGACGCTTATTCTTAATGAATTACTGCTAATGAGGAACCTGAGGGGTCCCAAATTCATTCAGCAGGATGATAATGATCAGCAGCATAAAGCAACAGCCATGACGAGCTGTTTCATCACACTCAGCCGAACTGATGAAAACATAAAATATCAGTACAGGATGAAAGATATTTAATATTGAATTTTTGTTAGAAGAAAAATACTTTGGTTGAGACGGTACAGCTGCTGATTTTGCTGTGCATGATTTTTAATGTTAAAGCTGCATGTTTCTTATATAAGTGTGTCTTTTTTTGTTTAGAATTTTCCCTTCTATGTTTTCTAACGGAATAAATAAAGACCCTATGAGGACCAATATGGTGTGGAGACAGATTATGTTTGGGAGAGCTGGACGCAATGAGAAGATGGACAGAAGAACATTTATTTGAACATATTAGTCAACAAGTATTGACAAACACATCCTTATTTGAGCTGTTTCGTTGGCTGATATGGTTTGCAGAGTCATTCTGCGTCCCATGTTTGGACTAAAATAGAAAATGCTTCTGTCACCTTTGCTTCCACATCAAGTCAAACTGCAACCCAAAAAATGTGCTGTATATTTTACTTATTCTGTCATAGGGCTAAAAAAGTTTAACCCTTTTTACTCTGAAGCTTTGCAATAAATATTGCTAAATTTCTCTTAAGATATTGTCAAAACAGGTAGAGTTCTCCTGTGTATTATTTAAAATAAGACATAGTTCTATTCAGTAGTCTAGTTGTAAAAAAAGAAGGGGGAAGGTGGATTTTTTTTTTTTTTGGAAGCAGACATCGCCTAATTAATTTAGTCTATTAACCTAAAGCATGGTATGGTTGTTACATGCCAGGTCGGCGGTCATTGACCTTGACCAAGGCACCTTTCAGTAGAACAGCAGTCAGTCACTTCTAATTTCCCACTGGGATCAGTTTCATAGTGGTGGTAAACCACTTCTTTGATTTTATGTATTTAGCTAAGACTACTCGTAAGCCCACAGCCTGCCGAATTTTGAAAGGGCAAAATTATTGCTATTACTGTTAATATATAGTTGAAATTTTGACACATTCAGTAATAAAATGTCACAGGGGATAGTATGGGGGGGAAGGTAATTTAAGAAGGGGGATGATTTTTAAGATTTTTTTTTAAGAAGGGGGGATGCCATTCCTCCTTAACTCAAGTACTGGTTCTATCAGGTGATGATGTTTTTAGATATAGCATTAGCATGCTGGGTGTGCCTGTTAAACATGGTGGCAGCACCATCAGGCAGGATGAATGGAGCTACAAGAACAGCTGCAGGATGCTGCAGTGGTTTAGATAAAAGTGTGTTAGAGGTCCTAATTAAAAATCACAAATTAAAGCTAACGGAGAACCTGTAGAAAGAACCTGGTGACCATGTGGTTAGGGCATAGAGCTTGGAATCCTGAGGTTCATAGTACGAGCACCACTCCCACAGACTGACACTTAGGGTCCCTGAGCAAGACCCTTAACCTGACACTTCTCCCCGGGCGCCCCACGATGCACACCCACTGCTCCCCAAGGGGATGGGTTAAATCCAGAGGGTTTTTTTTCTCCAATGTGAGATTATTCATCCATCCATCCATTTTCTGTCACGCTTATCCCAAACGGTTTTTTGTCACGAGGGGTGCTGGTCTCCAGCTGTCTATGGGCAAGAGGCGAGGTACACCTTGGACAGGTCGCCACTCTATTGCAGGGCAACACAGAGACACACAGGACTAACAACTGTCAACCCACTCAGATCTAAGTAGAATTTAGAGAAGCTAATTAACCTAACAGTCATGTTTTTGGACTGTGGGAAGAAGCTGGAGTACCTGCAGAGAGCCCACGCTTTCTCTGGAAGAACATGCAAACTCCATGAAGAAAAATCAAACCCAGAACCTTCTTGCTGCAAGGCAACAGTGCTACCCACTGTTCCACTATGATTCGTTCTAAAAACTAAATTCACAAACAGAAGTGTTTTTCAATTTCAATTATTATTATTATTATTATTATTCATTATTAATGAGGTGAAAAGTTAGATGAATGTATGCTTTTCATGCAGTCTGACTGAGCTTAACTAAAAAAGAAAAGTATAAGCATCAGTCTCTAGATGCACAAAGCTGATAATGATTCACGTGAGCTTTAAAAGATGCTTTTAAATGTTAACTTTGTACAAATGTATTTATATGTACTGTATATATTTTTGATTAAACGTGCAAACCTGAAACAATCCCTTGAGAGCAGAAGTCCTTTGGAAGATTTATGTTGGGCGGTGTTAAATTCAACTATAGACCCAAACCTTTGTGCTGCAGAATGTGAATGTCCCCTGAGTTTATAGCTTTTCTTACAGATTGAAGGCTTGCGGTTGGCTCTGTGTGCGTTAATGAATGACATGTTTCATCAATTGTGTAAGGATTAGGCTAAGGGGGAAAACTCATGTTGGATACTCAGCTTATTCTACATTTGTCTGCTCGCAACAGCTGTGGCTGTCAAACACTTGGCCTGGAGACACAAGAATCTTATTCACAGAAACACTCCTCCTCCACTGGGAAAGGCTGCAGAGAACTGGGAAACAGGGATGTGAAAACGAGACAAGAAAAAATACTGAAGGTTCCTCCCTTCTGGGGTCAGAACCAGAGATGGGGCCAAATACGGGTTGACGTATTTTGTTTTTTTGGTGAAGCATGCTTTCAAGGTGACATTATCAGTCAGTGGCTACAGATACTTTAGTACTGATAGGATTCCAGCATTAATTTCTGAAAGCATGCAAACTTATCAAGCATTACAGAAGTGATCAGGTGATCTGAGTAAATGGAAGCTTTAAAATGAACCTCCTGTATGAAAACAGCTGACAGTTTGAGGGAACATGCAATCGGCATGCTGCTTCAGGAACATTCACCAAAGTTGTTGTTATTTTCATGTTAGTTTGCTCCACCATAAGCCGTCTCACAAGGCGTTTCAGAGAATTCTGCAGTATATACAACAAGCATCACAGCTGCAGACCAGGTTTAATCACACCAGCCCATGAGCTCCACGTCCAGCATCCTGACAGAGCATCTCAGGGAAGTTCATCTATAATTTTTTTCCCTCATTTGTGGCTTTATGGAGTGAAATTTGTCACATTTTTGAGTTTATATTTTCAAGAAGTTATATATATATATTTTCAAGAAGTTATATATATATATATATATATATATATATATATATATATATATATATATATATATATATATATATATATAAAAATTTCTCTTTTTTTTCAGATTTAGTTAAGCAAATTTCTTTTTGGTTTTTTTTTTTTTTTTTTCAAATTGCATTTTACAGATCATCTCCTCTCCTTTTTGGCCAGATGCAAACGTCTTCACTCCTCACTCTGGAGGAAAACCTGTAGCCAGAAGCGAACAGAATGTAATCTGTAAAATGCAATTTGGAAAGAGTGTGAATCTTAAAACTTAATAAAATCAATTTAAAAGGAAAATGAAATTTAAAAAAACCTAAAAAAATTTATATAAAAATTTAAAAAACAAAATCTCAAAAAAGTCACTTTAAAAACCTTTTTTAATAATACATTTTTTAAAAGTTTAATCGCAGGATTAAGATTTCCTTTTATAAAACATATTCTCTGATTGCAACATAATAGAGCAAAGCTCACTCCATAGTTTCTTCCTGACTGCAGGTTTTCTTTATAACCAGCATGATTAGGTTCTGATTCAGCTGCATCCTGCAACAGAGAGCTGCTCTTTTCACAGAAGAACCCGTTTTCCATTAACCATCAAACTGAGCACATTGTAATTACAAAAATAAATGGAAACACTTTTTTTGCATGAAATGAGTCACATGACTTGCAGCTGGACCTTCCTGCTTTGTAAATACATGTAGAAGACTGGAGGTAGATGGAGGATAATGGCGCCACTAGAGCCGGGGCTGAAATATCGATATTTATCTCATATGTTTGCATCAGTTATCCTGTGAGCAAACATATTCACATGCGATTTTAATTTTGTTTGTTTTTTAACGGAAATACAGCAATTGGCAAACTTTCGATTTTTGAATTTAGCAGAATATTGACATAGTTTTGCGCACATTTGTAGTGAAAATATAGCTAGGGTTAAGATCAGATGGCAAACAGAAATCTTTCTGTGATATTGATGAGCAATTTGCTGATGTCTGTGTTGATCGAAGGTGGCGGTGGGTTGATGGTATGGGCAGACGTTTCTTAATGAACAAAGCTGATTTTGATTATGGCATCTTAAAAGCAAATATATACTGAGGTGAGATCCAGAAGCCCATTGTTGTGTCATTAACCTATGGATATGTCATAAGAACCTGTGAAGAACTTCTGGAAGCATCCCAGTTCTTTGAGGCCAGCATTCTTAGCCAACATGTCCGTCATTAAGCATGTTTCCATTATCCAGCAACTTTGAGCAGCATTTGAAGAGAAAAACAGTCCACAATCAATAACCTCTGCCAGTTGTGTTGTGCTGATTCAGGCAAATAGTCACAGCAGATGCTGACTGGTTGTTAGACTTTTAAAAAGTTCCAGCCTCACTCCTCCAATTGAAATATTTACATATTTTATTTATGTAAATGTATTTATTTAGGCTTTTTGGACTCACAAACCTCTAGCAATGTTAGGCCTGCTCAGTTTCTAGAAGGGCGGCCAATAACAGAGCTAAAAAGTTCCTCATAAGCCATGAGCCTCCTTCTGATTGGATGTTAGGTTGTTTCATGTCTTTAACAAAAAGCATAGAATTGCAGAATTCAGACAGAACTGCAACACATTTGATTTAGGCTGTGTAACGTTGGTTTGTCTAAGGGAAATTAGAAATAAAGAAGGTAATTTTATTATGAATAGAAAGTGTTAGCAAGATAGCTTTTTTTTCTGTCTTTGTGTGTTTTATCAGTAACTGCTTGCGTGGTATTTTAGAACAGATGAGTGGAATTTTCACTCTGGTGTTCAAACTGCAAAAACATATTTACATTTTATTTAAGGAATAAACAGCAACAAACTTTCTTGTTCTTTACAAACAAGAAACATATCCAGTTTAATTGCTTTGGTTAACAGTATATTCAATTAAGCTACCAAGAAAAAAGGAAAACAAAATACGAAGCAAACTCAGAAAAAATAAAGACTAAAAATGGTAAAAAGGGCAAAAAAGAGAATAAAACAAAATCAATTTAGCTTCCAGTCTGAAAAAAGACCTGCTGCCTTGTGAAAAAAAAAACTCAATTTGTGTCAGTTCAATTCAGTTTATCTATATGGCGCCAATTCACAACACACGTCATCTCTTTATAGTTCACCAGATCATACAGTCAAATTGGTTTTCTATCTAAGAGAACCAGTAGATTACATCGCACTCATTGACTCGAATGCAATCCCGCACACCAAGTATGCTTGTAGCGACAGTGGAGAGGAAAAACCCTTTTTAACAGGAACGAACCTCCAGCAAAACCAGGCTCAGTGGTGAGTGCCATCTGCCCCAGGCTTCCACTGGGGTTCAAGAAGACAGAAACAGAGATATAGGAAGCAGCTGTGTGCTGGGCGGCCCCATCCAGGGAAAACACATAGCCAGGCAGACGAGCACCGAAGCCAGCTCCCATGTCAGGAGGATGAAGAGAGCACATCCAGTTAGTCACAGCCAGAGAAATGGGACTGCACTGAAAAACAGGCCGATCACCAACATCTATAAAAACAAAGGTGTTGATGGCAGCATCACAGCTGATATTTTCTCTCCAGGATGGTGTCACAGCCAAACAGGAACAGACCAGAAGAAGCTACTAGGAGAAAAAGCAAAGAGAGCAGAACGTATAGGAGATTGAACCAAGTTGCGATTATGCAGAATAGGAGAATAGAGAGAGAATGAAGCAGAATGACTAAAATGGGGGTCCCTATGTCCTCCCAGAAGTCTAAACCTATAGTAGCATAACTATAGAGATAGCTCAGGATAACCTGAGCCACTCTAACTATAAGCTTTATCAAAGAGGAAAGTTTTAAGCCTAGCCTTAAAAGTAGACAGGGTGTTAGCTGCCTCAACGGACTAAAAAACTGGTAGTTGGTTACACAGGAGAGGAGCATGAAAACTAAAAGATCTGCCTCCCATTCTACTTTTTAGAAATTCTAGGAACCACCTATATTTGGCGAGTTGACTTTTAATGTTGTGTTAGTCCATCTTCACAGAGACAGATTGAAATGAGTTGATGACTACAAATATGGAGTCACAATTTGTGTCATGATGGGTTCCAGAAAAGCCCAGTATGCAGAACACCACGGAAACAGATGAAAAGTTTAACAAAGTTTATTGAGCACAAGCATATGGAATAAACACAGGAACTGGTTCAGGCCTGGGGGCAGGTTCACTGGAGTCTGTGAGGATGACAGTTCAGTTAGCTTGGGAGAAGATGAGTTTGTGTTAAAGAGTTTCTGATTGATACCTTGAGGTGTCCGGGTTTGGCTTTGAGAGAGGAACTGTTGGGTCCAGAGACTGTTTAGTTCAGCAGAGTCCAATAACCGCTTCAGCATCTTACTTCTAACTCTGAGGGCAGACCTTGGCTTTGGGTTTCCAGCTCTTAGTCCAGAGCAGCATGATAATCCAGAGAAGAGTCTTCAGGTTTGGCTCAGAGGGCAGGCTCGGCAGGTTAAGCTCATCCAGAGCTTACAAGGGAAAACTGGATTCCTGAAAGCAGAGACAAGGAGGAATTAGAATCCAATCAGGATCAGAAACAACAAAGGTTCTCAGGAAGATGCTAGGCTCAGGTGCTAACCAAACTGGATAAACACTGGCGGCGTTGAGGCAAGGTCTGAAGGCAGTAGTTATATACTGGAGGATCCTCTAATGATGAGATGCCTCAGGTGTGTCGTAAGGCTCAGCCTCAGTGAGGATCCACGGCGCACTCTGCTGGAGAAAGGTGGAACTTCTCCAGATCCCCAAACAATTTGACAAATGGACAGTGTGATGATGTTGGGCTTTAGCAGCTGTTTAGCAGTCTCAATATCATCCATGCTGGCTCTAAGAGCCGCCTTTATAGGGTGTGTATCGGTGCCTGTGCTACGGCCAATCACAGATTGAGCCATACTGTAAACACAAGAGATCTAATGACAACTGCTGGCTACTGTCTAAGTGTTGGCAGGGCTTTAGATCTGGCATCTAACATGAGGAAGACCAGAGATGGAAAGAACATAAACCTAACCTACTTCAGTAAAAGTCAAATAACGTTAATAAAAATGTACTTTGATTTAAGTGAACTGTGTAGCTCATTCAAATTTACTTAAAAGTCACTCCGTTGCTTTATCAGGAGAAGAAGAAAGCTCATACTGTTTTTGCATTGAGGAAAAAAGAAAAACTTTTCATTCAAAATCACTTTTCTTTAAAGAAAATTCAGAAAAGAAATAGAAGATCTGAACTTATCCAAAACAAATTAACTCATTTATACAGAAATAGTTCACATAGCATGTCATCTTAAGGCCCCTTATATTTGGCATAAGTCTTTGTGGACTAAAATGCGAGTTTTTAATGTGACAATCTGTAAAATCATCTCCTCCATCTCAGCATCTCTTTCTGTCACACCAGTCTTTCTGCATCCTCCCCTACATCTAAGAAACGCCTCTTACTTTTGTAGAGACTTAGCATTTGTAAACTACTTTCTAAATATATAGTGAATAAACTGCGCTTTATTACAGGAAGGTGGTAAATAAGATGATTTCCTTTTAATGACTGACAAAAGCAAAAAGCACAACGATACAGACTGTCCTGATATACTGGTTCTGATGGAGGTTTCTTCCTGTTAAATTGAGTTTTTCCTCTCCACTGTCGCTACAAGCATGCCTAGTTTGAGGGATTGCCTTCAATTCAATGATTCAATGCAATCAAATGGTTGTCCTTAGATAGAAAACTTTGAATCAATTTGACTGTATGATCTGGTAAACTGTAAAGTGCCTTGAGATGACATGTGTTGTGAATTGGCGCTATATAAATAAACTGAATTTAATTGAGTATAATGTAGAGATATTGACGTTCAAATGCAGAGAGCAAAAGTTTAAAAAAAAACTCCTCAGAAAAATAAACACACAAATAAAGTACCGGTACACATACTATTAAAAACTACTTATACTAGTTACTTTACACCTCTGGGAACCGTTCCAAGGGACATTCGAGATAGAGAAGAACTGCTATGCATTGTGTGATTTAGAGTTTTCTCTGGTCTATATTGTTCAGTTGAGATCAGTCCTTATTCTCTATTTGTCTGTGGCGGATCGCCAACACAAACATTCAGCATGGCGCTTCCTATATTTCTGCCTCTGGAGAATAGCTGATCTATTTTTGCTGTGGCTCAGGCAGTTCTTAAAGTACTGATTCATTACAGTGTTACAACACACGCATGCATTCCAGTAAAGAGCATGTCAACAGTCACCATGAGCAGGATATGACTAAGTAAGCTTGACAGTTGCCAACAACATTAATCTATGATGGTGTGTGTTTGTATGCATGCTCCTACCATTGCATGTCTGAGTGTATTGTTTCCTAACATTGCTGCATGTGGTAATTAGGCAGGAATGTAGCGGCAGAATCTCTCTGGCTTTTCACTTCTGCCTCATTCATAACTCTCCGACTTCATTTATGTGAGCCTTGAAAGCCAGGGAGATAATGGTCAATCAGCAATGCTGCTGGGCAAGCCATTAGCATCTGGTTAGCGGTCGGAGGAAAACCTAATATGGGAGAAACTGTTATTATGAAAACCGCTGAGAGAGCAACGCTGTGGAAGTACTCGGGGTGGCCTAGCTGGAGTTTATTTCAAGCTTGAGAACGGAGTCATCCAACCATGAGAAGCTGTGTAAACAAAGATGCATAAGAGCTGCTGCTTTGGAAACCGGAAAATTATCTCTTTTCTTATCATTATTATGAGCGATCAGTTTAACTATATACAATCACCAATCAACCTTCTACAGCCGCATTTTTCAACCCTCTTCTTTCTCACATTCTCTGCCTTTTCGTCTCTATCCAAGATGATGTGCATGTGAAGCATTTTCTGCTGGGTCACATGCAGGAGGCTGTTCTAATGATGTTTGGATGATTCTCATCAGACAGACTGAGCGCTCTGTCTTCTTCTGACCCCCTCCTCAGGCTGACCCAGACTGCAGGCTATGAAGGGAGCTTTCCAAACTAACTGAGGATCGGTTTGGTCTTGCCTGGAACAGTACAGCAAACCTGAAATTTCATAGACCGGCACAAAGTAGTGCATCATCTTGATGTGGATGGAGAATAATATATATTTACTGCCCTGTATTCACTTAAATCCAATTTCAGCAGCCTGTGAGATATGAAGAAAAGTTGATGGAACCCCAACAATGCTTGGTTTAAACAGGACTTCTTAAAATTTTATTAGGATGGAGGGAAAGATGACGAAACAATAATATGGCTAAAACATAATTGACATGGTTTAAGTCTAAATAACCATGTATAGATGATATCCAATGACTACACTTTGCTGTAGAGAGATGATCCACTTGTCTGATAGTTCCACGGATATACATTTGTTTACTACCTTCAGCATGTGGCCTCATTTCCTTAGTGATAAAATCCTTTAACTGGAGCTGTTCTGTAATTTCTTAGATTCAAAATTCATGCTCCATTTTTGGCTCTGATTGATTAATAATAATTTAATTTATTATTGAACTTAATTGATCTCACAATGGAGAAGTTCACCTCTGCATTTAACCATCCTCTTTGGCAGCAGTGGACTGCCACTGTGTGGGGTTAAGGGTCTTGCTCACTGACCCAGAGTGGCAGTCTGTGAAAATTTTACTCAAAACCTCAGAGACCCAAGCGCAATGCTCTAACCACTAGACCACCATTCCTGTCTGCTTAAAGATAATTTAGCTTAAACATCCCTGAAAGCTTGTTAAAGAGTGTTATTATTCGGGCCCGATTGATCGCTGTTGTTTACATTCTGTTCTGCTTCTCATTCTTCCCCCTGTGCCAATCGAACCCACTCCCAATCAGCGCTAATCAGCTCACCTGGTCTCCTGGCTTTAAAAGCTTCTATGGATGATCCACTTAGTGCCAGATTTTTGAAAGCCACATTGTGAATAGATTATCCAGCGGTCTTTCCTTCTCCTACCCGATCACGTCTTATTTTCTTTCCTGATATCCCTATCTCACTTTGCCCTTACTGGATTCTCTCATCTAATTTCTGATATCCTTGACCACAACCCTGTTTCTGACTACTGACTATCAGCTTCAAACCTCAGCATTTCACTTGTTTTTTTTTTACCTTAATCTGCCTCCACAGTACTGACCGTACTTCTGTTCTCTCACCACTGATTCAAACTGAATCTTCCTCGCCTTAAGGTTTGTATAGTTACCAACAAAGATCTGTCAGATTTGTCAGCGGAAATCACTGACTTCCTTTATGAGGAAAAACAAACAGGAAAGAAAAACCCTGAAAATGCCCCGCCCACTTTCTCTCAAACAACGCTCCATGGGTAAGTGCAAACGTGTGTATGTGTTTAAGTGTAAATGTATGAGTTCCGATTAATGAGCAGTGTGCACCCTTGGTCGTGCCACATCACACAAGAGGCAAATGTAAGTGAGTAAAGCGATTGATCCGTAACTATCATACACGGGAAGGGACTCGCAGTTGAATGGGTGTGTGCGCACGTGCATTTCTCTGTGTATGTATGTGTGCGTGCATGCGTATCAGCGGGAGGGACCGCGCTGCCCCGTCACATTATCTTCCTCCTCCCTAAGGATGTGCGGCAACCTGGACAGGTAATCAGCAACTACATTGGTTTTGCCAGATCGATGCTGAACATTAAATCTAAATGGTTGTAGTGAAAGGTACCATCGGGTGAGCCTACTATTATGGTCCTTCATGGAGTTTATCCAGGTTAGGGCTCTGTGGTCAGTTTCCAAGTCAAATTCACGTCCCAGCAAATAGTATCTCAAGCTTTCTAGTGCCCACTTGATGGCCAGGCCCTCTTTTTCTACAGTAGAATACCTGGTCTCCCGTGGGTGTAACTTGCGGCTAAGATACAGCAGTGGATGTTCATCTCCTGGGTTTCCTTGGACCAGAACTGCTCCCAAGCCAACTGCAGAGGCATCAACCCGTACTAGGAACCTTTTATCAAAGTCTGGGCTCTTTAACACAGGAAAAGAACAAAGCAGTGTCTTCAGGATGCTGAATGCCTTTTCACATTCATCTGACCAAGTTACAGGGTTCCTTTTGTCCTTTCCTGTCAGTGATGTTAGTGGAGCTGCAATAGTTGCAAAGTGAGGTACAAAACGTCTGTACCAACCAGCCAGCCCCAGAAAGGACCGGACTTCTTTTTTGGTTCGAGGTCTAGGACAGTTCTTGATGGCTTCCACTTTATCCACTTGTGGTCGAATCTCTCCTCCTCCCAGACAATAGCCCAAGTATCGGGCCTCTTTTTGTGCCCACTCGCACTTTGAAGGGTTGAGGGTTAATCCCGCTTCCTGGATCTTCCCTAAGATCAGGGACAAATGTTGAACATGGTCTTCCCACGAATTGCTAAAGACCACCACATCGTCAAGGTAGGCTGCACTGCAATGATCACAGCCCTGAAGAACTTTGTCCATCAGCCTCTGAAAGGTGGCTGGTGCCCCATGTAGCCCAAATGGCATCACAGTAAACTGGAACAACCCAGCTGGCACTCTGAAAGCTGTATAAGGCCTGGAACTCTTCTCAAGAGGAATCTGCCAGTAGCCTTTACATAGGTCAAGCGTGGTGATATATTTGGCAGTACCAATCTTCTCCAGCAATTCATCCACTCGAGGCATTGGATAAGCATCAAACTCGGAAATTGCATTGATTTTTCTGAAGTCGATACATATACGCAGTGACCCATCCTTCTTGAAAGTAATGACAACTGGGCTGCACCATTCTGAATTAGAAGGCTCAATCACTCCAAGTTTTAACATTTCTTTTATTTCAAGTTGCAATTTTCCCACCAGTTGCTGGGGAACCCTGTAAGGGCGCTGGCGAACCGGTGTTTTATCCTTCAGCCTGATGTCATGTTGAGCCAGGGTGGTTTTGCCTGGAATGGGTGAAAAAAGAGAGGAAACTTCTTTAAACACACCTTGGAGCTGTAGGACTTGTTCTGCTTGCAGATGTGCCAGTTTAGGAGGAGCAGTTGTCATCAGACCTTCTGGATCGGTGTCCTCATCGTCCTCTAGGTCAACTTTATGGACCATCAGAACTTTGGTACTGTGGTGAAATGGTGACTCCTTCCATTCTTTCAATAAGTTGACATGGTAAGTCTGGTGATTCTTTTTCTTGTCTGGATGGTGTACCTCATAGGTAACAGGACCCATCTTCCGGCTGATTGTGTATGGTCCCTGCCACCTTGCTAGAAGTTTATTGCTGGAGGTAGGAAGAAGCAACAAAACCTTCTGCCCAGGTTGGAACTCACGATGACGGGCATACTTGTCATACCAAGCCTTTTGGTTCTTCTGTGCCTCCCGTAAGTTGAGTCCTGCTTCTTCCTGGTACCTGGAAAGTCGTTTCCGCATCTCCAGCACAAACTGGACAATCCCTTTATTGTCTTCACCTGCAGATGGTGACTCCCAGCCTTTTCGGAGCAAATCCAAAGGCCCCTGGACATCCCAGCCATACAGCAATTCGAAGGGTGAGAAGCCAGTTGATGCCTGGGGAACCTCTCTGTAAGCAAACAGAAGGTAAGGCAGCCACCGGTCCCAGTCCTTACCAGTGTCATCCACAAACTTCTGGAGCATCCTTTTTAATGTTTGATTAAATCTTTCAACAAGACCATCAGTTTGTGGGTGATATGGTGTGGTTTTTATTGGAGAAATACCAAGCTGTTTGTAAAACAGTTGCATAAGCTTGGAGGTAAAGTTTGTACCTTGGTCGGTTATGATTTCATCTGGGATCCCAACCCTAGAAAACAGCTGCATTAAAGCCCGGAGAACCATGGGAGCAGAGATGGTACGAAGTGGAAAAGCCTCAGGAAACCGCGTAGCATAATCCGACACAACCAAGATGTACTGATGGCCGCTGCTGCTTTTTATTAGTGGGCCCACAATGTCCATGGCAATCCTGCGAAATGGTGTAGAAATGACAGGCAGGGGTTGAAGAAATGCCCTATCAGCTTTGTGGGTGGCACATGTTTTTTGACATACCGGGCAGGTGGCGCAATAAGTCTGAATATCGGTGTACATTGTTGGCCAGTAAAAGCGTGCACCTGCACGTAGATATGTTTTATGGCGACCCAGATGTCCCGCCCATGGCAATGTGTGTGCCAAATACATAATGAGAGGTCTACATCTAGCGGGGATTACCAAACGTTTGTGCTTATTTTCAATGTTATACAACACATCACGTTCAACAACATACCTGGTGGTGGTCTGGTTCCCTGGAGAAGTTACCTGGAAAGTCCCGGTTGCTTCGTTCTATTGTAGCTTTCAGTTGGACCGGCTGCGCTGTAACCCTGCGGTTCCTGTTGATGAAGTTTGAACCGCCGCCTCCCTTGCGGGCATTCAGGAACTGTGTCGCCAGTTTTGCTGCATGCTGTCCATCTTTCGGCTCGTGTTCCTTCACCCATGTCCTCATCTCAGGCGGTAGAACTCGCAGGAACTGCTCCAGAATGATGGCCTCTCTAATCTGCTCCTTAGTGTGCTGTGTAGGTCGAATCCAGCGTCGGAAAAGCCCCTTCAGTCGGGAGTAGGTTTCTGCCGGGCTTTCATCAGGTGGAACCACAGTTGACCGGAACCGCTGCCTGTAGGTCTCTGGAGATATGTCAAATTTTGCCAATAATGCTGCTTTCAGTTCATTATAGCAGTGGGCCCTGTCTTCATCCATTGCTGTGTAGGCTGCTAACGCCTTACCAGAAAGCAATGGAACAAGTCGGCATGCCCATTCTGTCTCTGGCCATTTCCAAGTTTTGGCAATACGTTCAAATCGCATTAAATAGTTCTCTATATCCTCACCAGCTGCATATGGGAGCATCTTTGGATCCGAATGACCCTCCCAAAGAAACCTTTGTCTTGACCGAGTATTTCTGGACTCAGTTGGGGTTGAAGAAGAGGAGGAGGAGGATGATGATGATGAGCTTGAATCAAGCGGTCGACGTGAGGCTGGAGTTGGCAGATGATATCTTGGACTACTTACCGAGCCAGTACTCGATGGAGGTTTCTGTACTGCTGGCTGAATAGATCTTTTCAGGTCTTGAAGAATGTTTATCAATGAGTCCTCCTTTTTCTGCTGTGCTTCCATGAAGTTTTGCAGCAGAGACACGATTTCCTTCCCTGACTCACCAAATTGAGTCTGTGGCTGCTCCATCTTCTCATCTGCAGATGTAGACTGTTGAGTTTCCCATGCTGTTTCTGTGGAAGCTTCCTCTTGCTGCTGAGAGCGCAGTCCAGTCCTCTGCTTTGGGAGGCGGATGGTTTTCCTTCGACATGCCATCCCACTTCTGACACCATCTGTCGTGGGTTCTTCCTAACAGCCTCTGTGTTAGACCTCGATACGGTCAACTTGACTCCAAAATCATGAGAAAAAAATCATGGAGGGCATGTCGACGTCTTCAGTTTATCATATTTATTTCACACCTCCCAAAAATAAGAGCAGAGTAGCAGGGGAAAATGCAAAAAAAAATTATATGGAAACAAATGTAGTATTTACATCATTTGAGACAAAAATACCTTTTGTGCTGCACAGCAATGTTACCTTCTCTGTAACCAGGCCAGACTGACTCAGTAAGGTCAGCAGCTCTCCTTATAAATCCTAAGCCCCGCCCTACAATTAGATCAGCAAACAATTGAGTATTGGTTTTAATAATAATAAGGGAAAAAAATAAAAAATAAAAATAAAAAAAACATTTATTCCTAGAGAAAAAAAAATAATAATTTTCTGTTTCCATTCTGAAGTTACTATCTTAAAAAAAAATACAATTAAATTTGCCAGCGGAAATCACTGACTTCCTTTATGAGGAAAAACAAACAGGAAAGAAAAACCCTGAAAATGCCCCGCCCACTTTCTCTCAAACAACGCTCCATGGGTAAGTGCAAACGTGTGTATGTGTTTAAGTGTAAATGTATGAGTTCCGATTAATGGGCATCACCAAGTGTGCACCCTTGGTCGTGCCACATCACACAAGAGGCAAATGTAAGTGAGTAAAGCGATTGATCTGTAACTATCATACACGGGAAGGGACTCGCAGTTGAATGGGTGTGTGCGCACGTGCATTTCTCTGTGTATGTATGTGTGCGTGCATGCGTATCAGCGGGAGGGACCGCGCTGCCCCGTCACACGCTGCCACCAGAATCCTGAGATTTGTTGCTCCTTGTGACTTTTCTTGAAATGATTAAAGTAATCCCTACCACAAACCTGTTTCTCCCTCTCCAGTAGTTCCTGTTCTGATCTCCTGTTCTCCTGTCCTAATGGCATACTGTTATCCAGAAGATCTATTTTTAATAAATCCTTTAAACATTCATGTTTGTGTCTCGGTGAATTCACTGATTCTTAAGGCTGATTTGTACTCAGAAACCAGGTCGTCTGCGTAGGTGTCACAGTTAATGCAGAGATGCTTAAAAAGACACACTCTGCTTAACCTCTCCAAATTGTAGGTGACCAAGTATATTGTGGGCTGCAGACAGGAGGCCCTGATTGGTCAAATCTACATCCGCCTCACTATGCGATTTCCTGTTTGGTACCCTGCACAGCTTGTTTTGTTTCTAAGGGACTGCTATGTTTAAAACAACTCTCGCGGAAGTTGATTGGAAAGCAAAGAGCTGAGGTGCCGAGAACGCTTGGGACCCTTATTCCACCTGGATCCCCGCTTTTTTCCGCCCTCATGTCCCTCATTTGTCGCACAAACTTGCCCCCACGTCCTCACCGCCTCTGCCATATTTAGACCCACAGCTAGTTCGTGATTGTCCCTCTTACATTGTGGTGTGAAATAACATAACGCAGACCACGCTTCAATATTGGGCATAAATCAAAAATATCTGTGACAAGCTAACCGGCACACACTGCTGCGGGGAGGATAACCAGCCCTTTAGTCTGTTTTGTCATTACAGATAATAAGTCTTCCATTATCTTAAGCTCTGACCTTCAGGAATACAGTTCCTTTCATCTGTGACCTTTGCTGAGACTTTGAGTTCTGGTTACTCTGAGATGGCTGGTAAGACACTTTGTACGTATGAAAGAACTTCCTAAAAGTTTGGGTCCTTCTTCAGTGGGTTTTGAATGGGACAAAAACAATGGCACTTTTGCACATATGGCCCGGCGGCACTGCACACAATGTGGCTGTCTTTGTTCTACATGACCATCAGCCAGTTCTAGTCGTTTGACTTCTTTCCTGGGTGAACCTCTCTCCACCTTAGTTGTAACAGTCTCTTTACCATCAGTGCAGAAGTCCTTTGATCTTCGCCCGCCGACTCCTTCTACGTAAAGTCGCCAGGAAGTCTGTCTACCAGTTGAGCTTCGGTGAACCTTCTTGCACCTCAAATGCGTGAGGTCACGGATCATCGGACCATGGTTCCGGATCCGGACCCACCTGCTGGCTACCGTACAGACCCAACCTAACTTTAAACATTTATAAATCACCTCATGCAGCCCAACACTAGTTTCTAAACGCCACTTGCACCGCTTCTGCTACTAAGTAAGGATAGCACCTCCAAAGTTATTGCCACACACGTGATACACATTATCCAATGAGCTGTTGTCAGTCTGGGCTGCTGCTGCTGTTGCTACTTTTGTATCACAGCGGTGCCAAACCTGTGGTAAAGCAGCAAGTGAGAAGATGATGAGAAAAAGAGAGCAGAAAAAGTGTGGACTGCTGGAAGAACTGCAGTGAACTGCTGGCAGAAAAGTGAAAGTGAAATGGTGCTCAGAGATGACCCTGCACATTTTGAGTATGTTTGGCTCAACCTAGTGCTGTGAAGGAGGATTCTCCACCATGAACAGAATAAAAAGATAAATATTAGTAAGGCTCAAACTGAGCAATCTTTGATATAATATGTGTTTTAGAATGGCTTTGTTGCCATTCAAACACAGATTTAAGTACTTGCAGGGCAGCATAAATCCCACTGCTCTCATTAAGCCATAAAAAAACAACAACAACAAAGGTGTTTTATTAAATATATGAATCAGGAAATTCAATTAAATTCAATGTATAACATGAATGCATAAAAACCTCATTTTATTTCAGTGTTAAATTCTGTTTAGAGTAACAGATTATAATTAAAAATGTCTCCTGACCTTCACTGGTTGATGATTTTCATTATTTGGACCTGATTTTTAATTGGTTACCCCTGATCTACAGGTTTAGATACTTTGGAGGTTGTGCTGAAACCAATCAGTCTCCAGTAGGCAGTGGTGTCAAAAGTACACACGTTTGTTACTTAAGTAGAAGTACAGATACTGCAGTTTAAAACACTAAGAACACTAAAAGTAAAAGTGGAAGTATCAACTTGACCTCTTTACTCGAGTAAAAGTGAAAAATTATGTGCTCTAAAAACTACTTAAAGTATAAAAGTATAAAGTAACCTTTAAAAAAACATCCAGATGCCACTATATGAATTGAAAGCTAAATTTTACTACTATTTTAGAAAAAGAGTTTTCCTTCAAGGTAAGGGGGTAAAGGGATGAGGAAGGTCTTTGTTCCGGTCTCCATCTCACGATGAAAAACTCTCCTCTGTATCTGACCTTTCAGACATTTCAACATCTTTTCACCAGGATGCTTTACATTGTAGCATGGCATAGACAATTCACGTTTGCAGTTTGAAGAACACCTGCTTGCTTCACCGAGTGGGCTGCTTTAGCTAACCAATGAGTGTTTGCGCTAAATGACTCATTCAATTACACTAGTTTTCACTAGAAAATGTGGGTAGAGCCAATGATCTGCATTGGATGGAGCACATGACCTGAAATTAATATTTATAAACGATAAACCAAAGCCAAGAGTAACGAGTAAACGTTTGTTTTGCCCGTCTGTAAAGAATAGAAGATACAGATACTTGTGTGAAAATGCCAATGAGTAGAAGTCAGAAGTAAGGAAGAAAAATAAATAATGGAGTAAAGTATAGATACCTAAAAAGTATAATTTTAAATGAGTATTTGTACTGTGTTATTTGACACCTCTGAATACCTGAGGTGTTGTTCCAGATTGAGTTTGACATTAAAACACTTTGAGTAAGCTAGAATATGTTATGGTTCTGTGCACCTTTCTTTCTCCTTTGCAGCTTCCTGATAAGCCTTAAAGTTTCCAGTTAGTCTTCTCTCTGTCATTTCTGTGCCACATTTTACAGGAAGTTACCATCCAGGCTGTGTTCAATTATCAAACAAAGGCAGTATCTCTGGGTTCTTTCGTGCACCGAAGTGAGTTTATGTTGATTCACATATAAGATTTAAATTAATACATGGTTGTTATGTCAGAAAATGTTGGTAAAACTCTTTCTTAAATCTCAATCTAATTTCAGACTTCCCTTCCTTGCATTTAGGGAATGGAAGTCTGAACTTACTGGTTCACATCCAGATGCTCTAGTTTTTTTTCAGTTCTTATCTTGTCTGCTCTGTGAGTCACATCAGACAGGCTCTCCTCTCTCCTTTCATCATGCCCCGGTCTTATCTGGAGATAAAGGTTCTGAAGAAAAGGGAACGCAAAGTTGGTTGCGTACAAAGAATGTTAATGTGTCAGTGTGTTAGTAGATCAACAGACAGAACTATGAGACAGATCCTCCTGCAGCTTCTTTAAGATTTTTCAAAGGGAAAAAAATCATGAAGCAGAACAATTTAAAACAATCCAATAGTTCTTAAAATGGGATGTTTGACAATAGATTTTCAAACAAAGGTTTCAAGAGAAGAAAAAGGTGGAATATTTTCAAATGTCATTTGTTCTCAGTCAGCTTTTTGAACTATGGGAATAGAAACTTGATACACATCTTTGGCGCCACGCAGCAGAGAGCCAACAAACTTACAGCCAAACGTCACAAATCCATGTAGAAAAAATAACTGGTATATTTATTATCTTAAAGGAGAAGTTCGGCTTTTTACACTTTAAGCTTCTGTAGTGTCCAGGATGAAATTGAATGATTCTGACACCAAAAGTTTAATAATTGCTCCTGTCTCTGCTTTTTGCCTATTTAGAATCACCCCTGGCTGCTTTAGAATGGCTAGCATAGAGCATGTCCTGAGCAATGTCCTTAAAACAACCTTAAACGCTCTTTTAAAAATATGCTACTCACCGGTCGTCGGGCGTACTTGTTCAATGACGTTCCAAAATTTTTCGTGAAGAAAAAACGTTCTGTAGTGTTTTATTTAGCATTTTGTAAATCCCATTGAGTTCTGTTGGAATAGTCATTCCGCTGCCACCGGAAACGGAAATGGGGCCTGTTTACACAGTTGTAGTTCTTTTCGCTTCACTCTGTGTACTCCGACGCCGAGAATCAAGAATCCACCTTTCAGATTCCATTTTCAGAGTTTTTAAAGTGTTTAACAGAGACGCTTAGCACCTCGACGTCGGAGTACACAGAGTGAAGCGAAAAGACTACAACTGTGTAAACAGGCCCCATTTCCGTTTCCGTGGCAGCGGAATATTGACTATTCCTAAGCAGAACTCAATGGGATTTACAAAATGCTAAATAAAACACTACAGGAACGTTTCTTCTTTACGAAACTTTTTGGAACGCTTTGGAACAGCGCTGACGACACGTGTGAGTAGCATATTTAAAAAAAAAGAACGCTTAAGGTTGTTTTAAGGACATTATCGGGACATGCTCAATGCTAGCTTACTCCTAAAGCAGAGCTGTGGGTTGATTCCTAAATGAGCCAAAAAGCAGTGAGGACAGGAGCAATTGTCAAACTTTTGTTGTATCATTCCATTTCATCCTGGACACTACAGAAAATGTACCAAAAGCGTAAAAGTGTACTATTCCTTTAAGTCTACATGAAATCTATACCCTACACAGACTAATGAAATACTATCTGTAAATTATGTCTATGTAAACAAACCTCATCACTTGAGAGAGGTTTGTTTGACCACTCTCTCCCATACTGTTGGGGAAGTGTGAGAGGAAGATTTTCATGTTATGCGGTCTGTAGTCTGAACGCTAGATGTCGCTGAAAATAACACACTGTAGCTTTAAGACAAAAGTGAATTTTGTTTATAAATACACACTTTCTCTCTGCAATCTAAAACCTTACATAGGTTATTGTTTCTTCTAGTTCGTATACAAATTTGAAGTTAAATGATCAGAATTTCTCTATATTAACTTTTTTTTTTCTTTAAAAGAACCCATAAACATACCCATTCATCTTCTTCCACTTATCTGTCATTTTTATGGTGGGGCTGCTGCCTGTCTGCAGCAGTATATGAGCAAAATGCATTAGGAATTGATCTAACAGTTTTATTGTGGGAGGAAGCTGGAGTACCCAGGGAGAAACCACTCATACACAGGGAGAGAATAGAAACTCCGTCCGCCAGGAATTAAACCCAAGACCTTCTAGAGTAAAGGCAACAGTGCTACAAACTTAGATTGTAGAGCCCCCCCATGATTAATCAGTTATTGCAATAACCATCAACCCTCCTTTACTGGACACTTTTGAAAATGAAGAAACATGGTATTTAATGTGGTTTCTGCACCAGAATGCTGCTCTGACATTTGTCTGAACATTTAAGGTGGATTTATTTATTTGTGTAGATGGTCACTCCAACTGCAGATATTGAGGGAAATTGATATGGACATACAATAACAAGCAATGCATCTCAAAATGTTCCCTTTGTTTTCGATAAATCAATTGATGTATTATATGCATGGCTTCATATAATCTCTGTTCTACTCTACTGCATTATTCAGATTGAATTGAACTGTGTGTAAGTGGACTTAAATCTGACTGTAAGGTTACTTTACAGAGCATTGTCTTACTGTTCCCATTTCTCGATCTTTGTTCACATACTGCACTGAAAGAAAACCAAGAAATAAGTAAAAAAATTTCTTAAATTGTGTATTTAAATTGTGTAAAAGTGTATTTACCCTTAATTTGAGAAGGCAAATGAGGTATTTGCCAAAGAATGAGTATTTTCACTCTAAACAAGATAATTAAATAAAAGCACTTCAAATAAGACAACAACTGTTTCATTTTAAATGTAAATTGTTTTGTTTCTTTGGCAAAATGTCTCTTTTACCTCCTCAATCAAAGAACAAATGCACTTATTTAAGAACAAAATGACCTATCTAGATTTCGATTTGTGTTAAGCTACTGCCACTAACTTTAAAGGAATTAATTCTGATTCTGATAACCCAAAGTAGAATAAAGGAATGAATAGGAAGTAGGAGGATAGTTATGTTTTTAAAGCTTTTTTTTTTAATAATAACTGTCAGAAAGGTACATTCATATTTGTGGAGAATAGAGAGGTGCTGAAAGGAGCCGAGAGCCTTTGATTCTTTTTTCTCTGCTTTCACACATCAGCCTGGAATGACAGAATAACTGCTGTAGAAATTAATTCAGTTAAAGGACCTATTTTACAAGGTTTTATTGAGACTAGATACGAATTATGAATTCATTTAAAACAGCAAAATAATTATGCAAGTTACTTTTTCAAAGATGGTAGTTCTGTTATTCAAAGGACATTGTTTATTTGATTGCAACATGTAATTAACTACAGTTAACCTCCTTTTGTTCCGCTGTTAAAACTTTATTCATTGACAGGAGTGAAAGTTGTGTGAAAACTTTAGAATAATCATAATTTATGCCTATTATGTCTTGGAAATATTTTAAGCTTTCCCAGTTTATTCAAAATGTTTAGTTTTGAAGATCTAAAATATTATGTACCTTATTGTTCTTACTTTTTTATTAGTGGTGCATCTTTGGCACCTGTTGCATTTTTTTATTTATTTTTTTATCTCACCAAGGGGAAATTAAAACATAATTTCTGTAAATGAGGCCACTAGGAGCTACATCCAGTTTCTAAACCTTGCTGCTGAACCTTGGCTGGATTTAGATCTCGAAGCTTTACTGGAATTCCTCATTAAGGTAATAGGAAAGCATCCCCATAGCATGACCGTTCCACTACCATGTTTTAAATTAGAAAAATGTGCATGGAAGTCAGAAAGCAGCTTCTCCCACATTGGCTTCAACCAGATCCGTTCATGATCCAGAGCTGGGGGATGTTCCTCTAGCTTCTTTAAAACATGATTCAGGAAAAAAAACATTCAAACAGATTCAGACTCTTTTCATCATTATGTACAGCTGTTTTATTTGTGATTCCCAGAAAAAAAAAAAAACATCATTAATATTTTACTACTACATACAATAATGGTAATCAAAAAAAGAAAAGAAATAAACACTTATACATGAAGGGAGCAAAAGGAGCAACACCAAAAAAATAAATAAAAAAACAAACAAACAGGAAGTGATTTCTATAAAATAGAGACACTTGTTTAAGGTACTTTATGTGTAACACTATTTCTTTTTTATAACGCTGTTGATGGGGGTCATCAACAGCAACGCCATGGCAGCAGTGGGTTCCGATTTGGGCTAAAAGCGCTACGGTCTGGTGACTTTTACTGCATGGTGGTGTGCAAGTGAGGCGAATAAAGATACTTATCTTGGGACTCTTCATTAAATAAACGCTGACGTTTGCTTCACGCAAAAAATAATTATTAGAATAGGTCTGTTTACAGGACATTCAAACAAGCTTAAATCAAGTCAAATTACATACAAATTTTTGATCTCTATCACGCTTCGCTACATCAGAACAACAAATCTTATTTTCTTATAGGTAATCTGACAAATATTCGGACGTTTCATCAGAGGGCGAATAAATAAAAGGGGAATGAATCTCAGGCCAACAGAAAGCGCAGGCCTGTGAGGGCATGTATCTACATGAGAGCTACTTTTGGCTTTTTACACAGACGGTTACAACTAACAAATGAGTGGATATGAACAGAGACAGAAAGATAATAAAGAAAGCCTTGTATTTTAGTTGAAAAACCCTGATATAGTCCCAAAATAAGGCTGTGGGTTTTAGGCACACCAAGGTAAAACTGAGCTCAGCACAATGTGCAATTATGTTTCTCCTTTGAAAAAGACATGACGCTTTTTGAAATATACATGATTTACAATTCAGATTACTTTAAATCACCTGTCCAAACCGAGTCACGTCGCAGATATTAGAGATTTGCTTTAAAAAAAAAAAGATACATACGACGCTTAATCCTTTTCAGACTTCATATATTTGCAGAGCATTCGAGAGACAAAAACACAAGTGCATCATTGGCAAAAAACTGCTGGTGAGGGAACGAGAAGTGCACACGTGTGTGTTTGTCTGTGATCGCTGTCTGTTTCTATCGGAAAGGAGGAGTTCAACTGCAGCTCTTTAAGTGCATGAGTGTGAGCAAGCAAGCGCATATTTAAAGAGGTAGCAGAGAAAATCAGTCTTAAAAAACAACAACTATCCATCAGTTTACTGGAGTAGAAAAGGTGACTGTATGCAGCTGCTCTTGTCAAGGTCAACAAGTTTACGTTTAAAACAACTTGAAACTTTGAAAGGTTGATAAAAAGCGAAATGGACTCAAAATACAGTGCAGTGAAAAAGTTTTTTCTTACACAGATCTTATTTTTTGAGGATTTTTACACCAATGTTTAATGTAATCAAACCAAAATTAAATCGAAGCTCAGGAAATATTAAATCGATCTATTAGAGACATAAATCTGTTAATGGCCCACCTTACTGTGGTTAAAAAAAAGAACAGCTTCAGGCCGGATTCCTCCCAGAACTGTAGCATTAAATCTGTACCTGTCAGACGACACGAAGCAGGCTGAGATATCTTTAAAAGCAACAAATGGGGCCCCAACTTTTAGGAACCCAAGAGCACATGGATAACTGATGTTGATCAGTCATGGAACTGAGATAAATTATAATCAACTCTGCAAAGACAACTGAGACCAAATCCTTTTGCAAAGGGAGGTACTAGTTATTAGTTTTAGGGGTCACCAATTTATTGACAAGGGTCAGATTATCTGAATAAATTTTATAAAACTCTGACTGTGACTGACTGGATGTGCTCTCTTCATTCTCTGACATGGGAGCTGGCTCGGAGCTCGTCTGCCTGGCTGGGTGTTTTCCTGTACCGGAGCAGCCTTTTCACGGTTGCTTGATAAATCTGCTATGACCAACCATGGTGGCGCTCACACTGAGCCTGGTTCTGCTGGAGGTTTCTTCCTGTTAAAGGGAGTTTTCCTCTCCACTGTCGCTACAGGCATGCTTAGTGTGAGGGATTGTGGCTTGAGTCGGCTGGTTTTCCTTAGATAGAAAACTTTGTATCAATTTGACTGGATGATCTGGTGAACTGTAAAGTGCCTTTGAGATGACATTACGTGTTGTGAATGGGCTGCCAGTGGCTGCTGCTGGTGGCGTTTATAGAGTCAAACCTGAATTGAATTATAACTTCAAAATGATTACAAAGAACTGAATCTTAATTGCATACTCTGCCTATCTCTGATATTTATATCGATTTAAAGTCCATTTAGGTGAGACAAAAAGAAATGAATCTGTAAATACTTTTTCAGAGCATGATATAAGATGAAATACACAAAGCATCCAGAAATTTTTCAGATTAAAACTACATTTCAGATTTTTTTTTTCTGTTACCTTTGACTGATGTAAAACAGACATTATTTCCTTTCTTAAAAAAAAAGGAGCTCCTCTAGCAACTACAAGGCCTGAATAAACGTTCAATCTGCTACGTTTTTCATTCACAGCAAACACGTCCGGCGCTCTGAAAACGGACTGAAAGCACCAAATAAAGCAACCGTTCAGAATCAGAGGGAAAGAAAGCAGAATGCTGAGTGTGATGGGCTGCAGGATGAGGGTGAAAGTAAGTGAGTGTGTCTCTCTGGGTAGAAAACAAAACATTATTTAATGTTTAAATTCAGGATCCCAATGTTGCAAACCCCTTTATTCGCGGTATTAAGAGAAGGTTCTCAGGAAAGCAGCCAGAAGACGCTGGAGCTGGCTGGACATCAGGCTGCAGGTTTTTCATGCTTCACAAAACAGAACAAAAACAACTACAGCTCTCCTCATCTGTACATCTAATGTCAAACTTTAGGTGTTTAAGCTAAACGTTTCGGTAGAAGCAACACGCCTGCTGTTTATTTGAGCATTAACAAATCAGTTGTTGGTTTAGGAGCTGTAAGTTATTTTAATTCAGGTAAATAATCTAAACTTTAGTTTTAAATAAACTGTACACTGCAAAAATGATCTATAAATAAGTAAAAATTTCTTAAATGAAGTGTTTTTAACCTTAATTTTTAGTAAGTAAATAAGATGATTGCCATATAGGAATAAGCATTTTTTTTTTACACTTAAAATAAGAGATTAGATATGCAGTTGAAATGAGACAATGACATTTTTTTCTTATTTTAAAATGTAAAATTTCTTCTTCCATTAGCTAAGTGTCTCACAAACCTACTAAATTCAAGAAAAAAATCATTTATTTTAAGAATAAATGACTTATTTAGATGTCAATTTTTTGTACTGTAGCCTAGTTTATATATCATGCTAACCTTATCTAGCGCGCACTGGAAAAAAAAATCTAAATATAGTCATTATATAAGTCATTTTTCCTTAAAACAAGTGCATTTTGTTCTTGGATTGAGGAGGTAAAGAGACATTTTGCCAAAGAACAGGACAATTTACACTTAAAATAAGAAAACACATTTGCATTGTCTTATTTCAAGTGCATATTATCGAATTATCTTATCTTTTAAGAGTAAAAATACTCATTCTATTGGCAAAATATCTCATTTAACCTACCTCAAATTCGGCAAGCTTCTAAATTGACCTTAATTCTAACATATTCGTGTCACTCCTATTTCGCGAGTGTACCCCCCCTGGTAAATAGGTCATAATGGCCCTGATTGTAGAAGAATAACTGCACTTTAAAAATGTATTCAGTAATCTACATTTATTCAATCAGGAAAGAAAAATGGCAGATTTAGAATTAAGTGTATTAAACTAAATCACTTGTGGCACAATTGGCATCTGTTTAACTTTATTCATGCTTTACTTTAAATTAATTAGACTTTCTAGGAACATTAATACATTTTTAAAATCATTATCTCTGATCTAATAAGTACCCAAATTAAACGTCGATGTGTGAATTATTGACGTTTCGAGGGGTTTAATAAAATATGACTTAATAGAACTGTAGACATGCTGCTAAATACTTTTCTCTGTGAAAAAGCTAAAGCGTTCTGTTCTGTGTTCGCAGGCTGAGCCACTGCATAAAGGTACAGGTACGTTTTGTTTTATAGGACTTTAAAAAAAAGCATTTTTGCCTTTCAAACTGAACAGGTTAGACTAATCAGCAATTGAGTCACTATGTGAATGAAGCTACAGTTTCCATGTAGGAGGTTTAACATGCATTCACACACTTTAGTCAGAAAGTGGTGCAAGAGAGGCATCAATATTTAGAGAAGTTAAAGCTGGAGTGTGATACTGATGAACATGCATCATTTTAATGCAACCTGCAAGTAGGGAATATTTAACAAGACTGTTCTATATGTTAAATAAAAAGGTAGATAGTTTTGATCATGTCTAAGACTTGTTATGGAATGGCGCAACACTTCCTTACATAGATTTCAATTTAGGGATTTTTAGATACGGAATAAATAAATCTATGGGGGTCATTTGTTGAATATTTACACCAATCATGGGTTATTCAGAGCTTAAAGCTGTAGCGACAAAAAGTAGATTAAAAAAAAAAACACTCCCAGCGAGTTACCGTTTGGTTGAAAAAAGAAAAAAAAGATGAAACCAAGCAAATTAGCCTTTCTATACATTATTTAAGTATTTGTAATTGCTCTACCAGCCAGAAGGGGGAGCTAAAACTGCAGATTTAAGATTTGTACTGTGGTTATCAGATTGAAAAAAAATCCAGCATAAAAAAAAATGCTTCCACTATACATAAACACACATAAAAACTTCTAAAATATTGTTAAAATAAAAATTTATGATTTATATTACACAATCATGCTGCAACCAAAAAAAATAGATATATTTATATGTGCAGACAGGAGAGGTAGTACTTTTGGTTAAACGCGGTGCTGAAGCTCAGCAGAACATGAACAGAGAGAAACTATGGAGGTAAACCCAAAACGAGGCAGAGATGACCGAGTCAAGCTGACAGACGGTAACACTTAGAGACATTGGGATCCACTCGGATGCTAACAGGATGCTATCCCTCATTACACAAGAGCTGGTTATGAGTTAGACGTCCACATGAGGGTTAAAAACAGAGTTTGTAAAACCAGAGCTGTAGTGTGTGAGTGTGTGTGTGTAGTAGAGTTTATGTTTGGTTCCCTTAAAAGGCTATTGTGAAAATATATCTATACTGTAAATCACTGAGGTATCTGGTAAATGTTTTCCAGCTTAGTGAGGTCGTTTTAAATAAGGCTACTGAGGTGGAGCTGCTGACCTGGTTTGAAGGGACAAGGGGGGAACGGAGGAGAGACTTCCATGGTTTTAGGGCTTGATGATAAATCAGATCTAATTCAATTTAAGGTTCTTCAATGCTGTGAAAAAGAAGTAGAGGTGTAGAAATCTAAATTTAAATCCAGATATAAAGAGGTAATTGACTGATGCGTTAACCTCTGAACCCATAAAACCATGTGGAGACTCCAACCCCTCCCCCACCCTGTCCTGCATTCCTTTTATGGATGTAGATGATGAAAGTTAAAAATGTACAAAAAAAAAAAAAATAACATGACTTGTTAAAAATCTGAATCTTGAGAGCTGCAAAGTGAGACACGGAGTACAAAGAACGATAAAGTCCCACTTTGGATTTTGAGAGGCGACGTCCGAGTCCATCATTCAGTCAGTCTCTGCCTGTGCAGCAGGTCGCTACGACAACGTGTGGCGATTCTCAGTTTAAAAACACTCCATCTCCTATGATCTTTGTACAAATTCTACACGGTCCTCTGGAAGTCCCATCCGACGGTGCGCCTTCAGATCCCAGACTCCGATCAGGTGTTGAATGCGTCGCAGATTTCCAGAGCAGAGCTCGGCTGGCGGCTAACATTAAAGCTATACAGAGAAGAGTTGTTTAAATGGCTGTTGAAGAGGAAGAGATGGTTACACGGCTGGCCGATGAGTATAGAGGCACGCCAACAGCTGCTGCAGAGCTCAGCAGCCAGATACGCCGGGAATCCAATCAGTTCAGGCAGTGTTATTGGGGATAATTTGATGTTGTTGTTTTTTTAAATTATCCCCAATGCCGTATATGTGGACTGCAGCTCTACAGACAACAAAATGATTTAACTCAATGGGTAAACGTCTTTGCAGTGCCTCTGACAGAGCAGGGGATTTTCAAACTCGTCGACAAACACTTGGAAAAGGCTCCATAGGTCCACACTGCTTATCCCTCCTTCATTCAACAAAAGCTCCCCAGCAGGGAGCCAAGCGCTAGCAACACAGCCAAACATTCTGACCCACCATTTGGAAAAAAATCAACAATCAAGAGAAACAAGAAGAAATCAGATATTTACCAAAATGAAAATATTATGTATATATCATTAAAAGCTTATTGATTGAGAGAGAGGGGAGAGACGTACATCCAGAGTCCAGGAATGGACAGAAATACGCTTAATAAAGAGACCTTATGAGCTGACTGGTGATTTCTGGATGAATCTATCATTCTGGGAATGTTTAAAGTTTAAAATTTAGATAAAAACCACATTTTGATTTTCATGTATTTCTAAAGGGACTCTATCAAAGTGATCCTAACCCTCCAGAACAGAAATTAAAATAGTCCCACCTGCAGCATCTACAGCATCTATGAGCTCATGAAGCTCATATTAAGCGTCTCTGTCCATTTAAGTTGAATACACTGAAAGAGCTTCTATAATTGCATATAGCCTAGCATCTCCCAAACTTCTTCCCATCAGCAAATTAATCCTCTTAGTAATATACCTACATCAGCTTCTATGTACAGACTAAAAAAGTGGTATTTACAACATTTTTCCACAAGGGGGTGATCCAGGCCTGCCTGAGCTGTGAGCAGAAAGGATATGATATGTAGTGATAAAAACCTTGCTTATGCAGCTGGCATTGAAATGAAATTAATGTGATGATAAAAAGGTAGGAGGCTGAACTTTCTCATCTGTGAAATAATAATAATAATAAAAAATCAGTCTTATTCCCTTTATATGGACAAACTGCAACACGTTTAGAGCCCAGGTGACTGTAGCAGCAGTACTGATGGTGGCAGATGGGTTAGCTCCACTACAGCTAATAAGGCTATGCATAATTAATTTGCAGGACAGGTTTAAAGTCATGAAATCAAAAAAACACACACTAATAAGACTAGTTGTTCAGGCACAACAAGTGAATACTGAAACTCTGCAGAAACTGCAGATAATGTTGAAATAGGATTAAGTGCTGAAGAAAAGTTATCTCCATATCTAAGAAACAGCCTGTTTACAGTGCATAAATATGTTTCAACAACCGTTTTCCTGCATTGACAAAAGGCAACATAATTCCTTTAGTAACCACTGCGCATCGCTGTATATACAACTAATGCCTGTTAATGTACCGTAAATAAACATGGTGAGGATCATATGGAAATCGGTTTGGCGCCAACTAGTGGCCAAAGGTTTTACCATATGTTGCAATAATTAGCATAAAATTCCTACATTTAAATCTATTGCTTTAAGATAATCCATCAAAATATTTTACAATCAGTGTAAAAATAAAAAACAATAATTTTTAAGTAGAAATTAGAAATAAATTCAGGGAGTAAAAAGCCAGCTGGATTAATAAACTATCTTACAATAAATAATAATAGAACTTCACTGATCTTACAATGGAGAAATTAACTCTGTATTTAACCCATCCCTTGGGGGATCAGTGGGCTGCCACTGTGGGGCGCCCGGGGAGCATTGTGGGGTGAAGGGTCTTGCTCAGAGACTCAGAGAGTTATGAGAGCTGGGCTCAAACTCAGAACCTCAGGATTCAAAGCTCTATGCCCTAACCACTAGACCACCACTCCCCCAATATACACCAAATATGGTTTTTGGACTTTAAAACACCTTGTCAACAGATTAATGCAAGGACTTTGTCCAATACTGTGTCATTTTTTGTGTTTTAATAGTTAAGCATAATGTTTTTGGGGAACCAACCCTTACTATTGTATGCAAGGAGGCCATATTGGATTTTGAGGCGAAGATTGGATGAGAAAACTCAGACTCTCCTGCTTTAATATCTAATTTCACTAGAATCTTTATGCTGTTTGTTTGTTTTTTTTTTTTTACCAACTGTGCACTGTCACTGAATTATAACTGTATCTGTGGTGTTAACATTATGATGAGAACCACTGCTCTAGAAAACTTGTTTTATCTTTAAAAACATTACATTTAAGGCTTCTACTAATTTCATAAAAGTGACTGTGTAGCTAAAATGTATTTATACCCTCGTACAGACAATAGGATCCTCTAAAAAGGTTTCTTATATAGAGATTCTTTTTTCTTCCAGAAATGTTTACCTCTTAGCTTCCTTTTGCTGTCGTTCAGTATAATTAGAAATCACAGTGATGCATTGAGCTTCAAAAACTCTCTAAACCTCCCTCTCCTGATTGTAAGCTAACGCCAAACACACACACATGCCATAAAAACCAGAGAATCGCCAGACAAACTTTCCCTGAGGCAACAGCTGGCAGCTGGTTTCTGTCCAACTATCTGAGTTCTGTCTTAGCAGCAATCCAACCAGTCCGATTTTATTTTGTTTTCTTTTTTTTTTCTGAAAAAATAGCCGTCCACAAAACAGGAAGTTATCTTTGTGTAGGTCAGCCGACAAACTTCACAGGTCCAGAAATTAAGAGAGCACAACCGAGAGCCTAGTTGCATTGAATGTTCAGTCAGAGCCTATGCACACACCCCCTTGTGGCCCATCCATAATCTTGCACACTGTACAGGTATAGCAAAAATAGCGACTCCTCATAACGCATCTCAGTGCATGTGTGCATATGTTTTTATACGTTGGCATATACACACACATCTGAGGAGGGGTCCTAACATCCTTTTCATTATTATAATCATTTTTTCAACACTCTCAGAAGTATTTCTTTCTATATACAGTACGAGCCAAGCTTTAGGTATGTCTAAATCTTGGACTTGTACTACAGCTTATATTTATCATATGTAAAATAAAACATACATTCTTCTTTTGATCATTTTACAAACGTAGCACCCCCCCAGCATCCTCGTTTTTTTCCAAAGTGCACCTTTCTACCCATCAATCCCAAATTAAAAGACTTTTGTAAAAACATCTGTCCTCATATGATTTGACTTTTCTTTTTTTTTTTTTTCCTTTTACATATGCAGAATTTACAAGGAGGTGTTAACTCCCACCAGAAACCAGACTGTTCCTATTTCATGTTCGCTGATGCTTGATATATTTGGATGATTTTTGCTGCTAGAAACTGTAAACCAAAAAAAAAAAGTTCATGACTATTTACAAAGAGTTTTTCACCCAAGATGAGCAGAAGATGTAACTCCGAGCGCCGTTTCCTGCAATGTGACGATGAAGATGTGGCGGGGAAATAACTTCCTGACGGTGGGAGGGATGGTGATGAAAGACGGTTGGATTCTGTAGTCATGGAAAAGAAGAAAATGAGCGAGGCAGCTTGTTTGGAAAAGCAAATGAGGTTTGAGATTCTGGTGATCCAGCAGCGCGTTTATATTAGTGAACCCAGAGATCCAGTTATGGTTTTGCTCCTCCAGGAAGGTGAGCAGCTGACAGAAGGAGAAACAGATGAAGGTAGAAGCGATGGTGCGTCTCCTTCCAAAGCGTCCAAGGTGCTTCGGTTTAGTTGAGCAAAAGGCAGCAGAGTTTGGTAATCATCCCACGTTTGATGAGTCTGTGAATAGATTCCTCTTCCTCAGCTATGACACCTCACTGCCGAACACTTCCAGCACCAGCGGGGTAAGCTGCATGCTGTGCTCAGGCTGAAACGAGAGCGAGCGGTACTGCTTGGAGTGCTCCTCGTTCAGACTGCGCAGGTCGGCCAGCTTCTGGATCATCTTGGCGTAGAGGAGGCGTCCGCCTGGGTGGTTGACCCGGATGTAGGCCTGTAAGGCCTCTGACAGACGGTCCTGCAGCTGCTCGATGCGGGCATGGTCCTGAACACCAGGGCGGTCTGTAATGGAGAACCAGAAAGGGGAGGGGGTGGGGAGAGCAGGTGTCAGGGCATGTGGACCACAAATATTACATAACAAGTAGACAGACGACCTGAATCCTGTAGAAAAATATTCAAACTTCTCAGTTTTCTGGAATGAAAACCTCAGACTTTTAGATTTACATGAATCTGATACAAAATGAAGCAGAACATGAATGTAACAACAAGGAAAATGAGTTTTCTTTATACATATAAAAAATTGAACCGTGTGGCGTCTTTGCTATTCACCCCTTTACTCTGCCACTCCTAAATGAAACTGAGTGTCAAAAGCAACAAAAGTTAGTAATGCTGGAATCACATAACCATGGAAGAAAAGTCTCTGGTCACACACCATGAACAAACCATGCTTAGAGTGAAACACGGTAGTGGCAGCATCATGGTGTGGGAAATGGGAATACTTCACTGATCTCTATTTATTCACTGGATTGCTGATAGGCCGTTGGTAGTACACAGTGCCCTGAAGTTACAGCTGCCATATTGGTACTCCCTAGCTAGAGCGGTCAGAATGTAAACAATTTGTGCACTACATAATCGAACAATGATTTTCTCTTTTTCAGGGGGGCTTAAAGGTATAGAGGACAATCTTTTATTTATGGGTGGATCATCTCAATAAGAGGTCCTCCTAACTGTCAATCATTTTGGTGATATGTTTACGTAAGGCCGTCATATGTGCTCCCCCTAGTTAGTTTTTCTGCGCATGTGCACTTTCAGGCGTGTATCTGTGGTGAGCTACAGTTTCAGACACTTATTGAAGCTCACCTTTCTCATTTTCTTTGAAAATGGCCGAGGGTCGTAAGAGAAAAAGTGCCTATGAAGTGTATGAGAAGAAAAGATGAGAATGCTTTGCGCAGAGAGCTCTCCTCGCAAAGCATTATGGGATTTGCTGTCACAGCAGCCCGCTGTCGACTAATAACAAAGATGGCGCAGGCACCGTGCAGCGAAGGAGGAGTTACATGACCAACGCGAGCAAAAAGCAGTGATCATCTGTGCGAACGGTAAGTTAACTGAGTTCGCTATAAAGTCTACTATATAATCCCTGCTGTATGTGGACACAGTACGCTTGTATGAGCTATGAGGACAGCACATTTTAATGAAGAACTCTTGCACACATCTTTTTTTTTTCAAGTGGAGAGGGTGGGTCTTTTAAAAAATACCTTTAAGACTTTTAATACAAAGATAAAGTCATCACTTTGACAAACCCTTGCTGTTTCATAGCATCAGTAGATTACTGTAATTTATGATAAAAAATAATCACATCACATTTCATAGTCATTATGAAGTCCATGAAGTCTATAAATCATGTAATATAACATTTCATAAAAATCCATTACAATAAAATTAGTGTGTTAATGGAGCACAATAATACTGTATTCAGATATTACGAATATTACACATGCTAAATTCAGGGTTTATACAGGAATGAGTAACTCTAATTTAATGCTTTTAATGCTCTTAGAAGCCTACTTTTTAATACCATCAACAAGTACACATGAATAACCATACTTATACTACGGTAAAATCGCTACATCATCTTTACCGGTGACTGGCTGCACTACCCAAAATTATTCGATTTTTCCTACGGCACTTTTAAACACATTATTAGAAACTTTTGTCGCCTGCGGGCTATTTTCAGTGCCGCTAAGGATTCTACATTGATCAACTGGAAGCAGTTTTGCAATACATTGCGATATATCTGACAAAATAGTTTTATAAAGCTGTTTTTAACTAAAAAGAGTTTTCATATACAATAATCACATTTAATGAAATCTAGCAGTACCCAATTCGAGCCTTAATTTAATATGTTAATAATTTTAATTGACCCGCGGAAACCCTGTAAATTGGTGATGTACATGTAATATACATGTATTGATTACATTTTTATGGTAATCAAATTACATTACAGGCATCGTTATGGCGCAACTCAAGTGGGGAGTACCAAGATGGCGACAGGTGACTTCAGCTTTTTTCGGTCTATCACCAATCCAGTGAATAAATAGAGATCAGTGGTGTACTTCTCTTCTGCCCAAAGTCCAGACCTGAGTTAAACTAGAAATGTGTTGAGACTGAAGCACCGATTGTCACTGAATTATCCTGATTTGTTTTTGCAAAGACCAATGGTGTCAAAATTCGACAAAGCGTGTCTAGATTTTAGAGGAGAGGAACACATCCCAAACTTAACTCACAGCTGCACTTGTAGCGAAAAGTGCGTCAACAGAGTTTATTCAGGAGCTCCAAATAAAAATGGATGCCAGTTTTTCTAGATTTGGAGTCAATTACTTTCACTAGGAAAACGTTCTAGTTACATTTTAATCTATCACAGTGTAAGCATGGAGTACAGCTGCTTCTTGTTTCTTTAAATACTCCTCCAGGCTCAATGAAAGGTTTTATAGGTTTAATATCTGTTCCTGACGCTGCCTCAGGGATGAAACAACCAATGTCTTCATTTACTGGCATATCAATTATAATATAAACAGTTGCAGTAGTTTTCAGTTCTAGGAAATTATTTTTCACTGTTACTGGCAGCTTCAGCTACTCGTCACGTTCAGGCTGAATCTAGGTTAAACAGAAAAGCTGACACCAACACAAACCCCGAAGCACACTCTGAGGACATGCTGGCTTTCAGTAACCCATTAACAACCACAGTTTACACTGGTTCCAAAAGAGATGAAAGAAAGATCACATCTTAAAGAGCAGCGGTACCTGTTTTCGGTTCAGAAAAGTGGTATAACCTCCTCCTCGTGCAGGTTGAGTTTCTTCAGGCCCACTTGGAACTTCACCAGCGGCTCCAACAGCTCCAGGGTGTGACCAGCTGTGGAGGATCCGCAAAGCAACCCGTTATCCCAGCACATTAAGTTACCTTTCCTTACTTTTGAGCATAAAATCACAGCATGGCCGTCGTTCTTCATCAGAGGCCTTCAATCAAGAATCATGCATAACATCATCCTCTGCATGTAATCGGGGGAAATTTACTGGTTTAATAAACAATATTATCAGGACCTCAGTTAAGTCCGACAGAAAGGCAGTATTTGAGTGGGCTGTTGATTAAGGCAGATCGATTTTTCCAAAAATCTAAATTTTACTTATTTTCAACCAATATTATGTTTGTGATTTATTGCGATTTTCCTTTGCACCAAGCACAAGCATTTTTCACTCCAAAGATTCAGGTTTTTCATGACATTAAAAGCTTGTCCAAAATCCAGAGCTGCAGGACTTTGCTGTAGCACCTTTGCATCAAAAATGTCTTAAGCCAGCGGCCGATTTTTCCAGTCATGCGAGAATCTTTCGATCGGGCCGACTTTCAACCTGATTGTTAGTTGTGAGTGGGTGTAATTGTACAGAGGGGTTACAAGGGGGCAATAAGAAGCCTCTCGCGACCTTCACCTCCCGATCAGGAACCGCGAGGTTAGGAGAAAATCAAACGTTTGGGCAAATCGCTCAGTGCTCAGAAGAAACAAGGATTCTTCTGTAAACACAGCAGCATGGCAGGAATGCAATGAGTGAAACGCAGTTCTGTCTGTAAAATTGACAGACCATAGTAGCCACGTTTGCTCAGCCATGTCTTTTTTTTTTCCAAATACGTCGTTGCCTTTTCTTTTTAGGGCTTCCAGCACAAATTTGCAAATTGCAAATTGCCAAGGCAGCGCATCTCATTATAGTGAGATTCATCTTCCCCTTCTATTTGTTTGGCTTCAGGATAGACGAGTCAGAGCAGCTCCATCTCACTGCGGGGCTGAGTCTCACATGGTTTTTATTCGTGCAGTGGTGAGCAGGTAGATCCCACATGAGGGCGTGCGTGCTGCACATATATGAGTGAAGCTGTGAGAGCTCACACTCACGACGAAACTCTGCGGTTTTAGTCGGCTCGCGTGCAACGATTGAAAAAAAATCGCAGTGTGTACACCCGGCTTTACTTCTATTATAATGCATAGATCTAGATGCTGGATACGTTAATCGCATTACCGCCACGCAAAGGCTGGAGGGAGAAATTTAGTGTCCTAATCCTGTTACAGTAGCAGCCATTGAAAATTGGCCCTTCCCAGTCAAGCGCCAGCCGAATTGCAGCCCACTTCCATCCCGAAGCACCACCAGCCACTGCAGTGACCCCTTCTTGGGAATATTTTTAATCCCACACTTTTACTGGATTACAGGGGATTACGATGCAGGAGATCATGCTACTCTTTAGATCTTAATGTCCACAGATTTGACATGGAAGAAAGAATATTTTTTTTTTTACAATTATTAATGTTTAAAAAAAGGAATTGTAGGGGATCAGCCAAAGGGCCCATCAAGGAAAGTGGGGACATTTTGAATGGCTACTACTGTAGAAATGTATTATGACTAAAATTGACTAAAAGCGCCTCTGCGGTTTGAAAATTGGAGGATGGGAGGATTGAGAGGATGGTAGATTTAATTGAACCTGTCACATTACCTCTAACGATGAACACTAATTTAAATTTGCTCTGCTGTTCACAGCTTAAATAACCAATTTCTCGAGACAGGTAGCTTCACTCACTGAAATGCTCCTAAGGAGACAACCGCTTAAGACATGGAGAATTAATGGAGAATATCAAAGAAAAAACATTGATACATTTTAAATAAATAAATAAATAAATAGAATAAATTCTAATAATTTAGAAAAGCACCTTTTGTGACATCGTTGATGCAGTATTTGAAGTCGGGTCCCCCGCAGCTCCAGGACATGTCCTCCAGGCTGAAGGACTGGTTGGAGCGCAGCATGATGATCTCAATGGCACTCGACTTTAGCAGAGCGATCTGGTCCTCTGCAGTCAGGTCTCTGCAGAGCAAACAACAGGTGCAAAAAGGGCAATTGTTATCCTAAGGCCAACTGTGCAGAGTTGGGAATGCTTTTTAACCTAAAGCAGATTGTTCTCACGTCTCTACACTTAGAACAGTAGAACAGATATGGTAAACATCAGTAGATATGATATTTTTTCGGTGTAAAAACGTATGAAACAGCCGACAGATCTGATCACATTTTCAGCAGCTTTAAAGATTCTAAATGTCTTTTAACAATGCAGTAACATAACGGCAGTGGTGATAAATTTAGACGTATTAGAATAAAAAAAAAAAAAAGAAACAAAGCAGCAAATAAGGAAAGACGATAAATAAATAGTTTTCAACATCAAGAAGGCAGAAAGTGGCAGAAAGTGTCTTAATGTTCTCACAATGTTCCGATTCCAGGCACACTCATCGCATTATTCTGGCCCACAGTTGAGATCCATTAAAGAGATAACAGCACAGAAAGTTCTACTTAACAGCCTACCCTAACAAACCAGGGCAAGCATGAGTGTGTTTCTGTGTCCTAAAGAGAGGGGTACATCATGTACACGACTGTGTCACATGTTTACTGATCGTACAGATCTTCAATTTCTTTATCTTTGTATGAACAAAGAAGCTGCTGCTTGGAAATGACTTTGCTGCTCCCAAAGATAGTGTGTTTGTTCCACTGACGCATGCAGCCAGCGATTAAAGTCTGAGAATAATTTTGATCCTTAAATCTAACACAGACATAACTTGGAATCTTCAAAGACGTCCATAAATAATGAAACTAAACAGTTTTTTAAATGTAGGGAGAGCCAGATAGGCTGGAACCTCAGGTTAAGATGAGTAAAAAACATAAAAATCTCTTTCTAAGAATCAAGTAAATGTTATAATATTATTTGTGCTCCTAATAATCCCTTTTGAACTAAACGTCAGGATTTCAAATGACTGCTTTAGCTTTTCAGCTAAGTGGTGGTTTCAGAAGGATTAAAAAGTAAACCAACACTTTGTCTCTCTGGAACATGAATACAACCTGACACAGAAGCTTATTTTGTCATTCACTGACCTCCAGGCTGGATGAGACACTATTTCGATCTAATAATAAACACAATAAGCAGCAGGTTAAGTTAAAATCATACTAAACGAGGTCTCTTTGGATCCCCTGGTCTCCATAACAACCATTAGACCCAATCTCTCTGTTAGACTGATGTCTGGAAGGAGTTTCCTTCCTACCATGACAAATGTAAACATGTACATTTTGTACCTGCTTCAGTAGTTGGCTACGGTGGCCCAGAGGTGTCAACACCAATACAAAAGCCGCAACACAAATAGAAAAGCCGCAACGGAAATAAAATTTGTGTTGCGGCCTTTGTATTTGTGTTGCGGCTTTTTATTTGTGTTGCGGCTTTTGTATTTGTGTAGCGGGTTTTGTATTTGTGTAGCGGGTTTTGTATTGCGGCCTTTGTATTTGTGTGTGTTGCGGCTTTTGTATTTGTATTGCAGCTTTTGTATTTGTGTTGCAGCTTTTGTGTTTGTGTTCGCGGCTTTTTATGTTTTTGTGTTGCGGTTTTTGTATTTGTGTTGCAGCTTTTGTATTAGTGTCGACACCTCTGGGCCACCACAGATGGTGCTGCAGGGACTTAACATTTAGATAGTGAAAAACCCTGGACTAAAACCCTATTCTCTTAAGATTTCAAATGTAACCCTAATTTAGCACCTACATTTTCTATAACTGTTCTCTCTTCCTGCCATGAGCTCACTTCCAGAGAATAAAGCTGATTAATGTTTCTAAATTGATGAGCAGCAGCACTCTAATCTCTGTGGATCTAGTGTTTATCTATCTATATTTTTATCTCTCAGCTCAGCTTTTAGCCGCAGCGCGTTTGAGCGAATTCTTGGAAGAGCTTGTTTGTTTTCACCTCTTCCATTAATGCTCTGCATCACGTGTGGGCAACCTGATCATTGTGTTCTCTGTGTAGGTGGGAACCTCATTCAGGGTGCAGTGTGGCGTGCTGATGCTTTGATGTGGCAGATTTACAGAAAATACGTCGAACCGTAAATCAATGAAAAGCCTAACACAGCAGGAAAGGAACCTGGTGCCGTCATCTAAGGTGATTTCTGAGCTGCAGCTGTTCTTAGATGTATTTAAGTCATGTTCACCATCCAAGCTGCCATGGTTAACTGCAGATGATTAACTTTGAGGTCAACTGATCAACCATGCGATTTTCAACTGCAGATAATGAAAACATTCATTTGATGCAAAACAAAATCTGGCAGAGTTTAAATTTTTTGCATACTTGTCTGAAATAATTACTAAAACTACTTACATTATTTAAAATTGTGTATTTTTAATACTCCTGAACTAAAATATAAATTGTTGACCAAGGTGGCAACATTTCCAGTCATTATTTTTAAACTATACCTGAAACCTGGAATCATCTTGGCAAACCCGATGACTTTCTGGATGCTGTAGGAGACCAGGTCAGCCAGGTGGGGCAGCATGGAGAGCTTTGTGTCCTCCTCACAGGAGTCTGGACTACTCGCTCCATCCTGGTACATCATCAGCAGGTTACTGAAGTTCATCTTGGTGTCCACAGACTCTGTTTAAGCAGATTGAGAAGGATTTGAAGTAAGAAAATGCAGCAAAAATATTAAAAATTAAATAAGAGGTTGAAAATAAGCTTTGAAGATGCTATTTGATTAGAATCACATATTTTCTTCTGGATCTGCTCTAAACTGAAATAAGCAAATTAGACAATAATAATAATAATAATATGTTCACTTCTAAAGCAGCAGAGGAAGCAGAAGCAGCTAGTAGACATGCAATTGGATGACGCGCAACAAGCAAAAGGTCCTGCAGTGTGTTTTGAGCAGCAGGAGCAGCGCCTCTCGAGCTTCTGAGCATCTGATGCGAACGGAATTTGTACAAGCATCAAAAATGAAGCAGCACGTGCATTTTTGCTGCTCCTGCCGCTTGCTGTTTGAACATAGCATTAGATTTGATTTTGTTTATTTTCTTTAAACCAGTTAAAACTTAAAACCTCACTTTTGAATATACTATTATACTATTAAAGTAACAGACCTTTGGATCTCTGCTAACTAACACAGAAACACAGAAAAAACCCACAAACCAATTCATGTCAACATAAATACATAAATAAAATATAAGGTACATTTTTTTTATTCCTGACACCGTACTGTGAACTAACTAAATCACTATAAGTGAAGTAAGGGAGTTTTTCCTCTCCACCGTCGCTACAAGCATGCTTAGTGTGAGGGATTGCCCTTGACTCAATGAGTCGATGCTATCAACTGGTTTTCTCTTAGATAATAAACTTTGAATCAATTTGACTAGAGGATGTGGTTGAACTGTTAAGTGCCTTGAGTTGTGAATTGGCGCTTTATAAATACACTGAATTAAATTAAATTGAATAAGCTCATGGAAAAGCAAAAAACAGAAAAAGAAAGCAAACAATTAACACGGATAATAAATATACAAATAAAGCCCAAAGTGATAAATTCTAAAAGATTGCTTTAATTTTCCAATTATAACTCCAAGAATTACGGAAGCCGAGGGCGCCGTGTCCCTTTGGTACCTTTTCACTCTGATTTTCTCGAGCAAACAAGTTCTTTTTCCTATTATCTAAAGATAGCAAAAGTTTTCCCATGATAACGAGATGATTGGTTTGAGTTAAAACTGACTAAATACTACAATAGCGGGAGATGATTTAGAAGTCATGGCCAATTTTTTACTTTTAGGTAACAAGATGACGTTATTGGTTTGATTATTTGCTTCCACTTTCCATTCCGATTCATAAGCAATTAGAGCTATGCCTCCGATGACTTAGCTCCTGGTGTTTTCTGAACAGCCCCGGCATTACGCCTGTAACAGGTATACGATGCATTAACCCCCAAAATGAGTCCAAATTCAAGATTTTAATAACAAAACAGATTTGTTTCTGTATCCCATGCTATCCCATCATCCACCGCGACCTGACAATGAGTAAAAAGGAATCTAAAAAACGGATTATTTGCACACAAGCGTTACCGCAACTGCAGAACTATGGGCACCGCAGGCATGGATGGACTGGGAATCCAGGGCTCTTGGCCAGCCTCATTCATTACTCATACAGGTTAATCATCCTGTTATCTTGAGAAATAAATAACTGTATTCTCGTGATAACAAGATAGTTATGTCATTATCTCAAGAAGGCAGAGGGAAAAAAAATTTGAGTACGACTGCTTTAAAGAATTGATCTTGCAGCTTAAACTCTAGCTGGGACACTGACAGCAGCGTTGAATGAAGTGGTTGATAGATGAGAAGAAGCATGAAAGAAAAGAAAGAGTTATTATTTATCTCACCAGGTGAGTGATTGAATGAATCAGAGGAGGCATCAGACAGTGAGTGAAGGGAGGCAGCTCTGCTGGCACTGCGTGTTACCGGGCCGTCACGCACTGGAGGCTGAAAAAAGGCAGAGAAACAGACATGAATATGTTAAAAGCTGCTTCTCCTGTGACTCAGGCTGACCCAGGAGTTACAAAACACTACAAATAAAATAACATGCCTGCAGGCAGGGATTCCCCCTTTCACAAGATAAAACCTGAAACATCAAACTACAGCTAAGAACTGAAATAGTTTAATAAAAATATATCTTTATCAAAAGAAAAAAATCCAAACTCCACCCTGACAATTTGTGGCACATTTTAAAACCATCTAAGTGACTAAATTAAGCTATTTATGAAGGTGAATATATTAATATTTCTGATTCTGATTCTAAAGTAATAAAATAGAAGTAAAATAAAAAGCAGAATAAAAGCAAGAAAACATAAATTCTACCTCAAAACAGAAAGCAGCTCTAATAGCCGCAAAACATCCTTATGAAAAAATTCAAACACAAGGGGGCTAACTAGAAATGCACAAAACACTTCAGGGTTTCTTAATTATATAAAACTGCTTCTGGGTCCATCATATATAACTCCAAAAAATAAAACAAGGATTAAAGATTAATTTTTAGCTATGCTGATGTGAGAGAATCTTGACATTTTAAAGTAGACTGACCCTGAAGCGTGAGAAGTCAGAATAGGAGGCATCGTAGGTCTTATGGTGAGCTTCCACCAAGCTGGAGATCATCCGGGCCTGCTCCTCGTTCAGTCGGGGCCTCTGCGCCTCCCGGGCTGCCTCTTCTTCTTTCCTCTTCATTATCATTTCCCTTTTCCTCTGAACCTCCTCATCCGTCAGTATGACTGCAGGTAGAGAGATTTCAATATGTCAAAACAGGTAAGGTAATTTTCATTTGATTTATAACATATTATTAAAGGTAGGTACATGTTACTAAAATACAATTTACACAATAACATAGTGTCATCAGCGATCATCTTTATTTGGGTCAAATTAAGACATCCAACTAAGTTCGTTGCATCTGACCTCCTTCAGAAGCTCCTCGTGTTTAAACTGATTTCTTTCTTGTGAAGTTCTATTGTTGAAAGTTATCTATCAGGGTTTCTCTATAATCTTTCTTCTCACTTAGAGTAAATGGCAGTGTAGTAGTTTGTGATTGAACTTAATAAACCCTGCTCCTGTAGTGACACCCAAAACACGCTAAAACCGGACACTGTGGATGTAGGACAGGTCCCAGAAAACAAAGAGAAGAAGGATAAAATTATCACTTTTTGAGGTTAACTTTTGAATGGGTATCAGCAGTCTCTGAATAATACAAAAAAACAATAAAAAAACTAAATACCACAACAAGAGGTTCACCACATTATTGCTTCCAAAGCAGCTCTACCACTTTACCCACTGCAGAGGCAGATATTTTACATAACGAAGGCCAGAAAGTCATTGCGGAGCACGTCAGCAGCAGGATATGGAACCTTACTTCTCATCAGGCAGCTGAACTGTTGAAAAAACATGTTTGTTCTTCTAAACTGTTTACATTTGATCACGGATGCACTTTAAGAAAAGGAAATGTCACGAGAGCTGTACAAAACAAAATTAAGTTTTGTATACACTCTGTATATACAAAATGACAAGAAAAGTTGTTTGAGTCTAAGTGATATTATGGCCTTTGTTTGTACATCTCCACTTAAAGGTATAGAGGAATATCTTTTATTTCTGGGTGGATCATCTAAATAAGTTGACTTCCTAATTGTTAATCATTCTGGTGATATGTTTATGCAAGGCCGTCCTGAGTGCTCGTGCAGTTGGCTATCTTTTTCTGCGCATGCACACTTTCAGGCGTTTATCTGTGGTGAGCTTCTGTTTCAGACAGTCATTGAAGTTCACATTTCTCAGCGTGGTTCTTTAAAAATGGCAGAGGGTTGTAAGATAAAAAATGTCTACGAAGTGTATGAGAAGAAAAGAAAGCCCTCGGAAGAGGCAGATATATCCCAGAATGCTTTGTGGGGAGAGCTCTCCTTACAAAGCATTATGGAATTAAAGGTACACTATGCAACCGGTGTTGATTTTCCAGTGAGGCTCCCCCCAGAGGGCGAAAGTAAAAGTGCACTGTCGTAAATATGCACAGCTGTTCTCCTGGTTTCTCCGTCAAGCCAGGCGCGGTTGTTTTGAGCTTAGCAGACAGGCAAACGCAACCAATGACTAATGCTGCGTTCACACTGGACGTAGCTGGCGTGACAGAAGCAGCGAGTTTACATGCAAAGTCAATGGTTGACGCGCGTCAAGGCGCAGCAAAAGGTCCCGCGGCGCGTTTTGAGCAGCAGGCGCAGCACGTCTGAGCAGCTGAAGCAGCGCGTCATTGAAGCTCAACTTTCTCACCATGATTTTATTAACTCTGTGCAGTAATGTATTTATAATGTGAAATGTCTCACAGAGCATGAGCCTGACTCAAAGAAATTCTGGAATGCTCTCTGAGAATGCTTTGGTAGTGGAGAGCTCTCCTTACAAAAGCATTATGCGTCACTAAACTCTGGCGGCCACTATTGCGATTTAATGGTTTTAAAGATGCGACAGGTTTGCGCCGTGGAGGGTGGGGAGTTAATAGCCCGTGACCAACGAGGGCAAAAGCAGTGATCATCTTTTGAACAGGGAAGTTAACCCGGATTTGCTATAAAATCCACTACTGAAATCCCCTGCTCTACTCTGGTGATTGAGGGAGCCAGGGGGTGGGGCGCTGGGAAATGCAGACCGGGCGGAAGCCTGTCCAGGGGAGCTGTACCCCTCGCATGTAGACAGCTGGAGATAGGCACCAGCACCCCTCGCGACCCCACTTTGGGATAAGCGTGACAGAAAATGGATGGATGGATGGATGAAAAAGATGGATGGATTAGGGCGGACATTCAGGACAGTAAGCTTGTATGAGCTATGAGAACAGAACTTTTTAAACAGAGTGTGAGCGAGGAGAAATGGGCTTGTGCATGCGTAATAGGCATGCGGGAGCGGGTACAGGGTTCTTACGTGTGCATTTTTTATTTTATGTGATGAGGGTGGGTCTTTTAAAAAAAATTTACTGGAAATCTCTACCTCAATACCTTTAAGTTCTGCAGGAAGTCTCCAAACATTCAGTGAACAGTGAGTCAGGTCATGATGCTGTTTGATTTTTTAGCTTTGAACATGATGCAGCCTGAACTGCAATATGAGGAGAATGAGGAAATCACTGGTAAAGCATGCATGAGAATCAAATGACTCATTACAACTCTGCATTACAACTATCCCCTTCCTGTCATCTGCAGAAAGACTCAGATGAGTTTGCAGTGTATACACCATATTTGGTACTGATAAGTGGTGTTGGGGTACAGCAGGAACAAGCATCTCATCTTTAATTAAAAGTTCCCATGTAACGTCACATATCTGTCGCTACTGACCATATTATAAGCAATGTGAAACATTTTATAGGAGATCACTTTAGTACGACGTGAGAAACAGAAACCACTGCTTTGCACTGAGTCAGATCTGCTGCAGAAGAAGTGCCTAGAATGAAAAAAGCTGCTTATTTTTAAAAGCCAATCAACTTTTAGAAAATGTTTCTTTTGACAGTTTTACTTCAATATATATGAATTCTAATTGATATGAAATGGAATTTGTGAAAAAATTGAGAAAATATATGTGATTTTTTTTTATATTCATGTATACAGGGTTTAAACACTAAACAAAGCAATTAAGCTGGCCGAATTAAGGGGAAATAAAATAATATAATACAATTTTTTTTATATTCATAGTAATATATTAGTGGAGTTTATCAAGGTATCACAGAATCTGACTTCCAGAACATTTAGTAAGTAAACCAACATGTTTTAAGCTAGTTGTGCAATGCTAGTTACTTTTCAACACTAGTGTTTATGTCTTACCTGCTCTATTATGAATAAATATCAATATGAAGCGAGCCATTTGCACTGGCTCTTGGCGATAGCTGAGCCAATAAGATGCGTAGATGTTTTAGTAAACTCAGAAGAGTAGTGTGTATTTCCTGTTTGGTACCTTGCCGGCTTGTTTTGTTTTAGGAATCTAACTTAAATCTCGCCTCTATGCTTGAATAAGACGACCACAGTGATACACATTACTCTAAGCTGAACTCATTACTATGTTTGTTGTAGCATAAAGCCCATTTTATTTTGTTTTATACCAGCTAGAAGAGCATGTCGGCGAAGAAGGGAGGAAGTACCCACATCTGTACGACTCTCGTTCTCTAAATCACAAGGACAGCACATATACGAGCAATCCAGTCGCCATTGTTGTTTAATGACCTCCGTTAACAGAAGAGAAACACGCCACCCATCACACCCACAATCCTAGCTAATTCACAATTGTCCCTCTAACCCAATGTACTGCTGTTCTGAACCTGTTCTGGTCCAGAACAGGTTCCTGGACACCCAGTCTACTGCCAGACCATGGGCATTAGGAAGGTCAGCAGACACCACTGTTTCCACTCTTGTTCCGTTAATAAAAGCTCTTTTGATGGTCTGCGTGCGCACATCTGACCAGTAGATGAGGAACTCCACGGCATCATAATCCACCACGGTCAAATTATCTATGTCCGGCATGGTAAAGGAGATGATGTAGTTGTAGTAAGGGTTCCACGTGGCGTGGAATAAAATAGCACAGACCACGCTTCGAAATTGGGCATACATCAAAAATATCTGCAGCATACCTGCGACAAGCTCACTGAGACACACTACTGCGGGAGTATAACCAGCCCTTTAGACTTAAGTTTTAAGTTTAAGTCGAAAATTTTTAGACAAACAACAAGTAAATATCAACTACAAATTTGGATTAGTGATATATTATTGTGTCTAGGTGTCTTAAAGCACAAAACATGAAGATACTTTGTCAAAATACTGAGGTTAGTCCATTGGAACCCCATATAGGAAGTCTGATGGTCACTGTCATGACTGTTACAGCATCCACTGCCCCTGCATGCCAAAACCTTTATTAATCGCTTGACTTTTTGCCATAGTAAACAATTAGCTACAACTTTCTGAACTATGGAGAAAGGCAGACTGACCAACAGCATGACACCCAGACAGATTAAAGCTGCCAAGAAGACAAGCTGTTATGGCAGAGCCCCAAAAAGATGGGGTCACCACATGCAAAAAAGAACTGGCAGATCTGCTAATTTGGCAGAAAAAGATACAGAGAAAAAATAGCCAACCTTTACAATCTCCATACACCAGTTATTTTTATTTAATTCTCAGGGTATTTTAAGATTACAAAACGCTTTGTTTTCTGGTAATGAGCTAATTTACAACGCCTCTTTAATCTCTTAGGGTGTGCTTAAGTGTGTAAGAAAATAAACTTCTTGTTTACCCATCAATAAAGGTGGGGCAGACTCAAGATACAGCTGTAAATTATTGCTCTATTGGGTTCAGTGTCTGGTCTGTCAAACATTTAAACACAGGGAAAGGTCAGGACTTACATCACCAGCCGAGTGACAGACAACATTCTCTGCTTTTAGAAACACAAAAGCCAAGCCTTGTCTTTAGCTTTAGAACCTTCAGTTATTTCACATTTCCTTGGGTCAAAATATATTTTTTAATTCTCAGTCTTCCTCTAGCTTGTTTCTACAATGTAGAACAGTAACAGAAATAAAGAATAGCATCCAAATTATTACAGGTAATGTGAAGCCGTCTTAGACACACAACATCAACAACTACAGGCCCAAACAAAGCAAGCAAAGGACTCTGCTAAACAGGATTATCGGGGCTTTTATTTCTATTAAGACCCCTGTCATTAATTAGGCTTTGGGTGCACTCCAGTGCCCATCTTTTCCTAAGCCAGAAACAACCAGCCAAGACCCACTCCTTGTGGTAAGGGTATTCAAGTAGGCAGAGTTTGGTCAAAGTTTGGCTCAGGGGATCAAAGCTGCTATTCTCAGCCTGAAGCTTGATTGGACAACTTCTTCTCTTGCCAAGGTGGAGAGCTGGAGGCATCTTTAAAGAAAGAGTCCACAAAAGAACGTTCAAAGGAACATCTTGACCACCAACAGTGTTTTGGCAATTATTATTCAGGAGTTTACCAAAAGACAGTATTTTGTTTTTTTAAAAAGTACTGACTAGATGTGGTGCTTGGCATGGCACAAAAGAGAGGCAAAGGAGAGGAAAGAAAAGACATAAATGAGAGCAAGCAGAGAGATACGGATTTAGTCAAGAAAGAACTAAATCAGGTTTTCCGCAATCCCACTAAAGCAAGAGTTGTTGGTGAAAGAGGCAAAGACAGAGAACCCCTAGAAAGGAGGCCAGAGGTTTACTGTGGGCTTACACATTAACCAGCCAACCAACAGTGGATGCTGCTAACCTTTAGATATAGTGTGATATATGTCAAGAAGCAATTGATGTGTAGCCAATTTGTTTGCCCTATTGCTCCAGGCTGGTGCTTTCAAGCGGTTAAATTTAGGTCAGTGAGGCATCAAGGCACCTACAATTTCACGTAGGATGCAAGATAGTTTATCGAAAGAACATCATGAGAGCAAAAATGGTAGGACAACCTGGTGATTAAAAAGACACTTTATAGCGCCTACTCAACTTCTGCAGGGTTTAATCTTACCATTGCCTTCTGTGTCTTCTATCAAAGGGCACAGTAGGATCATTTATTTATGTTCAATAAATTTAAGTCTTGATTGGTTTTACTGATAACCCAAAATAGTTTCCATCCTTTATGAGGCAAACAATCCAGATCTGTCCATCTGGAAAGAGCACCTTTCAAAAATGTCACGATTCCAGATGTTAACAATATCTAACTGGGATTTTATGTGACCCATCAACAGAAATGAGGACATATTTCTGACATGAAACTAAAATAACACATTTAATCAAAGATGTTTTTTAGGCAAATTTTCAACTGATAACCAGACAAATTAGTGTTGAAATAAATTTATTTTAAAACTAGTAACAAGTTTTACATTTCCAAATATATAAACTCTGAATGGAAGGAGATGTGAACTGCCTGTGGAACCAACTACCAGTTTTAGTCACAGGTCAGGTCAAAAGGTCACAGGTCAGTGTGCTCCATGTTTACAGAAGTAAAACTGGCTGGTAGTGCCGGCGCGCATCTAGCGGTCTTTTCCAACTATAAAAACTCAATCTTTTCAATATAGGTAAACATAAATACTGCTCTCCGCCTCATCATCTCCCATGGTTGTCGTTTTTCTTGTCACTTCTGCATAGCAAGACGCAGAATAGTGACCTTTGTTGGGTATTAATGATGTTCAGGTCGGATGAATCTGACCTAGCCGTTCAGACGTAGGTTGCATTTAAAAAGATCAGATTCCTATCGGATTCAGGACCACACTTAACCAAGTGGCCTGGGTCGGATTGGAAAAATATCGGATCTGTGTTGTTCAGACTGTCATGAAAAGATCAGATCCGGAATTATGTCATATAGGCAAAAAAAATGGGATTAGTGTCACTTCAGGCTAACGGTGTGAACGATAACTAAAGTGTAGCAATGTTGCTAATCTGGTGCACCCCAAGGCTGCCTGTGGCTAAGTACAAAATCAGACCGGGTCAATCTGATACTTTGCACATTAAACTGAGATATGAATGGTTCCTCCCAACATCAAAAAAGAGGAGTAGGCTAAATAAAGAAAGTTGCAAAAATATAGACAAATTAAGCACATAAGATGAATAAAAAATTGCCTCTTTAGCAAGGCTTTGTGTTTAACCTGAAACCTGAATCAAATAATTCGGTAAACACCTAAAAGCCTGAGAAGACTGTAACAGAACTAGAAATTCGCTTTCACAGATACTCTCCATCCAATCTTTATGTTTTGCTACTTGGCAAAAATAAATAAATTAGTCTCTACATGTGCACCTTTAATCTTCCTTTTACATAATGACTACTTTTTTACAGCACATACATTGAAGCTTGTGGTTTTAACGTGACAAAATGTAAAAAAGTTCATGAGTTTCAGGTACTTTAGCAATGCACTTCTTTTGATTCTACAGATTGGAAAAATATGCACTCTAAATGGTGGAAACTATTTGTTAGTATTCAATGGATTTACTATGTAAAATGTTTCTGTTTTAGAGGCTTCTCAAACTGCAGCCAAGTTCTCCAAGCACCTTTAAGTTGCACAGGGCCATCATAGATTTCCTTTCATGAAAAACTGCACGATGTAATATTTTCAGCCAAACGAGCCCCTGTCTCGTGCAATCAGACGAAGTGGACGTAAAAAGTTACAAAAAAAAAAAAAAAAGAACTCAGACAGAGGATGCGGAACAGAGGCCACTTGAAGGTCTTAAGCCAAGCATACAAAATGTAATCGCTAGGTCTAAAATGTTCAAAAACTCTCCTCCTGTAATTCTAATCCTGTTCACAAATAGTGCAAGCATGAAATATGCCTCCTCTCACACAAACACACACACAGGCAAGTGGGGAGGTCTTTCCGGCATCTTTCTAACCTGTGTCAAATAAGGACAGGGTGTTTACTAAGAGCTCAGCTGGCAGAGCCCATAGAGGGCTAGCAAAAACACCCACCTACACATAGAGCTGATTGGAGTGCAGATGTCTGTGACAGAGATGCAAATATAAAATATAAGATGCACTTATATACAAATGTGGTCCAGTTACAGAGAGACCCAATATTCCTGCTAAAAAATTAGCAGCTAAATAATGAGAAGACTTAAAGGGAATTCATGGTGTCCACGTCGGCTTGACCACAGAGCCGGCGTGACGTAAACCTTGTCATGTGTCCCAGTCTGCAAGGTTCCTTCAGGACCCTCTGTGGCCAACCACATGTAGCTCAAACATTTGCAACCCTGTGGACTGAGTGGCCGCGCTATGTATGAGCCTGGATCAGTCTCCCTTTCAGGGAAAAAATACCAGACGGGGGCAGACCTCAAGCAGAAAAACAGCATTGTAGCCTGCTGTTATCCACACCTTCGTGATGCTCCACTAGAAGGACTCTTGACTGATGACATTCTGGTGGAAGGGAAGCATTAATGCGACACGCTCAGAGCCGTGCAACAAATTCTACAAAGTCACAACCAGTTAGCACACTGGGAGACCCAGGAGGGGAAGCTAATTTGTCAGAGTAACCACCATCAAAGTGGGAGCAGCTTTTTTAGACCAAGGTCAGACAAATTAGCATAGCTGCTTGCTTTACACTTGCTGACGCATATTAAAGACTAAATGCTACGTTCACACCGAGTGCAATTTGAGCTGTAAAGCAGCTGCTTCATATTAGATGCTTGTTCACATTAAAGCTACAGTGTGTAATAATTACAGGGATATAGAGTCAGAAATGTAATATATTATACATAACTATGTTATTTATCATCATCTACGAGCTCAGCCTCTTAACCTTAATATTTGCGTTGCCTTAGAATTCGTTATTTATAATTACATAGGAGCGGGTCTCGCAGCTATGGAGGCAGACATCTTTGCGCTATGGCAGCGCAGAGCCAACAAACTAGCGATTGCGAGATCACCAAAACGTCACAACGATGTAGAAAAATTACGGGTAAATTTATGATTTTAAGTCTACATGAAATCTATACCCTACACAGACTAATAAAATACTATCTGTAAAATTATCTATGTAAACAAACCTCATCACTTGAGAAGGTAGGTGATGCGGACATCGTGGAAGACATTTTGTCCCATAACGCTCGCCGTACTGTTGGGGGGGGAGAAGCGGTGGGGGGAGATGTTCATGTTGCTGCAGTCTGCAGTCTGACCGCTAGATGTCGCTAAAAGTTACACACTGTAGCTTTAGGGTAAGACGTCCAGTAAAGTGTGTAAAGATGCATTCGTTGCTTCTGCTTCAATAGCAGTTAGCGGCTTTGCTATATTTGCTTTGATAAGTTGGTAAAATGTAGTTTTAATACGTTTTTAAGTAAGAATGTCCACATCAAAACATTGTATGTGCAGTCAGTTCATAAAGATTACAATCCTGCCTTAAAATATTATTTCGTACAGACCCCCACATACTGGCAATGTGTTGTTGTTTCGAATCCAGCAACAGCTGCCTCTGGCGCAGTTGCCTCTTGGAGTATTTTCTCCTACTGTCGGTGGAGGCTGGAAGTAGATGTTAGCGTTTTTTAGGTATGTGGTACAAACTGTAAGAGCCAGGATAATAAAACTGAACATATTTTGCCGACAGGTTTCGACTTTCTAAGTTAATTTAGGTGTTAATAAACTCTTTCAGGGCGGTGATCTTAGTTCTCTGCATCAGCAGTGCTGTGTCTGTCTCCCTGTCAGCTCCCAGATCAGCTTCTCTGATTGGTCGACGTGGCACGTCTATTTTTCCAACTCTAGCAGCTGCTGCTAGTGACGCGCATCACACACCTCACATGCTCATGAGGCGCTCCTTCAGCTGCTCAGATGCATCAAGATGCACTGCTCGAGACCCGCTGCAGGACCTTTTGAAGTATGTCGACCACAAGCTTTAGATGTAAACCGGCTGCTTCTGCTGCTCAGATTGCGTTCAGTGTGAACGTAGCATAATGCTAAGGCCATAAAGCTTCTGTTTCAAGAGAAATTAAGTATTCACCAGCCTATGATGACAAACTAAATAGTAGCAGATTAAAAATATGAGTCCTAAATAGCACAACACACAGTTCAACACACTAGATTGTCAGAAACCAGCCAGCTGATCTTCCTTTAACGTTCCTACAGAGACTGCTGCAATAGCAAGATTTAAAAATAATGATTTAAATTAAAAAAAGACTAAACAATTCAATCATCTAAAAGACTTTAATATCTCAATTTAAGATGCATGAAGGAACAAATGATTCCCTATCCTTCTTCCACCCACTTGATGCCAATCTTTCCCCAATGAAATACAAATAAGTTTAACTGTAACCTGCTTTTAATGAGCAAATCAACAGCTTAAACCTGTTGCTAAACATGCTAAATCATTCTGTTCTGTTGCTGTCACAAACACTAGACTTTTAAAAACACTTCTAAACTTCCATGCACCTTCCCAGTCACAGTCTCTCCCATTTCCAATCCCTTACTTGAGCTTATTGTCTGATGATCTGGTAACTCATTCTACGCAAGAGAAACTCAGATAATGACTTAAATGCACAATCATCCACCCAGCTCAATTAAACTGGATGTTGTACCAAAGACCAAATAGCTGCTGGATAAGGAGATCATCAATGAGGAGACTCTAAAGTTAAAACAAGGCGTCACCCTGCATTTTCTGGGGGTTAGGAGACATTTTTTTCTCTCCTCACGTTGTCTAGTTCTTGTGTTACACCCATGCCTGGTGGTCTGCATGCATAACCAACAAGGTTAAGAATAACTGGAAACAAGCTGCCTTTCAAACACTGAGACAATGCTGTTTTTGTGACTCTTAACAACCATCTGGTTGGATAAAAGCAGAGTGAAAAACACTAATTGTATGAAGCTACTTCTTTGACCTAGGACTGAGTTTGCCATATGGTACCGCCGACCTAATGCATATGGACTGTAAACTCTATTACCCATTTCCTTGCTGTAAATAAGATCAGTTTTCACCAACCCATTGATTCTACTGCCTCCTGTTTCTTCAAGTATTAGATTAGGCTGCGTCTTCCTGACAAAACAAGCTACACTGACACCATATAGATTTAAAAACACTACTTACCAAGCACAGTTCAAAAGTGATTTAGGGGCACGCTATTATTGCGTACTATTTATTTCTAGATTTCAGGCTGTTTTATTTTTGTGATTATCCTTATATTATTAATATTAACATTTTACAACGTTGATAATGTTTTCTTCCAGTTTATCAAGTTATTTTTCTTTCTCATGGCTGCACCATAACTGGGCGCTGAAAAGGGGACAAAAATAAAAGTCAAAACAAGTCAGAGAGCTTCCATATGGCCCAGCAGTTACAGCAAAGCAGTGTGCAGCATGAGAGCAGCTGCCTACTGTAACTCAGAGGAAAAAATGAATAAAACATCGAGGATTTTCAGGGCTGAGAAAGAGACAAAGATGCTACATCATGGCTTAAAATCAAAGCATCGCTGAAACTTGATTTATAAACTGACATTTGTTCCTCCAGTTGAGGAGAAAAACTTTTGACCAGTCAAAATAAGTCCAAAGTGTGTGGGGAAAAATCTGAGCTGAATTTTATTTTATTAACATGAACAGAGTGAAAAACAGGTGGAATAAATAGAAGTAAAAAAATAGTTTTTTAAAAGAATCTTTTTAGTCTATTTTAAACTTTTGAAAATGTCCATTGCCTTCTGTGCCTTCTAGTTAAGTTCATTTTTTTTCTTCTATTGTTTTTCTTGGATTAAACATTTATCATTAGGACTGTCCAGAATTTCTGACTCCTCAACTACATCCATTTTTATGTATGTGGTATAACCTCAGGGAGTACAATTAATGAAACAAAGAAAAGTGGAGATTTTTCTTCCCAACCCTCATGCTCCGGCCACTAAGCTGTTATAATGTCAAAAAAAAAGAATAAAAAATAAATGTGGAGGGACTGTCTGAGATGAAATAAAACTAACTGTGGCTTTTTTTCACATTCTGTCATAAAAATTTACTTTTCCACCACATGACTAAGATTTTCTGGGATCAGGGCAAAAGCTCACTAAACTAAAATACATAATTTTGGTTTTCACCACATGCTCTCAATATGCAAACCAATACTGCAGACGAATAAACTAAAATATTTGGTTTCTCCAGTGTTTGAAAGCAGAGGCCCCGCAATCAAATTCAAGTATCTGATTCTGGTGTGATTTATTGCAACTCCAATTAAGCAATTTCAAATATCCTTTCCCTATGGCTGTATGTATTGTCCTGAACATTATTTATGGCTTTAATAACAAACAGTCCAAATCAAGATTATTTTTACCCCTTTAACGAGACATTCATGGACAGACAGACTACACTACGGGGCTGCAGAGCCCTCTGTCCGTGTCGGGCTAATGATCTTCTCTAAAATGCTGACAGTCTGAGGGGATATCAGGTTTTTTTTCTCAGTTTTTTTACAGATGTACTCAAACCCCACTGTGACAGGGTTCTCATTATGACTAGGTCAAACATAAATGATCAAGCCAGGCCGGAGATCACTTTAGTGACTTTTATTGAGCTTTTTCTTCCTCTGGTGAACATGTTAGTGGAAGAATATTTCACAAGGACTCTGCTGCATAAATCCCAGATGTAAACAGCAGTACCTTCAATGTCAGAGTCATCACCGTCAGTGCTATCTCCTCAGGAGTCCAGTTACAGAATTGCCTCCCAGTGGAACAGAGCCCTGCTTTTTAAGCTACGGGCTCCGCCCACAGGAGGCAAAAAAAACTAAGCAATTACTTCTAACTCAAATAAACTCTTAGGTATACAAAAATAATGATAATAATAAAAATAACAAAAGAAATACTAATGGGAAAACACAAAATAAACTTGTAATCAAAACTACAATACTCAATTTAATAGAAAACAGCACGTTCTGATGACATCACTATGTCATCATATCATAATGAAAATATCATGTGAAAATGGTCACATCTTAAAACAGAAACTAGATACTAGATGTTTCAGCCGAGCACTTCAGCAGATTGATTTGTTAAGACTGATGAAGAAACCAGCTTTGCATGTCAACCTCGGACGTTTCTTTAAAACTTTATATGAAGTAAAAGCAGGGCTGCAGAGTCCGGACGTCATCAGTGAGTGAGTTGAATGTGACTCAGATTCATATTTTACTGTAACTTTAAAGTTATTGTGTTTTTAAGCAAAATAATGTGGCTGGATTTATTTAAATATTAAAATAGGGTTTGGTATGAGATAAGCTTAAAGTCATAGGGAAATAATATTTAAATGTCAAATCATTCTAGCTTAAACATGAATGTAAATGTACTCATTTAAAAAAAATCCTGTCTTAAAATCTGTGGGGGTTTTTTGTTATCTTATGCAGGCCCTTTAGTTATATGTCAGCCTGAACACCTAAATTCAGCCAATCATATTTCAACGGTCATCTGTCAATAAAATTTTTTTCGGTCATAGCATCTTGATTCATATGTCACAGCTAATATACGCAACAGTTGAAATAAGAAATAAGAATAATCTACTTTCCCATTGAGTTCCGTCCCAGTGTTCAGATGGACGTCTGTGTCTTCAGCAGGCGTAGAGCTAACAGAACTGGCATCGTTGCGAGGCAAGGGCTCAAACATGTACGGCTGTAAGCCTTCTACACCAAACCACGCTTCTGCCGCCCTGGCGTCCTCTTCCACAACAACTTTGTCCCCGCATTCCTCCTTTAAATAAAAAATGTATGACAGAGGAGACTCATCCACGACCTCTGACACAAAACTCTCCTCCTCTTGCATGTTTCTGCTGTCCATAGCGATCCTTGACATTGTTGTTGTTAAGTGCTCCTTGGTCCCAATGTAATTTCCCATTGGTAATCTACTAGCACTAAGTTGCTAACTGGTTAGCAAGATGCTTCTGAGAATCCAGTCACAATCAAATGTGCTTGCGAACCTTCCACCACAACAATCCCGCCCCATAGATAAACGACCAATACCGTTCACTATATTCACTTGTGTAAAGTCGTGCACCACTCGGAGAATTAGGAAATGCAAAAGTTGGAACAGCCGTTTCCCAACAACTTCATCTTAAATAAGTTGAATTATGTTCGGTAGGAATCCTAATCAAATTATTTAAAAGTTTCAGTTAATTGACATTTTGGAACATGGCGATGGTGTCTGACAAACCGCAGCAGAAAAACGCTCCTTTTTTTTGGTTCATACCGAGTTACGCTGAACATGTCTGGAATCAAACCGTTGTTTTAAAGCTTATAGCCACTGCTCAAATAGTGCTACAAAGAATCTACAGTGATGTCTGGAATGCTTCTCACTTTTCACTGCCCTACTGAAATACTCGGCGCTGCTGAGGACAGCAGGCTGCAGACGGACTGAGGAAGCTACCTACTGTTTATTAAAGCGTTTTCAGAATATATCATAGGCACTGATCCTGATACCGAACCTTTATCAATGCATGATAGAATGTGTGAAACTGGATCTGAAATTGACCATATAATAGGATTGATCTAGGTTGAATAATATGTTACCAGATATAAATTGAAGCTTTTTAGGACGTGAACTGGCTTAACCCAAACCAAAGAGGGTTCTTTTAGTTTCCACTGAGTTTTGTGTAACTAAAATTATTGTTTTTACCCAGCAGTAAACGCAAGTTTAACAATAAAGGTGTGGTTTGGTTTTCTCTGAAGGTGTCGGAACCAGATAGAACAGGTCAACTTTCCGGCTTAATATGTATGGCTCTGTGAGCACTACCGAAGCAACCCTTTCATTTTACGATTCATTAAACTGAACTCCATCCAAAAACTGATAGATGCAGATCAGAGTCGGTCCTTTGCATCAACAGGCTGATATTTTCAGCTGTTCATACATTTTCTTTTTTGTAATGATTTAATGTAATCATTTTTTGTTTAACCTTTTTTTTTTTTTTTTAGCACTGTCATTTTTACAATAAAACAACCTGAAAAATCTGCAGCAGTATTGGGGATCAGGTCCACTGATGTCAAAATAACCTTTATGAGTCGATTTCCAGTACAAATATTCCAGATCATGGTAATTCTAGTTGCTGGTAAAGATTCTCAGTCGCCCATGTCATAGCCATTCCAAAAAAGTAAAAAAAAAAAAAAAAGTTTGAAGATGTTTCGATTAAATTCAAAATGTCAAATTTGGAATTGAAAAGCTTCCTAGATGGTAAGTGAAATGTCTTCAAACTAGTGTTTTACTTTTTTGGAATGTTGTTCTAGTTCCAACCGTGACTTGAAAGATTATTTAATTTTTAAATGATGACGCAGCAAATCAGCTTACCAGAACTCTTTCCTTAAAGAGCTGAAAAAGGAAACAAATCTCCCCTGTTATCATGTCCTGTTTCCTGTATGCTAGAATAATGTCGCCTCACAGCCCAACCTCCGATTCTGAAAACATCTTCAGCACAAAGTCTCCAGCGCAGACATGGGCATACTACGGCCCCCGGGCCGTATACGGCCCGTTAGGCTTTTTAATCCGGCCCGCCGAACTTGTCCAAATTACCCTATTTTCACGACTGTAAGGCGCACATAAACGTCCTTTTTTTTTTTTTTTTTTTTTTTCTCAAAATGTGCGGTGCGCCCTATGTGTGTTGTAACTGCGACTTTTGAGACCACCATGCACCATGCAGAACTCCTCATCTTCTCTCATTGAGGAGATGATGAAAGCGGCTGAGGGAGGTGAATGTAAGGAGACCAGGTGTTTTTTTCCCACCATCACCATCTCTGTAATCTCAGGACTCCATGTGTGCCCATCTCACAGCTGATGTGAAAAACATGGTGAAACAAATTAACGCTGTGCTCGCTGTTATTCAACCGCTCGGACATCGGTGTGCGCTTCGAGCGCGCCAACGCTGCTGCTGCTCGAGATGGAAAAATTCTAAGTTTTGCTGCTGGAAGCGCCGCGACAACCAATCAGGAGTAGAAGCGATCTGGGAGCTGACAGCCAGGCAGGTGTATGAGGAGACCAGGTGTAGTTTTTCCACGCATCACCATCGCTGTTAATCTGTGACTGAATGAACGCCAGGCTGCCGCTATCCCGGAGGTTCGATAGAACTTCAACCGGCCGACATCGGTGTGAAGAGTGTCTTGTGCCACATTCTGTTTCCCGTGAAAATCTGTTCCCCTGTGTCGGAGCGCATTGCAGCCAGAGAGGCGGATCTCACCATTCTCACGCGCCCTGATCTTTTTTCGCAAAAACAGTTTCATATAATCATCTCAACTTTGTAACGCCCATTTTAATCGGGTTGCTCTTTTTTAAGAAATTGTAAAAATAAATACATTAACAGGTCCTCACGCTGTTTTCTGTTTTTAAACGCCAAGAGAATCGTATTTTCTCCAACTTTTTGTCCTTCAGCCTGACAGAAATAAACGCTAGTCACCGAACACAACAACATCAGAGGTGTATTTTTATTTTTTCATTTCTGATATAAGAGGATGGAAACTGGCTGATAGCAGGGCAATACCAAATTAAGACGTCCCAAGATGAGAGTAGAATTTCTGGTTAATCACCTCTAATGTAAAATATGACAGATTACTGGATTAAGGACATTTATAGTATACCACATCACACATATCAATTTTAGAGAAATTGGAAACAGTTGCTCTTTATTTCCCAAAGATATGGAGAGTGAAGAGAGATAATGGATGTTTCAGCTTACTGAAATATTCTGTTCCCTCCATAACAGGGGAAGAAATTAATTTACCTGCAAGTCTTAACTGTGCTTATTCCTTCCCTTAATTATCGGTGAACAAATCCTGGATTTTATCATATTTACTCTTTTATTTGCAAAAATTAAAGGGGGGGAACTATATATTTCAGCTGCCTGAATAATCTGTTCCCTCCATAGGGGCCTTCTGGGTCGGGTCTCTCCTCTTCACCGCTGTGGTTGGCAGGTGTTTTTTTCATCTAAATAATCTAAATCTTGCAGCTATATTTGATGTGATCAGTGGGGAATAAAGTAGTTTTAATATGTTTTAAGTGAGAAAGTCCACCTGAAACTTAATAATTGCGATCAGTTCATCAGATTATCATCATGCCTATACTATATCTGTCGGAGGGGCGCCAGACCCCACACATACCAGCGGTACAACCGACAGTAAGGAATCCCTTCATCATCAGTCTCTAGGCCGGGCAGCCTCGAGGGTTCACCTCGTGGTTGGGCAGGTGTTTTTCATCTAAATAATCTAAACTGCAGGCAATTGGTGATACAGCAATAAAAGCTTAACATATTCGACCGCGGGTTTTCAGGATTTTAAGTTAATTTAGGAGTCATCACACGCTTGTGTCATCAGCGGCGTGTCGCTGGTGTGGGTTTGATTAATACTTTGTAATAAATAAAATGAATAAAGCACAATCATACTCAGTTTTGCTCCGCTCTATTTTTTAAATACGCAGTAGAGGTATCTAAAGGTAGTAGAGGACATGTACCTGTATATAAAGAAACCCTATAGTCCGGTGCTCTTTATGTGTGTGTTAAATACAGAAAATGGCACACATAACTGAGACCTAGCCTTTTAGTCCGTACTTTATGGTGAGAAAAAATTGTCTGTTTTTTATACATTTCAATCCCCAGGTTTAATTAATGACATTGCTTGTCCAAATGCTCCTGGCCCGCCCTTCTGTCAAATTTTAGAACCCATTCTGGCCCAAGTAAGTCGCAAAAAGTTTGCCCACCCCTGCTCCAGCGGCTAATTACATCACACAGCAGTAACGGCTAAGTGAGTCTTGATCAACCTCCCCTCTCATAATCCAGGAGTCTTCTGGGATTACTTCAAACATGAAGCACAGTTGAAACGATGAACAAACTGCTAATATGGAGCGATAGTACCTTTGGAGTATCAAAGTGTTTAAAAGCCACCAAACTCACATTCTTTCATCATGCCGATGTCGATGCAGCGTTTAAGACGACAGGCTTGGCAGTGGCGCCGGTTGTCTTTAGTGATGGTGCAGCTCCCGTTGAAAGGACAGGTGAAGGAGGCTTTACGTTTCATGCTGCGTCTGTAATGAGTGCAAAATGTGTTCGGTAACTACACAGAAAACAGCACCTACTTCTGCAGAAGTCTAAGAGGAATAAAATGTATTCAAAACTATCTAGTTACCTGGTGATAAATGGTCTACAAAAATGTTTTTAAAACCAGATTTTCAGTAAAATTTGGATGTTTTTTCTTCCGCTTCAGTTAGTGAGAGGATTAGCGACTTGAATAAATAATGGATGTTTCTGAAAGCATTGAGAGCAGCCTCACGTGGTCGGACGAGATGATGTCATTATGAACCCCCACCTCAAACTGTAACCATACATTAGTGAGTGTGAAACATGGCTATGAAGTACAGGTAGCAGCAACATGTCCAAGAAGACAAGACCAGTAAAGTAACAAAAAAAAAAGAATCATAAATCACGTCAATGTATTCTTCCCTTAGCTCTCTAATGAGCAGATATTTTTATATCTAAAGGAAAGATATCCCAGGAAAATAAATCTTTTTTCCTTTTTATTAATGCTTTTTTGTTACTATATACACTCTTTTTATATTATCTGTCATGTTTTTATCTTTAATGGCATGTACTCTATATAAGCTACTGGAACCAGAATTTCCCTGAAGGGATAAATAAAGTCTAAGTCTTAACTTTTCACTCTTTAACAGAGAACAAGAGCTTTGATAAAATAAACTGTTTACAGCTGAATATAAATTGTATGGTTTGTTTTATAAGTGAGACAAATCTTGCATTTAATTGCTGTTAAATATAAAAAAAACTTGCATTTATTTTATGGGATTGAGTCCTTAGAAAGAAAGACAAAAAGGAAAAAACAAAAGCAAACCATATCTCAGAAAAAAATTAAAACTTGTATCAACTGGAAAAAATCCTGATTGATGCATTACTTAGCAACAGTAATCATAAACTCTGCAGAGATTTCATTTTCTTAAAGCCAACTAAAATGTCATGTCATTTCAAGGCATCAAGCTTTACTGAATGCAAGTATATCTAAATGCTATTAATATCTTCAGTTTAAATTCCGGATCATTTAATCTAATTTAAATTAAATGCCGTTCAGTCCAATTCCACCCTATTTGTGATGGAGTCACTACTTTAAGCCTTTTGCTACAAATCAAAAATGATTGTTAAATACTTTAGATAAAAGAAATGCTAAACATCCTTTTTTCAATTTCTGTTTTTGATGCATACATGTTCCAATCCTTACTGGGTGTTAGTTTTAAAATAAATAAAACTAAAAAGAAAAAAAAAAAAAGCTCTTTAAAAACTTGCGATCCTCAAAGTTAATTCAAAGGGCGGTGTTTTCTCTTAGGACGACAGCCTGTCGATTATGTGGGCTATGAAAATGCATCAACCCACCTAAAGAAGCCCTTGCAGCCCTCACAGGTCATGGCGTTGAAGTGGAAGCCGGTGGCCTTGTCCCCGCACACTCCGCAGATCCGTGGGGCATTGCGGTCGAACTCGTCGGGTCCAACCACTGACGTAGTCACCGTCATGGGCTCCATCACTACCCAAAAAAGAGGGAAAAAACAGAATTTTAAACCTGAGTGACAATAAAGAAATCTTCGCTCCGAGATTAAACTAATAAACCTACGAGGAAGAAGAAGCAGCAGAGATATGAAACGGATAGGAAAGGTAGAAATGTCTGCCAGCTATAAATGAAACTTAAAGAATCGACGCGCGTCGCTTGCTCTGACAAGAGGGACGTGCCTTTTCTCTTTTTATCCAAACAGGCTTCAGGCTATTAGCATATGTAGCACTGACAGCCACACTCTGCATCTTTCAGCTACTGGCTAGATGGATTAGTTCAAGTTGCAGCCACACACACACCCACACCCACCCACACACACACCTGCGCCCATAAAATCTACAAAACGGCGAAATAACTGTCATTAGATAAAAAAAGATGACAGAAAGAGGATCCTTTTCCAAATGTTGTGGAATAGCCAATCCGTCAATTACTGCCAGTTCCCCACAGTGAGATTTTTCCACACTTATACCATCTGGACATAGTCTATGAAATAAACAGCAGTGGAAACCGACGTGCAACCATGTTTAAACCAATCCCATCAATCTTCAGTAAAGGACACTGCAGAGTGGAGTTGGATTGAAATATCCTCTAAAAAATATCCTGACACAGAAAATGTTTGAGAAACAGTTTCTATTCACTGAAAAATGGTAATTGATTTATTATGTGCCTTCCTTTTATGCACTCCAAACACTCACCCCGGCCTCAACAAATATAAGGTAAATGTGAATTCACTAGATTTAGCCAGGCTAAATAAACAAAACAGAGCTTACCAAAACTGAGTGGCTGATTGTGAAAATAATAAAAAGGTATTTTTAGCAGTGTCAAATTGTATGATTATTACCGCTAGTATATGTTTTGGGGCTGCTATAATCAAGCTGTGTATGTGGGAAGACTGTGCATTAGGGTAACAAGCACCTTTTGTGTCTCCAGCTGCAATAGAAAACACCTTACAGCAGCAGCAGCAGCAGGAGCAGCAGTAGCTCTTAGTCCATAGTAGCCAAGTCCGCAGCTCATGTCGACCCACTTAGCTGCACCCCACAAATATAACTGCATCCAGTAGCACTAAGTACCACTTCAAAACCAGGAGCTCTGGCTCTTTCTGGGGCCAAATTGGGCTGCATACATTGGTAGCTTTGTAGCCTGGCGGTAAAACAATAGCTCAAAAAACCATAGCTGGAGTGAATCTAGAGGGAACTTTTGTTCCCAGAATATCGGGTTGTTCATGGAAAGCTGGACTTGAGCAGCTGTATGAGGGAAAGGATAAACATGGAAATTTGGCATTTATGCGCTTATCTCCAGTGATAATATATGCTGATCACTCTTTAAAATCGATTATTTTGCTAAAATCTGAAACACCACATAATGAACTATTTCCTAGCTTACTTCTAGTGCAATAGTGAATCCATTCCCAGCTATGAATAAAACCCAAGTGATAGCTGTGTTTATTCGAGACTTATATCTAAAAGCTGTAAACTTAGTCCAGCAAAAAAAAAGATGTATTGTGATAGTTTAGGTATGGTATAATACATAGGCTGGTTGGTGAGTAAGTGATGCTTGGAGATGCACCCCAAATAATACTAACTGTGTATTTGACTCTAACTAGGGATAGTTTGCAGCGTCCCATTAATTCCCTCCCATTCTTGCAAAAACACATGCAACAAAGAGAAAAAGAGAGAGGAAAACAAGTATAGGAGCCATCTATATTCCTTACTCAACCCTTGACCTTTGTGCTTAGGATAGGCTAAATTCTTATTCTATCACATATTTATACAATATTTTTAGAAAAAAGACTTGTAGGTATTTACTAAAACCATGAAGCTGTAAAAATGGAAGAATCTGGTAAGGAAGAGAAAAAGATGGCTTATTATTTAATCCTGTTATGTCGGCCACGCAAATGCAACACTTTCTATTAAGCTGTGATAAAAGTGAGACAAAAAGGAGAATATAGACGCAGCTGCAAGTAGAATAGTATTGGGGTTAAAAGAGAATATTGTAACGAAGCGATTTCCGCTCTTCTAGCTGAAACCGTATGTTGCGTGGATTTATAAGTACAGATTTTTAGAGGTGGCTTTACTCCCACTCTTCCCCCATTTCACCCATCTGTATGCTTTTACTTTATTCACCTGGTGCTACAGCAGTAAACATGGCTGCTTTTGGCACATAATGCCGATGTTTGTAGGTTTGGTGCTTTCCTCCTGGGTACATCTGGCTTCCACAAATCAAGTGACCTCGCAGGCTTCTGAATTAGTAACAAGGCGTATGCATCGCATGGCACCCACTGGGCGGTGCAAACCTCCAGGTAATTTTAGAGCAACACTAGAAAATAGGTATGCATTATATATATATATTCTACACTGCATTTCTTTGTGAAGTTGACTCAGGTAAGTACTCCATTAGGGAATAAATTCCAGTTGTCAGCAGTGTTTATGTTTTTATTATGGTTTCAATCCGACTGGGATTCCTTTCTTCCTCCCTTCTTATTCTCTAACCATTTTCTTACCTTTTCTGGCTTTTTCTTCCCTTTCAGTTTACTGCTCATCAGCATGAACTGCTCCTATCTCTATGTCCTGGAGCTACTTGACCTGAGGCCTACTTCTGGCCATCTCGGTGGCCTACAGGCTATTTTCCGCAGCCACGTGAGTCCTGCTTTATGGAGAACCACCGCTCAAACCCCTCACCCCCTTTCTTGGTCCTGATTTTCGATGGGCTATTTGAGGAAAGTGATGTTAGGACATGTCCCCTCTCTGGGAATTGTTATGGGAACAGGTATGACCTCTTGTTATTAAGTCCTTTTTTTTTAAGTAAACGTAGAAATATTGTGCTCATATTAGTAGTAACATTTATATCAAGACAGTTTTTATACAGGACTTTATACAGGACTGAGTAACTCTAATTGAATGCTTTTAATGCTTCTTAATGCTAATTTTAATGCTATCAAGGCTGCAGCCATGTCCCGGATTCCTCGCTTTTCCAGCCACTTTTAGTTGAAGTTTGCATATTCCTATTGTCAGCTTTTTTTCTCCTTTGAGCTTTTTCCTAACATACGGCTTTACTTATCAACTGGAAGCAGTTCCGCTACAAACACTCAAAAACCAGTTATATCTGATATATCTGAAGAAATTGTTTTTATACATTTCTTTTTAAAAATAAAGCATTTTAAATGCCACAATAATCATAATAAATAAGCCAATTCAGAAATGCCAATTAAGGCCTTAATTTAAAAAATTATAATTTAATGGCTTTTAGTATTTTACACCCATGACCGGACGTTGGAACCCTGTAATAGAAGTAGGTGAGGCCATTCTATATTAATCATTACGCTACTCATAAAAGAATCTGATATTGTGACCATTTTTTCTATTATCTTCTTGCTGCTGTAAACGCAGAATTTTTACATTGTGCTTGGGACAATAAAAGGGGATTTTTCTATTCTATTCTATATTACGTGATGGTAAATAAACACTAACTTTGCGAAGCATTTGCATTGTTCGAAACAAATAAAAAGTATTTCCCATCTTTGAACCTTATTGTTTTAAAAACACTGAATATAACATTAGTGAAAGAAGTTAAAGTGAAAGTCACAAAAGTAGAGAACCGACAATGAAAGTCTTGACCTCAGTAGTTAATTCTGTCAGGGAATTTTAGAGCTACAGGATATCGTCAATGTGTCTAATGGTGAAATGTGATTTTCTGATGGTTGTTATATTCCAACAGAATCCTTTCATCTACCATTATCCTAGCGGGGCGCTGAAACCAAAATCTTTTCTGTCTGTAAGTGTCTTGGGCTGTAGGACAAAGAGCCTCAGCCAAATGGAAGGTAACAGCATGTGTTCACCTGTTCACACTGACAGTAAACACAGACTGAGTGGCAGAGACATCACAAACATCTGCAATAAAAGCTTTCATATCTGCATTATTAAATGCCCCCAGAGTGTCAGGATAGCAGCCATAACTTAGGCTAACTTAACGTATGCCTAGGACTGAACCATATGGCATAAAAATATGATCTCCGATTTATTCCTAGCTATCGGAGCAATGTAAATCAATTATTTTCTCACTTAGTTTTCACAATAAAAATGAAATAAAATGACTTACAGTACTTCAAAAACAAGGTTTTGTTTTAATACTATCCCCTGCAATACTGAGCTACTTGTGACCTGCTGTAGTTTCACACATTTTACTCACATAAACTCACGAATATCTTAAAAACTTAAGTTTGTGGGTAAGTTGCTCCACTTTCTGCCTTACCAGCAGTGTCCCGAAACAAAAGCTCCTCAAAATCTGCAAGCATTATTAGTACTACATGATAAGCAGCTAAAAGCAGGGGTGAAAACAATTAAAAAGATCAGCGAGGGTCCGGGAATAAAAGAAAATCATCAACCAGTATTAAAGGTCCAGGGCATTTTTTAGTTATAATCTGTTACTTTAAGCAGAATTTAACACTGAGATATAAAGAGGTTTTTAATGCTTCCATTTTAATTTTCAACAAAAAAATAAATAAAACAGAGAAAATTTTTCCATATAAAAATCTAGTGTTTTTTAGTTTAGTAGAGAGCAACGATCGTTCAGTTTGATTTATAGACAAATTTCCTGATTCAAATATTTTATAAAATACCTGAAGTGAACGTTTGTTTTGTTTTTCTTTCTTTTTTCTGTCTTACTGAGAGCAGTGGGCTTTATTCTGCCCTCAAGGCATTAAATCTGGGTTTGAATGGAGACAAAGGTATTCTAAAGCACATATCAAGGTTCTCATTCTGAGCCTGGATCCATATTTATTGTTTATTCTGTTCATGGTGGAGAATCCTGCTTCACAGCAGCAGGTTGAGCCAAACATCCTCTAAATGTGCAGGGTCATCTTTGAGCACCATTTCACCTCTTCTTTCACTAGTTCACCGCCAGTTCTTCCTTGATCCACATTTCTCTGTTCTTCTTTTCTCATCGTCTTCTCCTTCTTTTTCCCATCGCCTGGCTTGCTACAGGTTTGTCTGCTGTGTCTAAAAGTAGAAGCAGCAGCAACCCAGACTGACAGCAGCTCATTGGATAATGTGTATCACGTGTAGCCTGGTGCCAGACGATCCGGAAGGCTTTACCGTATTAACAGGAGAAGCGGCGCAAGGGAAATTAGACAGTGTTGTCTATCAACATGCAGTGATTTATAAATGTTTTAAATCAGGTTGGGTCCGGATTAGCCAGCCGGATTCGGGCCGCGGTCCTCTAATCTGTGACCTCTGAGCTTTACAGTAGAAGCCATTAATATTTTCCCCAATTTCCTTGTTGGCCCTTGGCTGGTCCCCTAAATTCCTTTTTAAACATCAATATTTGTACTAAACTATTCTTTTTGTCATAATTTGTGGACATTAAGATCTAAAGAGAAGCGTCATCTCCTGGTCTGACTCTGTAAGTCAGTGAAAGGGTGGAGTCAGAGGTAAAACATTCTTGGTTGGAGGGGATTTTGCTGGGAGTCGCAGGGAAGTGAGCCGCCATTCGGATGGTGTTTGATGGGGAAGGGCCATTTTAAATGGCTGATGCTGTAGCTGTAGAACCATTTCCAGGCTGCAGATGCACATTGAAAACATAAGAATCTGGCTCCATTTATGAACATCACACATATGCTTTAACATAACTGAACGTTTTCTTGCATTTTCCTTTGAAATAGTTACGCCCAAAACCACTTGAACTGTAGGCTGATTTAAGCTTAGAGCTACTTTTCATATTTTAACACTCCTCAACACTGGAGGCGATATTAAAGCTTAGGGTGATGTCACATCAGAAACATGCAAAAACTGAGAAAAAGAAATGCAAGGAAAATGATTATTTGATCCTTTATCTAGAGAGCTATAAAAACATTTGATATGTTTTATGTTAATAATTGTGAATGAAACATACACGTACTGTTTTTCTGAACAAATAAGTGTTCTTATTACAAAAAATTTTCCAGAGATTTAGCATTTAACTCCCCATGAAATGTTCCTTCGAAGGTAGAAAGATGCTGTTTACTTTCAAAAGAAAACTTGTTTTTTTAGAAAGAACCTGCTGACCCCTCAGATCCTGTTTCAGCCTTGTGCTCCTATTACTCACTGCGAGGGTCATTCCACATGCAGGCAAAAAAAAAAACGGTAAAATGAAAAACACAATATAAAACTAGATAGAAAAAATATATCTTTTTTTTATTTAACCTTTATTTAACCAAGAAGTCCCTTGAGATTGACATCTTTTTTGAGGGAGACCTGGCCAAGACGGCACACCAGTTAAAATACAAACAGAAATACAACATAGACAACATCTCACATAGAGGAAAAGACAGGTCACATAAGGTAGTTACATTTTTGAATTACATGACATTTTAACATTTTAACTACATGGCCTTAAATTCCATTCAAATATATCTAAATATTTAGTTTTCTTTAAACAACTCAACCATATTTAATTTCAGATCAATCAAAGCAGAATTTTAAGGGCCATGTTTTTAGTAGTTCTTTTTTAACACTGTGAAGGAAAAAAAAAATTCTTTATAAAAATACATAATTAGTCAACTGTAAAGAAAAGCTATGGACTGCTTTAAAAGATTAACAAGAAATCATTTCCCTCCCGTATTTCTTTAGGGTTTTAAAGGGATGAGAAAAGCCTTTATCCAAGTTAATTAAAAGGGCATGTGTTGTTAATTTACCATGATTGTAGATTAACTATACAGAAAAAACAAAGGATTAAGAGGCCTGCAATAAAGAAAGACAGGAGGAATCTGACCCAGCCTCTTTTAAAAAGCACTTTCAAAAGCACTAATTTAATTGACACGTTTTCTATGGTGAGTTTTTTGGGGTAAACAATAGACCTAGCTTCCCAGCACTGCACCACTCTTTTTCACCAGTCTTCTTGAACTAATGCAAACAAACATCTCCCATCTGCCAGATTCTTCCTCCATTGAGGAGGCTGACCTCTGATCTCCTGGTGAAAATGGCAGGAAAGAAGATTCTTTTCCCATCGGGGACACAATAAAGCATCTCCCCATAACTTTAAAGGCTGACAGGTTTCCGATCAGCAACCAATAAAAGAGAAAAAGAACTGATTTAGGTTTGAAATGTGAAACTCAATACAGATGGTAAGGCAACTTCTGGGAATTCAATAATGGTTTTGATAGCCTGCCATTATTTTTTTTAGGTTCTCAGGATTCTTTCTGATTAAAAATAAAAATATTCAATTAGTGTACAAAGCTATTTACTTCCTTTATAAGGGAGAAACCAATAAGTGTGGGATGGATCCTAACTACTGGAAAGATGCGTCTCAAATAAGGTCTCATCATGTTATACTTGTAAACCGGAAATTGTAATATTCTAATATTCTTATCTGTTGGCCGAAGCTTAATAAAATTGAAATAAAGAATACCAAGCTCTTATTATATTCTACTTAAACAAGTATGCATTTTTTTTTTTATCTCAGACCTCTCTGATTTTCTGACAAGTCTTGAAAACATATCCTTAATTCCAAAAAAGCTTTCTGCTTTAAATAAAATCCCCTGCATAGTTTCACATGAGACTTAGACGTAACCTGAAGTAATCATGTTGTGCATTACTATCAATGCTGGAGGGCAACACAGGATAGAGCAGAGCGCTCTATGGGTGGTACAACAGGGAACACGATGTACTTTTCCCACCAGCTGCCAGAAAGTGGGCCTCACAAATGGCTAACTCAGACTGGAATCCAGTAGTTCTCAATAAAGCAGCAGACTAGCTGGATCTCAGGGGTTCCGGTAAGAAAAACTTGTCTGTCAAACATATTAGAGTGGAAAGAAGAGATGTTTATCTGTATGATGAGTGCGGCCACAAGAATTGGAAGTTAAACACTACATAACCCCAAACAAGACAAAGATGAAGATGAT